>JACTOM010000056.1:151436-561042 GCA_015832385.1 Elymnias hypermnestra
GCTTTGCGATTTAATCTCCTCGCTTTAAGTACTTCTCCAAGGCCTATAGGGAGGACTAGCGATGATACGAATTCTTCCATTGCCCATTCAGTTGGTACACCTCTCACGAGACCCATTCGGGTAATGTTATAGGTCGGGATAATTGCTTTGAACTTGGTGAGCTGAAGAACAGGGTTATTTAAAAATTTATTTGCAGCCTCGGCTGAAGTGAGCTCGACACAGACTTTGTTGCGTCCAACATTTTTAATTCCGTCGCAAGCAATGTCAGTAATTTTGTGTCTATGCAAGAATTGACCAAAAGATATCGCTCGGAGACTAGCTCCCGACGAGGGCTCAATAATATCCCGTGAAACCTGAACGATGAAAGGACCCCTATCATCGCTGTCATAGGATTTCAGGCCTTCGGAAAAAGATGGGAGGACGAATGTCGTCTGTATTGACGGATTAGAGGAGTCTGAAGGTGGATGGGTTTTTTTCGGGGTTGTCGAGGTTGTATTTTCGTCATTACTTTCAACGTGACGCTTTCTAGACGATTGAATACCACCTGGATCAGGAGGTTTGGGATCGGGATCACACTCCATAATTACTAAGAAAAAAAAGGGGTTAAAACACAACAAATATAGTAAATATTTCTTACCAGCACCAAAAACAATTCAAACCTGACTAAATATCAACTAATTAATGCCTAAACAGCAATAAACCAAAAAAACACCACAGTCTCGTTAACGTGCGTCAACCAAAAAAAAAAAAACACAGAGTAATGATAATTGGTCAATCCGGTAAGAAAAACGACTAATATAACAAGTCCTTTTAATGTGTTATGAATCTGTAAAAATTTTGATAAGCTATGGCCGTGTCAAATGCAATAATTCGTGTTTGTTTGCTTTGGCAGAAAAGCTGCAGATGCTTGTCATAAGGTATACGCTGCTTTTTGGTAGGGTGATGTAGCTGAACGAACTACAAATTATGTAAATTCTTAAAATTCAGTTATTAAAATTGAACTGAATTAAAAATGTTTCAAATGTATCAAATATGCCCATTAGAAAGTTTAAATCTTCATTAATTGTTAACTTTACAAATAAAAATGGTTTTCTATAAAGTCGGTTTACGGTAATTTTACGTGAAAACGTCATAAGAAAACATGCAAAACTGTTATTGTAATAAACAATAGATTTAGGCCAATCGCGCCTCTCTGTCGCTTGTCCAGCGCTTGAATTAAAAAAAAAAAACTTTTTTGGTACGATAGACCATTAAGCGAAGAAACACTATAGGCTATATAACATTAAGTTACGACCTATAGGAGCGGAGTCTCACTGGAACAGGGAAAATTTTTGTCTTTAAAATATTTTCCGTTGCCTCAACGGTTAAAGTTTCAATAATCATGTATGACGGAAGTTGTTCTTCAAAATAAGAAAGTTCGCGACTGCACATGTGTCTTTTAAAGTTATTATAGTATAACAATTTTTACGGTCATCAAATTCTTCCTTTTTTTTTTTGACGCAGAACTTGGGCAGCTCGTTATTAAATAATTTTCCACATCTACGCAATGGTCAATAATAGGCCTTAAAGGATAGATATATATGTTAAAAACTACTAGTAGTTACTAATTAACTACGAACCCATAGCGACGGTGTCGAGGCAGTTGCTAAAATATTTGTTACAAAAACTCTAACAAGGATATGAATGTTGAGTATGTGTTTGTATATCCACCCACATCTCTTTGAAAGTTAGTAACAACATATTCTGATCCACACTTTAGCAGACGAACAACAATAATATATTCAAAATCATAGCATATGTTTCTGTGATTTCATAAAGGGTTCCTCTGAAAGCTATTTAACGATTTTTCCCTTTTTTCTATTAGTTCTATCTCTCTTTATCTAAATATTTTATATATCTCTATTTTTTTTATGAGGAATACACCAAACCTAGTGATTTTCATGTCTAACAGTATCTATAGTGTATTTATCTAAGTCTAGATTGGTTCGAGGCTTTGGCCGTGGCTAGTTACAATCTAACCAGTAAAGATTTGCTTACCGTTATAATGCTGTGAACCATAAGAGGTAAATTACCAGGTCATTGCGCTTCCATCTTAAAATGTATCATCATTTACCCTGAGGTGAGATTACAGTCTAGCGCTAACCTTTACTAATTTATCAAATCGTTCAGTTTGCATAAGCCCTTAAAAATTTCATACTAAAGTTTTGATTAAAATAAACGCACACTCACACAAAAGTTATAAATATTCATCAACGCTTATCCCTTGTGTATTTTCTCGAGATGTTCATTTATAAAGCTACTTTAGGTCTCAGGATTTTTCTAGGTTTTAATTATAAAACACAATATATTTAACCGCACCGCTCTTTTATCAGGGTATATTATTTTTTACCTACAGACTAAAGATCTCAATTAGATTTTTACAAAGTATGGTACTTTAATGCAAAGATATCTCATATTATTTTCAAAGTGCGATTGTTAAATATTAAAGAACGACTGAAAACCTTAAGTCATCTGGGTTTCTTTGAGCTCTGTCCTTTGAAGAACTAAAAATAAATTCACTCGGATAGTCTTTTTTAATTTAATTTAAGTTGTAGCTTCATTCACTCCCACGCTAACTTATCGTCTACATCCTTCACATTATTCATTAATAATTTTCAATTAGCATTATGTAATATATTAAAGATAGTTTGTATATTTATATTTTGGATATTTTAAATTTAGTTTGCTTTATCAAAAACTCTTTGACCAGTATAAGAAAGCATTATATTGAAGTGAAACTTCTATAGACGCATGAGAGTAAAATTTTGACCGATAAAACGCGTGATTAGCGTCACGAAGATGTGCAGCGTTTTTTATGCTAATTCGTTTGAAGGTTAGGTTAAGTTAGTTTAATATTTACAAATAACATGTGGCATATTAATTTGCCACTCGTCATTTAACAATTTAAGATACTACTTTTCATAAAATATGAAATAAAAATATTTCATACATTCTCTTTTCTAAATTATAAATTCAAAAACAAAATTTAATTAATAATTTATAATATCGACAAAAATATGTGGCATTTTTATTTACAATTCGTCATTAGAGATTTCACTAAATTATTTGTATTAATTTTCCACGCATAATATTTTAATGACAATTAAATTCTTAACATATCTTCCTTTTACTCTGTCCTTCCTGTAAGTCTCGGAAATCTAAAGTTTTAGATTTGTATAAATATAAACAAGACTTAAAAATTAGTGTGCCAAAGAAGTTTTACTTCTGACATGTGTTGTATGGACGCACTTTCATACTTTTTTTACATAATGCATATTTAATACAATTAAAACAAACTTGTAATGTCTTTATTTAGGGTAAATAAGGTCCAGAATTCATCTGTTGGGTTGAACATCCGCATTTTTAATAAGATACTCTAATGACTCCTGTGTTCATCTCCACATTTTTAAGAAATATCTTAACAGCGTCCTATCACAAAAGACAATTTTGAAGATTATTTAAGCGATAAAAACTATATTTAAAGAAGTAACCTTTGAGTTTCTTGTCGGTTTCTTCCAAGCGGAATCAACTTTTCGGAACGGTGGTAGATTTGTTACCAAAGGACCGATAAATGATGCAAAAGTGCTTTTTGAGCTTCCTTGAATAAAGAATAATTTGATTTTGATTTGATTTTATTGCATATAAACAATATATTAAAATAGACAAAAATAAGCAATTACAAAATAAAAGTGTACAGAGGCGGCTTTATCGCTTGGAGAGATCTCCTCCAGACAACCTTTATCTCCTCTAGGCTACTTTTACCAGATATTTTTACCGTGATTGTACTTTTTTTGCATGTGCCTAACCTGTCAATACAATAATCCTTTTCTTTTTGTAGAGATCCTGGTCGATATACTTATACAATGTATGTAATAAATTACTCACGTGAGGGTATTTCTGCGAAGGTGCCATGGTAAGGTGTCCCATGTGGTTGTAATGTGCGGCAGGAGAAGAGACGTACTGTCCGTAATCAGGCTCCACGCCACTTCCCACGGGATATTCTCCAGCCTAAATTAACACAAACGTAATGATACCTATCGTAACATCAATTATTTTGGAAATAGTATATTCTTTATATCTTACTTCTTTTATTTCAAACATTATATCAAACAGTTCTTTCTTTTCAAATCTATCTATCGCATACTTGCTCGATACTTGCTATTTGTCATCGATTATTTATTAATAAAAAACGTTTCATTTAGCACAAAAGATTGAAAGTGAAGTAATCAACGGGGAAAGCCAACAAGTAAGAAAAATAATTTTTCCTGATAAATTACTTTCCTCTGCGATTTCGCGTTGATTTTATAAAGATTGAATATTACTCTTGGAATAACCATTTGAAGAGGGATATTTATTTACGTTCGTTTTTAATCAAAAAGATCCCATAGGTAATATATAAATTTGTCATGAAAAAATACTAACAACCATTTAGCATTCCTTGGAACGATTAAACAAATATTTAAAACTGTTTTAAATTTGCTGTAATAGTCCTAAAAAAATCATTCGTTCATATTTTGTATTAAACCTATTCTTTCTGATTTTTTTTTGTATCCCCATTATTAAATTCGTAATGTTACGTGTTCGTAACTTATTCAAATTTTCATTCGTTAATACCACACTTTTTAATTGAACCACTGATGGTTATACAGTTTAATATTAGCGAAATCTTTATACAAAGGTCATTCGAAAGGTTTTTTCTATGTATTGAGTCCGAAAAAATTCATGTTAGGTGGTATAGAATTTGGCTTTAATTTATTTTTGATATTACTTGTTTTAGGACTTAAGTTTGCAAAGCTAAATAAATGAATATTTATAGAAAGAACAATATTAACCAAAAAAATGAGTATAATACCTGCATTGCTAGGTGGTGTTGATGCGCAAGGGCAGCAGAAAGCTCCGCGTCCTCGGTGGAGGCGTCCGACCGCGACACGGGGCTGTGCTGCGGACCATACGCGCCTTCTACCGGACCGTTGCTGTAACAACACAATAAGTTCTCATTCATTAAGAGTTTAAGGGTCTCCAGTGGGAGGAAGAGTCTCAGCGACCTCTCGCTGGGTCGTATTGTAAGCGCGATCCTCTTAAGTAAGAGACTTTGGGCGGGAGTACCCTGAATGACGTCCTGAAGGACGCCAGCGGGCAAAAGAGGGAGAATGGAGTGGATGCTGCTTCTTACCGCCGAAGGATACGGAGTTCTACTCCTCGCATTTTTCCACACTCCACCCGCCCCCCCTAATCGTAAGCCAAGACTTATTCGAGACAAAGAATGTTAAAAATTGACCCCAAGTGCCTCACTAGTGGCTGAAGATGAAGAGGATTCCGCTGGGTTTTAATGGGTATAGCAAGGTGTCCCTTATCGCCACGTCTCACACTTTTGACAGGCCATCGATCGAGGTTGGTGTACTGCTTTTTCACCAGATAAGCGTGCCTCCATCTTAGTTTGTATCAGGTGTGGTAACAATCAGGGCTAACCTGTCAGCAGTAAAAATAAATATCCCAGGCCCGAAAAAAAAAACGGGAAGAGAGAGTTTAAAACTCTCTATAGGCACTTATCTCTATATTTGGAATGGCAAGAAATTTTTTTGATGCCACTTTGTTTCAAAATTAATTTATTTCTTTAAATTTCTAAATTAAATGTGCTCATTTTAATCATACTTGTAACTTTTCTTACGTAAGATTCTTATATACTTTTTATTGTATTTTTATAAATAGTAAATTAAAAATAGTATTGTAAGCAACATTATATCATAGATAAATGCTTGTTGCGTATATGAAGTAGTTTCTTATTCGGTTAGACATAAAACAAATGCTATTTTGTACTCCGTCAAGTAAAACATTCGCGCAAAAGTGTTGTTATCTCATCTCTCTGCTACAAAGACATTCGCGTCTCAAAAACACTATTCTTTGATCTCAAAAGTGTGGTCTAGATGTGTCTTTCACTTTTGAGTCCACTGCATTTTTTAGGTAATGTTTTCTTTGCGATTTAAATACTATATTTTATCTATATACATATATGTAAGCCATTTATCATTCGATTACTCATAACGAAATCTTCGTGTAACTATAGGTCAGATTAACCCGAATTTGGCTAGGTTACCGTCATTAAGAACGGCTTCCTCCTTAATTCCACAGGGGTATATAGACGAAAAACCACCACTTACAGATACATATCCCTTTCGCGACGTAGACTCTAACTCAACACGGATTTCCCCATATTACCACGGGATAAAAAACAATATCTTGAAGAAATCGCTATAAAGCAATAAGACCGCCTGTTGTTCACTTTTAAATTGACTTATAATTCCGCAAAATTTCGCAGTCCTTTCACAATGTTGGTCACTAGATATGATTTTTGCCAAATCTCCACGAGATCGGGAAACACACCCTGGGGAGAGCTAGTTAAATAACGTTAATCGGATAATATATTTGTAATGCCGTATTTTAGAGTGGTGGTAGAAAAGGTTCAGAAATCAATTGCCGGGTTGAGCATACGTATTTTAATAAGAGACCCGAATCTCTTTTGGGTTCGCCTTACCATTATCTTAAGAAATATGTTAAAAACCGTCCTATTACAATAGGCATAATTTAATGTTGAAGATTATTTAACCGACAAGGATGTTTGGACTTGACAGCTAATCATATTGTAACCAAAAAAAACTATATTTAAATGCGTAACCGTTGAGTTTCTTGCCGGTTTCTTCTCGGCGGTGTCAACTTTCCGAACCGGTGGTAGATTTATTTATCAACGGACAGACTAACGGCTATTCAAAAGTACTTTTTGAGTCTACTTGAATATATAATATTTAATTTGATTTGATTTATAATCAATAAAGTTTTATAATAATGCTGAAATACACCGGTAGCTATTTTTAAAAGGTTTTCCTCAAATATGTATAGCATTTTACGTAGTCGTTCAGCCTTGAGAGCTTTGCCTCGGCTCTGAGTAAAAAGTATATTTCATTGCTGTCCCTACTTAGTCATGTTCATTTCTTCCGCTATCCGCGCTAAATCTTTAATGCTTTACCCCAAGTTGTCAAGTTTACGGTCGACCAATTATTCGATCGATAACATTGGTACGGCAATAGTTAATTGGACAGTTAGTTTTCGTATAGATTTTAATAATATTTGCCTTAAAATTGGTTCAAATATTTAACTACCTGTTCGTCACATTTCTCATAATATCATCAATATCATGCCTCTGAAAGCTAGGTTGGCTGTGCATGCAGGAGTATTGGTGCCAACACTTATGTATGGTAGTGAAAGTTGGGTATGGCAGAAGAATCACAAAAGTAAAATAAGTGTGGTAGAGATGAGAACGTTGAGAAATACGAGTGGATTAAAACTGAGTGACAAGTTGTGGTATAAAAGAAGATGTAGTGACTAAAATTGAGACAGGTATGCTTAGAAGGTTTGGCCATGTAGAGAGAATGCATGAAAGATAAGATTTGTGATTTGAGACTTCAATAAATTATTTGTAGTCAATTTCGCCACTTTTAATATCTTCCTTTTTTATCTCCCTCTCTCAGTCTCAGGAATCTAAAGTTTTAGATTTGTATAAATATAAACAAGACTTAAAAATTAGTTTGCCAAAGAAGTTTTTCTTCTGACATATGTACTTTGTACGCACGGACTTTTGATTTTTTGTCGCTGGGAAAAGCTTTTAAGCCTTTATGCTGGATGGAGTATACAGCTCCATCTAAGTGTGTTAGACTTACTGTTCATCAGAATTTCCACTAAAGCCCAGTGGAACTTTCTACATCAGAGTGTTGGACCTCATTAGTTCGCTGAGGCATTCTAATCTGGCACCCCGGTTGAATCCGACTCAAAGGTTAAAGAAAGGGGAAGCAGGCTGGCAAAATTGTGCTGTCTGACACCTCCTCTCCTCTCATCCGGCGGAAGGAGGAACATTGACCGCTTTCACTCTTTCTATAATGCCTCCTGTACAATTTCTTCCTCACAGAAGGAGGCATTTGCCCTCCAGACTGTCGTCAATACCTACCAAATAAAGCGCACAGGGCGCCTAAAGAAATTTCCTCTTCAAAAACTGTTATCGACAGCTCTATACGTGGGTTATTGTTTTAAATAAACACTCATTGACGACAGCGCGACGATCGAAATCAATTAAACTCCAAAGGTTTCCAGGGTTAATTACGCAATCACAACAAGTGGAACTACGAGTCGACATTAAAAATAACATCATTGTTTTTATCGACTTCCGATTATTACTTTTTATAACGCTGCCGGTTCGTACTGAAATCGAAGAGTGCCAAATCAATAATCGTAAGAGGTATTTCATATCAAATTCTAATTCATCATCAACATCTAAAATTTCACCATAATTTTGAAAAATTGACAGACAAAATGTATTTTGCGATAATTGTAGTATATAGAAATTTTACGTAAAAGGTTTTGAAGTTTTTCTATATTAAATAGATAGAGTTTAAAAATTTAGTGCTTTAGGCATAGAAACTTTTAAAAAGATAATATTTTTATTCAAGTAGGCTCGAAAAGCACTTTTGAATCGTCAGAAGACTGTTTGTAATCTACTATCAGTTTGAAAAGTTGATTCCGTTCAGAAGAAACCGGCAAGAAACCCAACGGTTATCCTTTTAAATATCGTTTTCAAGGTTACAATGTGTAATATTTTGCTCCCTTTCATTTAAATAATCAATATTTTTATTTCCAGTAGGCTCATAAAGCATTTTTGTATCATCAGAAGTCTGTTTGTAATCTACTATCAGTTTGAAAAGTTGATTCCGTTCAGAAGAAACCGGCAAAAAACCCAACGCTTATCCTTTTAAATATATTTTCAAGGTTACAATGTGTAATTTTGCTCCTGTGTGCAACTGGAAAATCCAAATAATCTTCAACAAATTATAATGCCTTTTGTAGAAGTATATTTTTGACATATTTCTTCAAATTATGAGGAGGGAAGTATAAAACTGATTGCGATATGTCATTAAAAATGCGTATACTCAAACTAATAAATGATTTTTGAATCTATTTGTTTTTATTTCTTCAATTTTATATTACTTGTTCAATTTCAGTGCGGAAGAGGGGCTTAGGGTTTTTATACTACAAGTAATGACGTCTTTTAGCATATATATATAATACACGCACAGAGAGAATTTGACGGCTTCGCTGGCGCAGTGGTGCGAGTAATCGCCTTGTTGGCAGAGGTCCCGGGTTCGATCCCGGGTAGGACGAATTTAAGAAATTATATTTTCTAATTTGTCCGAGTCTGGACTGGTGGGAGGCATTAGGCCTGGCTAGTTACCACTCTACCAGCAAAGACGTACCGCCAAACAAAGAGTTTGTGTTCCGCTACGATGCTGTGTAGAAACCGTGAGGGGTATATCGCCTCTTACCCAGATTAGCGCGCTTCCATCTTAGACTGTATCATCACTTACCAACAGGTGAGATCACAGATAAGCGCTAAACTGTCAGTAAAATAAAAAAAAATATGATTGAAATTGAAAGAATATTTTTATAGCTGATTTATGAATGATACATTCATCACCTTTAATATTGCCATGACAAAAAGAAACATAAGATACCATCTATCTCCATTCCAAAATATCATACAAAATTAGTGTCGAAATTGGTTTAGGTTTGAAAACTACAGTCAAATAAACAAACAGAACTAGCCACGTATTTATAATATTAGTAGAGAATCGCTAAATTATTAATTGACATTAAACTGAAATATATTTAACGTTGTGGCAAATAATTCCTGTACACATTGCTGCTGTTAAACGAATCAAATCACCGTATTTATGTGACCTATATGTAACTTTAAATTACAATTAGTTAATGATAAATAATGGATGTGCAAACGTTGTGAGTAAATATGAATGCAAGTGTTAATTAGTAATTGCTTTATTATAGTTGCTATAAACCGAATTTAATAGAATAATTAGCAACTTCACGCTGTTCGGTGACGTGGTATATATACACAGTATACAATATATACAATATTTCATAGTATTATGTGTAACCATCTTTATATAGTAAAAAAGAGCAATACGTGCCATATATCAATTGGGATCTCGCGTTTCCTTAAGAGAAAAATTCAAAGAAATATCAATTCTCACAGTACCGTTACAATATATATTGAATAACATTTTATATATCTTTGGTAATATTCATTTATTCAGCAAAAGGACAGAAGCACACAATTTTAATACAAGAAAGAAAAACAAACTTTTAATGCCATATTTTAGAGATATTTTTCTTTTAATTTTATAAAAAATAGTATATTAATTGTCAAATGACGAGTGGCAAAGTAAAATGCCACATGTTATTTGTAAATATTAAAACTACCTAACCTTTAGACAAATTAGCATTTAAAATATTGCACATATTCGTGACGTTCATCTCGCGTTTCATCCGTAAAAAATTTACCCTCATGCGCCTAAAGAAGTTTCACTTCAAAAAGCAGATGTAAAGATTATATGCAAAGACAACCTGTAGTAAAGACTAATCATGATATTATTAATCACTCCACACTGCCCCATATTAGCATCTACATTGCACTCGGGTTGTTAGTATAAGTGTAGAATATGTAATATGACTGCCTTTTTGGTCTAGTGGTTAGCATGTTCGACTACAGACGTGAGGTCCTGGGTTCGAGACCCGGGTCGGGCCAATTCAAATATGAATATTGACTTTTCTATTAAGATTTTCTCAATATTTGCCCCAAGTTGGGAAGCTAGCGGCGTGCCTCGGAGAGCACGTTGAGTCGTCGGTCCTGCGCCTGATCTCTCTCCGGTCGTGGCGGATTCCCGTCACATCGGACTATGAGAGTGCACTTGTGTACTATGCCTGCCAATGTGCACTGGAGCTGCGTGGTGAATCTATGCCCTAAAAACCCTCTCTCATATCTACTTACTTACTTATATCTAATATGATATCGAACTTCGAAATGTCATCTGATAATTTACATGATACTAAGAAAAAGTGATTGATTTATATTAGACGTGTACGAATATGAATAGATATTAATTTATACAGTTCTAAAGTACATTAAATATGATGCTTATTGCTAATATAAGTTATGACCCTTTGAGTTATTTGGCTTTTAAGTTATATAGGTTTCTTGAAGATTCTCTCAAAGAATTTTAGTCTTTCTTGTTTGTGAATGTATTTAAAGTTACATTTTTGTGAATTTAAAAGTTATGACTGCAACCCGTGAGAGTGTGATTAATCGATTTGGTATTAGAGGTTCCCAGTTCGACTTCGGACTGTTTAACACTTTCAAGACAATTTTTTAGTTAGAAAAAATAGAAATATTTCGACTGTTTTTTTATATTATACATGAAATACATTTCATATTTTTGCGCGACCGTAAAAATTTGTACAAGTTATCCTAGCACGCTATAGGATTTCGTGATATCGATGTGATCCGAATTACACCATTTAATCTGGTACATATGATGTACTTAGTGTATGATAATAGATTGCATTAAGAATACACATTTTTAATAAGACAATGGGTTAATATTAACTAATTTTTAAGTCTTGTTTAAATTTATACAAATCTAAACGGGGGGGAAGACATGTTGGGTATTTAAGTGTCAATAAAATATGGAAAGTGTCGAAAATTAGCACAAATAATTTATCAAAATCTCAAATGACGAAGTGTAAATTAATGTCACGTGTTTTTGTCCATATAAGAAGTCTATTTTAAAGAAATAATTAAATTATTAAACGACGATTGGCAAATTAAAAAACCACATGTTATTTGTAAAAATTATAACAAGTTAACCTTTCAAAGAATTAGCTTAAAAAATCGCTGCGCATCTTCGTGACGTTAACCAAGCTGGCCGATTGTAGGCCGGCAACGCATCAGTGGTACCTATGGTGCTGCAGGTGTCCATGGGCGGCGGTGATCACTTAACATCAGGTGACCGGCACTTCGTTTTTCTGCCTTAACTATATTTAAAAAAACGCGTTTCTTCGGTTAAAATTTTACCCTCATGCGCTTAAAGAAATTTCACTTCAAAATACCATACTGAAATCAAGTGTTACCCATTAGCAAATAAAAACGTATTTCATTAAGGATTGTAAATTTGAACAAGATGTATTAAGCAGAGTGTAAACTAATAGTAGGCATTGAAAAATAACAACTGCATTTAAACATTGTTCAAGCGTAAATGGGAGCAAAGCGAAGGGATAAAACCGATCGTTTATGTACATTCAGTTTACATTTGTACAGGGATCAGCAGTTCGATACACCTTTGAAGCATCGAGTTATTTTCCACGTTTCTCTATAAAAGCGTTCAGCAAGCGTGACTATTTTTGTTTGAAACGATAGATGTTTTAGTTAAATAAACAAGATGCAACAATTTAATGACAGACAGGGTATTCAACTGCATGGGCCGTAAATTTATTAAATTCACAAGAAAAAACAGAACATTTATAATGCATTGATTTCTATTTTCTTTTATTTTCTGATACTGATTATTGCCACACTGATTAAAATAAAACAATTAAATAACCTTTTTTTTTACATCACACTTAACTACAGTTAAAATGATTATATATGTATGCTAACATAATACAAGTAAAGTAGCCGCAGAAGAAATGTGATGCCGAAAAAGGGAATACCAATTGTTGGGATTTCGTCCCAACGCTGGTTTTCAGCGGAGACCCGGACAGACACAAACAAACTAAAACACAATGAAACCAAATAAAAATAAAGTATATACAGAAAATACTCAATAAATAGATAATATATAATTAATACGTCAGTGACAACTTAACAATTACTGACTAATCTATTCGCCATTCTCCGGAAAGTGTTGGAAAGTTAAGCATATATACACATATACACACACACATGCATATATATAATACTAGCGGCCAAATAGGAACAGATATTTAAGTTATAAGCATGATAATTAAAACGACCATGAATTGACAAATATTATAAAAAAGTGTGATTCCTAATACTAAAACTAAGTAGCTCGGAAAAGAACTTTTTAAGTTTTTTTAAAGAAAAATGTGTTAAAACACTCGAAACATTCAATGTCGCTTGCGTCCACTGCGTAAGGTAACCTAGTTCATAATGGTGCACCCCCTTCTCCCGCATTGCCCCTCTCTCGTCGAGTTCGTTACTCGATGCGCTGCGTGGCGGCCGCAGCCGGCATGTATTTTTATTTTTAATTTCATGATATCTTTTGAATAGAATATCCGATTTCAATAATTCAAAAAGTAATCATCAGGTATTGAGACAGTCTTGAATATTAAATTATTTATTTGGATAAAAAGTTATAAATGGTATGGATAACGCGGTCTGATTTTGATCGGCATTTCTATCAATTTGTTAAATGTAAAAAAGTAGTTATAGTGACGTAACTACAATAGTTAGACAAATGGTCTCGTAACGATTTTTGTAGATACTGAAATATTCTATAATATTGTCGGACATTTTTTGTCCTATCATTAATACTCTTAATAGCGTATGCGATGAAAGACAATTTATGGCTAATTTTTTAACACCTTCGGTTGGTTTCAATAGGAATTTCTAAAGATTTCTATAGTAATCTAGTACTAAATATAGCTAATGTTACTCAGTGATAATGTCAATTAATAAATTCAAAGTCTTTGTTAAAAGAAAGTTTCTCGGATCAGGGCGCGAAGGAACCCTCGTAACTTTAGATTTTAAGTCGTTCTGGAGTATCATCATCAGACGTACATTAGAATTAGAGTGTGGAAAAGAAAAGAGAAAAAAAAATATTTGACGATTCAAAAGTGCTGTAATATGCCTTATATATATGCCTATAACTTGAATAAAGATATTTTGATTTGATTTGATTTGTAGCTTTCTAATTAAATGAGGATTTATTAAAATCGGTCCAGTACTTTTTGAGTTTACGCGTTACATACAAAAATACAAATCCTTCCTCTTTATAATATTAGTTTTGACATATACAAAATTTGTATATAAAATATATTAATAAATGTAAAATACATATATATATAGACGCTAGCATTGTCATCAGTTCCGACACAAAAATTGTTCTTTCACACTGTAAATTCAATAGGTGCAGTTTGTATTTTCTTTTAAACATCTGTACCGAATGTTCCAGCAATTTGTTGCTGCGTATTTAGAGCTTCCATGAAAAGTTGCCGTGTTGTGAAATGGAATAATCATTAAAATTGACGAAGCCCTGGTTAAATGAATAATGTCACGATCACTAGGCCATTTGAGCTTTGCATAAAGATATGTGGGAACTCTGAACTTTGCAATACTGAACAAAAGTGTGGCAAAGTGCAATTGTCTTCTGTAATCCATGTTTAGTAGCTTCGCATCATTCATATATGGGGTTATATGTGATCGCGGCGGGATATTAAAACAAATAAACATAAATTTAAACAAAAAAGAACCGCCTCCAAAACAAACTTACAAATACATTAATATGCTCTAAAAAGTAAGAAATATAGGTACCTTGGCTGACACCGACTCCAAATATAACAATACGGAGAACACTATAAAAGAATACGCAATTGTTTCTTACTTTTTAGAGCATATTAATGTATTTGTAAGTTTGTTTTGAAGGCGGTTCTTTTTTTGTTAAAATTTATATTTATTTATTTATTTTTAGTGACCGCCACACCCGGGATCGAACCCGAAACCCTTATACCACCGCTTCACCTTTCAAATATTGCAATGCAACAATAAACGTAAGGTCATTGGCATTTAATTACAGACAGTTATAGATTTTGCCAAAAATCACACCCTTACTGTAAGCCGTTGAGGAGTTCCATTGATCTTCATATTTAACTACGACTAGCACTTGACCATACCGAAGTTACGGTAGGCGACTCAAATATCTGGATAGCTTATAGAAGATTCTGCCGAGTATCGTTGATTTGCTCCTAAGAATTGAAGAATTCCGTCACTTTGTCATGGATTCCATCATCAGAACCTAACCAAACTATCACAAAACAACCCTTGAAGTATATCCTTTCTAATAAAAAAGAATCATCGAAATCGGTTGGCGTGATCCTGAGTTATTCGTCCATTTGTCGCGCACATGCTTACGCAAATTTAAGACTTATCCGGATTTCTCATCGATGCAATCATCAGAACTGGTTTTAAAAAAATGGAACCCTATAACGAGCACCACCTTTCATTTAAAAAAAATCATCAAGCTCGGTCCACCCAGTCGGGAGATATCAGGTTACAAACAATATTAAAAAAAATACAGACGAATTGATAATCTCCTCCTTTTTTGAAGTCGGTTAAAAAACTATTTTTATTACCGATTAATTACCTAATTTTCATTAATTTCGGCCAAAAGAAATATTTCTACCAAATTTCATGTCTTTACGCCTTATGGTTCCAGAGATATCGTGCTGAATCTATGAGTCAATAGTTAACACCACCGAAACCCTCCTTCCGGGTGGAATTTCGTGCAATCCGTTCTTAGCTGATCTCTTCTCGGCAAAAGGAATATTCCTACCAAATTTCAAGTCCTTTTGGTTCCATGTGTCAATAGATATATATGTATAAGAGATATCCAGGTAGGATATCTCTTATATATATGTAGATTAAAAAGCTTTTGGTTCAAATTCAGTTATTAGGTTATTATATAACTAACAATAAGCCGAATGCTTTAACCGTTATATAGAAATTTATTTGATGTACGTATAAAATTCGTGGTCCATTTTTAACAATCAGTAAGAAATAGAGAAAAGGTGTTAGGCATTTTTAAACTGTCTGAAAAGAACTTATGACAAATTTAAAGTCAAAGTCAAAGTCAAAATATCTTTATTCAAGTAGGCATATTACAGCACTTTTGAATCGTCAAATTTTTGTTTTTTTCTTTTCCTTTCCACACTCTAATTCTAATGTACGTCTGATGATGATACTCCAGAACGACTTTAAAACTAAAGTTACGAGGGTTCCTTCGCGCCCCGATCCGAGAAGAGCCCACAACAAACTCAGTCGGGTATTCTGTTTTTTTTTTTTTTTTTTTTTTTTTTTTTTTTTTTTTTGAGTTTTGCGTTTAGTTTTTATAATCTGATACGACGGCCGCACTGGTGCAGAGGTGTTAGTATTCGCATTGCTAGCACAGGTCCTGGGTTCGATCCCCGGTAGGAAGAATTTAGAAAAATGTATTTTCTAACTTTTGTCGGAGTCAAAACTGGTGGGAGACCTCGGCCGCGGCTAGTTACCAGCAAAAGATGTACCGGCAAACAAAGAGATTAATGTTCCGGTCCGATTGTGGGTAGAAACCATAAGAGAAGTTTATCCCCTTGTACCAGATTAACGCACTTTCATCTTAGACTGTATCATCACCATCAGGTGGGATCGCAGTCAAGGGCACCTGTCAGCAATAAAAATACGGAATAACAGTATAAATATAATATACGTATGAATAACAGCTATTTCCCACGACTTCGTCTTGTTATTAAAAGCTTTTATCATATTGCTGATGGTAAGTTAGGAGATGGTCTAAAAAGCGAAGCGTTCTAACCCGGTAAGCGATACTATTTGATAAGTACTATAAGAGACTTCATATACATTATATGAAAGAAGGAAAGAAAGCATTTATTCATTGATGGTGTAACAAACTTTATGAGGTAACTTACCTTAGTGTCTCATAATTCTACATCACAGCCTTGTACCGAACGTTTTTCATCACGTTTTTACTGGTAAAGTGACAACTAGGCAATATCAAACTTAAGATAGATTACAATTTTCTAAAGTTGTCTTGCTGGAAATCAAATACAGTACCTCTGATAGCGAAACAAGTACTCACGACTCAGTATCAAGCGAGGCAGTCGATTGAGATTAAAGTGGAATCCCTCCTAATTGTTCATCGCAAACATTTTAATAAACGCATCCTCAATAAAGAAGCAGCTGCGTCTTAAAATTCCATTAAGTGGATTACGCCTTCTATATTTAGGTCCCCTTTAATAATAATTTCGTGATCGCGGAATTATATTGCGAAAACATTTATTCTCTTTGTTATACCACCTCGTGTTCTTATAGCGTTAAAATCAAAATATTTAGTACTACTAGCTATTGCCCGCAACGTCACCCTCGTAGTTCCCGATCCCATGAGAATATAGCAATTTGGCTATTTAGAGATTTTCTATAATGCCAAAGGATTCATTTTACAATATAGAAATCAATTTTAAGAAAAATTAAACTAAACTAAAGACAGTAAACTATAAACTAAATAAACATGATGATATATGCTAATAAAGCCGGAGCTTTCATTATTCTTAAAACTATTCGTAACTAACGAGAATAAAATTTATCAAAAAAGCTAGGGTCAATTAATTTAAAAAATACTTGCTTTAAAAACCACAAAGTTAAGTCACAAAATAAATTACATGTAGTATTATTCATATATATGTCGGATAATAAGAGAGGGAGAAGCATAAGGCATAGGGGCGTAGAGTTCTCCGCCGACATCGTCATTAATGGCATTCATAATTTCCATACTGTGGGCGTTCGTGGGTAATGTTGGTGTAATTAACTCAGATTAGAATGTTCAATCACTCAATGTTTCCGATATCAATTTACACAAATTCAGTATTAATGATAGATAGGAACGCGACAGTTTCAAAAGTTGAACGCACCGGCGGGCCGTCACCCGAGAACTACCGAGAGACTCGCGGCGGAGTACCACTTATTGACTCTGCCCCACACCTATAGATAGTTGGCGCCAGCGTTCCACAGACTATTGCACACGTACCAGCGATCCACAGGCTATTGCATATAATTCCGACATATAATTCTTCTATGTGACTCTACCTAGGCGGTTAGACCGGCGAGGCGGTGGATTGAAGGTAGTTTTAGATTGATATTTCGACTCGATAAATAACGTATTATCGCACCTTATATATACGTGAAATTTGATGAAATTTGTTGTATTCAGGTGGATACAAGAACAGTTTAGAAGTTGAAATTGACAATACCATCCGATATTTATAATGAATTTTCCCATTTTGTACAAGATTAGAAAAACTACGAGAGTGACACCGTATGTGAGATATATAATTCCATTTTTTTTTATAATATGCACCCAATTTTCATAGCGCACGATGTGGCAGAGATGTCACAGTAAAATTTTTAGGGCGTAGGCGGTTCAGAAATAGAGCAAAACCAATTACGTACGTTTTTCTATTTACAACACAAACACGGTTAGACCGCACTTGCTTTTATGTTTCACACTCGCAAAATATTTGCGAAGCATCAAGTTATGCACTGTAAAAGTGAACTTTTTAATATAGGTCAGATATATCACATTATGTCATACATATTGAGTGTCCCCAAGTATAAAGAGTCAAATACGAAATCCTAATGTAGGACAGGATTTCAAAGAAAAAATATTTATCATATTGTTGTTATTCGATGTTTATTTAAAGAACGAATTTAATGAAATACCTTTTTGACTTTCGGCTACGTTCGCCACTTTCATTATTTATTTTTCATATTCGTCGATACAAGTACAATAAAGTTGATTTACCTAAATAATAGAACATATGACAACTTAAAATATGTTTGCTTCATGATATTAAGTTAAGCGGTGGGAATGATGACGTTGTGTTGGCAGGTTGGCGGAGCTTGTTCGTAGTGTATCGAGTTTAATGTTTAATAAAAATGTCTGTATAAATCAGGATTAATAGAATCATACTTATGAATAAAAGAATATGTGTTATTATTTCAAAAAGTTTGGTATAATCATTAAATTTACAACAACGTCAAAATGTCTAAAACGCAAGTTGACTCTTTATACGTAGGGCGTATAGATGTATAGCTCGCATCACATATTGCGTACACTCACGTAATATATGTACTCACGTAGTATATGCGAAAATATATGGAATTAATAGCTGCCAAAGTAGAGTTAAATCGATCGGTCGTTTAGAATGTTTTTTTATAAAAATAACACGATCTGAAGATGTATTATTACTTATTTAAAAAAAAAGGAAACAAAAACATGTTTTACGAATTCAGTGCTATTCCACAAAAGAAGTCGTCAAACCCACTAGATTAAAATCGAAATTTACTTTATTGTTTTGTAACAATATAAAATAGAACATCCCATTGACTTCGAATAAGATAATTTTACAAGTGAATAAATACAACAAAGGAACAGCAAGGGAATTGTCGAACATGAAATACAATCGCATTATCCGACCAATTTACATTATGTTAACATTCCACTTCCATACACGCAAATGTAATTATTCAATCTTATATAGAAATTAAAAAAAGCTTTGCCGTACATGTTTTAATTACTTAACACCCATAAAACATTTAGTAGCATGTTGAGCGTTTTGGAGTCTATACTCATGGCAATTACTCGATTCAGCTACTGGAACATTAGATATGGTGCTAAAGGGCGCCACACATCAACAGTCGGTCTGTCTCTGTCTCTGGTCGTATAACGCTCCCATCTATCTATGTCGCCTATTAACTAAATCCTTGTGCCTTCCGAAATGGACGGAGGCTAGCTCTTTAACTACAATCTTGCAGGCGATAATCGACAGTTTGCACTCACTATCTGCTAGTATACGTTAGTTTGCGTCTCGAGTAAGCAAGTGAAGTCTTGCTTATAGGAAGGGTTAAGACCCATCCTATAATCAACAGCTCCCATGCTTACCATCCACTAAGATGGATATTTTAAGGTCTTTTGCCTCGAAAGATACCACATACCGAGATACCCATGATCGGTGTTGGTGCCTAAATGAATTTTCCAGCATCAAAAAAACAACAAAAAATAATTGTGAGTTATTTTTGTTTTTTACAAAAACTGTAAATCATATCTATATATATCTCATAACTATAATTTTATCAATTTGTTTATAATATAAAAGCTATTTTATCCATGGAAAATATGCACCAGTATTACATAATTATACCAGCTACCATAATTACTACATCTTGGTTAAAATTTAAGCGGTAATTTCTGATCAAATCGCTTTATCCACTGCAAATCTTGTACAGTTCCAATCGATTGTCTCCTATTAACAACCGAGACTGCGTCAATCCGTTTCATAAACTATAACATACTAACTTCAATTTGTGTTATTACTTAACAAAAAGTTAGTTATGCTATACTTCGCCTCAAGTAAAGCAACTGACCAGTTGGGAGAGGTTTGGCGACTGTCATTTTTTTTTATTCCTGACAGTTTAGCGCTTGGTCTGCAAACTAAATGAGAAAGGGGCATGTTTCGATGAACTGAGAAGCCGATTTCTGATAGGGACATGTTAGTGTATGGAGCCCTTAAGAGTATGGTTCGACGGTCGCACGCTACATAGCGATCGCGTTCAAAAGCGTATGTTTTATAACCTGGATACCGTAAGTCGCTCAAATTAACCGCACTCGTAGCCGGATAATTGTCAACTTAGCGTAATTGAGCTTTAGGTGTGCAATTAAATAACACGTGAGTTCGTTCACGTCGCTATGGCTGTCCGGTTTTTCTGAATGATTTCAATTAAAAGTTATTTCGGTCATTGTGAATCATGCTATGTGCTATACTGTCCATCGGAATATGGCTGGACTCATCTACACATCTGTATGTATAAATAAATTTGAGTGTGTGTGTATATGATGTTAAAATAACAATTTTTATAGACACCGCGTAGGTATACCAAAAGAAATTAAGATATTTTTCCACCTGTTTATTTCCGCTCATCTTTTTTGAGCGCTTTTCTAGGCATTTCAACTGCAATATAACTAATGTCATAATGGAATAATATGAACTACTATTTATCTGGAAAATTTATTTGTTGACGCTATGTCAATAACGATGGATTTTTACTTCTAAATGCTAAATTTGTATACATTTTTTGCGGTTATCATGCAATACAACGTAAATCCACGTATGCAGAAATTTTATGTATATATACATAAAAGTAATAAGAAGCACATTATCGTTCCCCTTCTGCCTTCTCGCTCATATTAGAGAGGGTTTTTAGATCATAGTATACAAATGCATTCTCTGTTCCTTCACTCTTATAGTCCGATGTGACGGAAATCCGACACGACCGGAGAGAGATCAGGCGCAGGACCGACGCCTACACTTACACACTCAAAGTACATTATGCTAATTAGCTTTATATTCGTTACATCGAACTGTTCGATAAAGGATTTTATCTAGCTATTTGCTTGATACAACCCTTTTTCTGAATACAGGCAAGTCAACTAAATGGGTACTGTTTACAACCCATCGATTTGCGCCAACAATGGTATGTCGGTTAAGGTTTTTATGGTGTGCGTTATGCAAGCGCGTGCGCAACAAGCATTCAAATAAGCCCCTCGAGGCAGACTGACAACGCGAGATATAAACATTCCTGCATAAATATTATAAGACCTCGGATAACACTCGGTATATTAATAAGTACATGATGCAGGCCCTGGTTTTCAAACAAATATTTCATACTGGTTCCGCAGTTGTCCGAAATACCGAAGAGCAGCCTTACAATAATTTATCCAGAGCTGAAAGAAGTTATCATGATCCAAAAAGACAGTAGTTCAAGCATGTTCGCTAAAGCACGGGTTCTGGAGTTCTTTGGGGTCATAAAGAAACGATTAAGGTTCTATTATTGTCTCCTTCATAAGTCTTACAATTGAATTCTAATGTATCAAATTGTGAGCCCCTTCGTAAGCTCACTCTTGCGAAGACTTGCCGGTTCAGGATAAATGAAAATGCCACCAGATTCTTCACTCCAACGCTCCGCCGCCCACTTGTCACCAACTAACTGTTATTTGCAGAAAACCCGGAAACAGGAACAGGAATACGGTTCGCCGAAAGTGGCTATCTAATGTATGTTTTTTACGACTGACAAACGTGCACTATTGTGACAAGCAAGCGACGGGTGTTATCGATTTATTGGTTAAAATATGATTCCTATGATTGGCGTTTTATTTATTACCAATCACAGGGACTACATTAATTACAAAATAATTCTATTTTTAGAGATGACAAATATGTGTATACGCTATAGCTACAAACATTATATACATACTTATAAATATCAGACTCTAAGTTACAGCAAAATATATTATACAACGAACGATGTTTAACAATATCATTTAACAATTTTAGTTTAATTAAAGGGAAAATAGATTTACAAATTAAAAGGGAAAAAAGTCGCGAACACAAATGCTGTGACTCCTCCTTGAAACAGAAACTGGATCTCTGCTTAAAAAAGCAAAGAAACATCACCGTATCCAATAATTTTTTTTTATTATATGTACAGCGATGGGTGAAAATCACCCGCATCAAAAATATATATTTATTGATGTCTCTAAAGAATGTTTGTCGAGGAGTTATAATATAAATGAAATTGTTTTATATTAAATTTGTCAAAGTCTTAACCGGTTTTATTTTAGTATTATAAAAATAGGAGGTGACTCGCTAGGCACGAACTTCTAAAATTGGTTACATAAGAAAGAAACCTCCTTTACGTGAACTTTTAATAGGAGGCGCTGTACTTATTTACAATATAATTGTAAAAAAAAACTGTACCATTATAAATTATAATAAATATAAATTTTAACAAAAAAAGAACCGCCATCAAAACAAACTTACAAATACATTAATATGCTCTAAAAAGTAAGAAATAATTGCGTACCTTGGCTGACACCGACTCCAAATATAACAATACGAAGAACACTATGAGGTTGTTCTTATATCTCCCGACTGGATGGACCGATCTTGATGGTTTTTTTTTTAAATGAAAAGTGGTGCTCGTCATAGGGTCCCGTTTTTTTTTAAAACCAGTTCTGATGATGGCATCCATGACAAACCGGATAAGTCTCAAATTTGCGTAAGCATCTGCGCGACAAATGGACGAATTGATAACCTCCTCCTTTTTTTGAAGTCGGTTAAAAAAATGTGTTTGGAACTTGACTGGACGCATAAAAAAGAATTTTATTAAGTATTGAAAACTATAGAGAGAGTAATAAAAAGGTAAAAAGTAGCCCTTAAACTTCCCACGACTGGGCACGGGCCTGGTCACTCATAGGAGATGGTTTTTAGAGCATAGATCCACCAGGCTTAGTAAACAAGTGCACTCTACTCTTTCACTCTCATAGTCCGATGCGAGTGAAGAGAGATGAAGCGCAGGTTCGACATCTTAACTTAACGTAGGGAGAGTGTGAACTAATATTAAAATTTCAACGTTAAAGTCACAATGTAACTAGGAAAAAAAATTATGAGTCTTTAATCTGAAATATGCATCATCAATACTCGTATAAAAGGGATGTCCTCAACTCTTTAGTAATCTAAATAACGATAAGTATGTAAATTACTTTAGAAAACTAAATCAAATTTTCAGTTCAGACGGTAACATAGTGAACCGAGCGTCTGAGCCAGGACTAGAGTCACCATGTTATAAGCGGGTAGAATATACTTTCCTACGAATCATTTATGTATTTATATATCGCTGCTTTGGATAAATAACCACACAATCCATTTTTTTTTTTTTAATTTTAATAAAGTACATTGCAGTCTATGTTTGCATGTGTCAAAGACGACGATGTCGCGCCTCATCACGATCCTATGTCATTGGTTGGTTAAAAACTTTTATTTAAATATCAAATGGTTTTCCTGTTGTTAGTTTTCTGCAAAATCAAACCAAAAATATTCTTCAAGTAGGCTCAAAAAGTCCTTTGGGGCCGTCCAAGTATTTCGTAAGCACTATTGGGGGGGGCGGGTTCCTTGTTTTGCTTAATTTGGATGACATGGGGGGTAGGGGAGTCTAGATGATGATTATGTTATCAGCAGTTATTTACTTTTATAGAAATTTTAAAATAAGTTTGTTATGTTCGTAAAATTATAATATTTTTGTCCCTTACTCTATGTTTTATAAAGTATCAGTGAAATCTAATCTATATTCTGAATCTAGTTACTTATTTTTAAAATTATAATTATATTAAAAAAATAATTTATAATTGAAAAATATTTACGTGAACATGGGGTGAGAGGGTAAGAGCATATTTCTCAAAATTATATAGAGGCAAACTCAACACTGATTGCGGTAATTTATTAAAAATGGGTATGCTCAAACCGACAAATGATTTCTGAACCTTCTTCACTCTAAAATAGCACTACAAGTTTTTATTTTTTGTGTAAAAATATTTCTTAAGTAGAAATGAGATTGAGCCTCACCTAAACCAGTTGTTTAGGTAAGACCGATTTCAATGACTTTTTTTATTTCGGTTTATGTGTATTTTAGAATATCTTAGAATAAAATAAATCCGGATTATTTTGTTTTTTTTATATTATAGATACTTACGTTTTATATAAATGATTTATTATTATTACATTTCCAGGTCACTGAGGACCATCGGCCACTGCTAATAGCTAAATTTATTTTAATCTATCAAGCAAGATATCTCAAAAACACATAATGAACACGGTGTTTTCAAAGTACTAAAAAAAAACTGGAAAGTCCTGACAAATAAAGGAAAATTACTGATTAAATTTGTTATTTTTTTTCTATCTTCCTACATGCATATACTCGTATAGTCACCCGAGTGTTAGGCATTAAAATTCACCTAGCTTGCCTGAACCCAACCCCAGTATCACTTGTATATAACACATAATATTCAAATAAATCTCTGAGTACAATTTTAGATGCATTTCCGTTCAAATCTACGACAAATTTACAAAGTATTGATATGTGAATATTAAATTCTTCGGTTCATGAATATTGCAGTCGCGAGGAGTCGAGTTCATTTGACTGTTATTCAACATAGAATTATATAAAACATTGCTAGCATCCATTAATCGAGTACTATACATAAAAATCTCCTATCCCATCCACAATCCTAAAGTAGGTCTTCAGTGTTTGTAACTAAGCGTTCCTTCTAGCTTAATGACTTTTGTTACTAGTAACTGAAACCTATTCTAAAGCAAAATGTAATTGTGTAATATATAATACAAGACCTGACATCGTCAGTTTACATTTTTGATTTCCCATGGGAATAATAAAAATTTGTTTCACAGAAATCGTGTAACCATTTAAACGGATTAAGGGATATTTTTTTCCAAGAAGACCTTGACATTATGTTCTTCTCGAATTTACTAATGTTTGAGTATTTTGGTCAACGTTTTAATAATCGATCAAACAAAGACTCTTTTATGTAATCTTCTAAGATCACAGACGAGAACATCTTTAGGTAAATAACTGATCACGGGTTGAATTCCGTCAGACAAAGGTCTGGGTTTGGATTGGTGGGCTTCAGTTGTGACTATACATATACCACCAACAAGCACAGATGCTATCAAGAAAAAATTGTTTTCCGGTACAATGCTGTGTAAAGACCATAGCGTTTCCAACTTAGATTGTATCATCACTTGCCATCAGTTGAGATTATAGGCAATAAAATAAATATACATTTTCACATTTCATGAGACTTTCTGAGTTTCTCCTTGATCCTTTCACACAGAAATTAATAGATCCTTGAAAAAAATGTTTCTATTCAAGTACACATACCGTGTGAACTACTCCAAAAACGCAGCTTGTTTCACAGTAAAATTCGAAACTAGGAGTTGTAACATATTGGCAATCAAATAACACTCATATCACTCAATCGCCAGTTTTTTCAGATTAGATTAAATCAAAAGCTGCGAAATCCTGTGTATGTCGCATGTCAGTAATCAATATAATAATCAGCCCAGAATAATGCAAAAAAAACAAACTGTTATATCTTTCTATACACTTCTGCGTTTTAATATTTGATTATGACATACATTTTAGAATATTCGTTTGCATATTTATAATTGTGCGGCTAACCAATAACCGCAGTATTGACTCACAGCGGAGTTGCTTGGTGATGTCGTTAAGAATAACAAGGTCGCTGGGAAATTCTTGCCGATTTATTCGTAAAATTATACCATGCTTCAATTTTTATAAAGAAATAACTATTAATTACCTTATTTTCACTTTGATCTTAGCCAAAAGGCCGAGAAGCGATTTCGAATTCGACTGTCTCATTGGTCTAGTGGTTAGCATGTTCGACTACAGACATGAGGTCCTGGGTTCGAGTCCCGAGTCGGACCAATTCGAAATCGATATTGAGTTTTCTATTAAGATTTTCTGAATATTTGCCCGAAGTTGAAAAAAATTTGGCGGTGTGATCCACCCTCGTTCCTCGGAGAGCTTGTTAAGCCGTTGGTCCTGCGCCTGATCTCTCTCCGGTCGTGTCGGATTGCCGTCACGTCGGACTATGAGAGTGAAGGAATAGAGAGTACACTTATATACTGTGCCTGCCAATCCGCAGCGGTCTATGTTCCAAAAATTCTCTCTCATATGAGCGAGGAGGCCTATGCCCTGCAGTGAGTGGGACGTTAATGGGCTGCTACTTACTTTACCGTATTATCATATTATGAATTAGTTTATTTTAAAAAACTTTAGAAATTAAAAGAAAATCCTCAAACCGTACAAATCATTATATTCTAATACCAGCCGTTCCTCGCGTTGTCATCTGGATATTACTGGATCACTTTGCAATATGGGCAACTCCGATCTTAGTCAATGTGAACGCTGCGAAAGCAGTCCTGTTAGCGTCATGAAATAGTAGTTATTTTATCTATAAGATTTGTAATTACGTTACCTGTATACGATGGAATATTCTATGTTTGTATCTGTTTAAAACGACCGATAAACGCTCGACGGGTTTGTGTCACCTTGGGGGCGGGGTGAAAAAGGAATCCTTTTAAAAAATTCTCTGCTGCAACGACTTTCGAAGCGTCAACACCGTTCCCAAAATCTTCGAAAGTCGCCAAGCTAACCAACACTCCATCTGCTTTGTTTATTCTGTCTGTCTGAGCCCCTTCACAGTTCTTTGCTAAATTTCAAGTCCATCTGGCGGGAGGGCCGAATAATATAATGAATAATTTCCAGGAGCTGTATTCTCTTCCAACATTCGCCAACAACTCACTCTCCAGTTACCCACTCTCAAGAAGAAAGCTAGTCTTCGAAATACGCCAAACTAACAAGCACAGAGACGACGCATTTCCCGTTTTGCAAATAATTCATCTGCTTTGTTTATTCTACCGAACCCCTACACAGTCCTTTGCTAAATTTCAAACCCATCTGACGGGATGGCCGAATAATATAATGAACAAATTTTCAGGCGACATATTCTCTTCCAACATTCGTCAACGACTCACTCTCCTATTACCTACACACAGCAATAAAAATAGTTTTCGCGCCAATTGGTGCAACCATTAAAATAAAAAGTCAGATACCTCCATAATACTCAATTGACAATCTTTTTTTAAAATATAATCGCAACATGACAAATACTTCCGCAATAGTCTTTATACAATTTAACATCTCAACAATAGTCGATTATCTCAAATAATAATATAACCCTAACGCATCAAGCAAATTCTTTTCGAGATCTCGTGATAAATGAGTGATTGAATCATAAACCACTATACAGAGGTGTTAAATTTAACAAGTGTCTCAAATACATCAGTTCGATGGTTTCAAGGCCCATAATAGACTAAGGTAGAAACAATATCTGTTATTTATGTATATTATTATTGAAAAAATTTGATAAGAGAACGTTGTGGTATAAAAGAAGACGTAGTGACTTAAATCGAGAAAAGTATGCTTAGATGGTTTGGGCATGTAGAGAGAATAAGTGAAAGGAGACTCACAAAAAGGATTTATGAGTCAAGAGTGAATGCGAAAGTTGGAAGGGGAAGACCAAGGCGAACGTTCCAGGACCAAATCCAGGACATTTTAAATAAGGGCCAGGTCATGAGTACTCTAAACCGACGAAATTGTATGAAAGATTTAATGAGAATGAAAGAAGCGAAGGAGATATGCAAGGATCGTGGCAAGTGGAAGGACGTGGTATCTGCCTAACCCTATGGGAATGAGGCGTGATGCAATGCAGGTGTTTATGTATGTATATTTGAGGCTGTCACATCACACGTGTAAAGGCTGTAGTAATGAAATAGATATAATTACGACAGACAAAGTACCTAGCGGATCACCTGATTGTAAGTGATCATCGCCGCCCACGGAAAACCTGCAGCACCAAGGGAACTGCCGGGAACAGATGGGACTTTAATTGCCTATTAAACAATTGTATGTTGAAGTCTTGAAGGAACACCGATGATGGAAGTTAGTTCCACGTTTTGCAAATACGTGGAAAAAAGGCTATTAAATGAACAACGCAGTCGAATAAATCAAATAAAATTATAACTTAATGAAATAACTAGGTTACCTCATACATGCAAAAATAATACAACCTACGGCGTATAATAACCGCGACCTTACTCCTCTTTTGTACAGCAGCTAAGTGAGTACTTATGTCATCGAAAACATATGTACATATATTACTGTATATACGGTTTGTTTGTACAAACGACAGTCACGCATATTCGACCTCCATACCGCCTTAGTGGCTTTGACGAACCCACATGGTCGGCTTGATTGATCCTTTGATTAATATAAGCATACTAATTAATGCTGAAATAGTAATACAAAACATCACAAACCATATTTTATGGGTCATATGCATATTACGACTGCCACTACTAATCAGTATACTCTGCTACAGACATGATATCCTGAGTTCGAGTACCGGGTCGGGCGAATTTAAAAGTTGATATTGAGTTTTCTATTAAGATTTTCTCAATATTTGCCCTGTGTTGTGTAATTGGCGGTGTGCTCCACCCTCCTGCCTCGGAGAACACATTATGCCGTCGGTCCTGCGCCTGATCTCTGTCCAATCGTGTCGGATTGCCGTCACATCGGACTATGAGAGTGAAGAAATAAAAAGTGCACTTGTGTATTATGCCTGCCAACCCGCAGTGGAACAGGGTGGTGGATTGATGCACTAATAACCCTCTCTCCTATGAGTGAGGAGGCCTATGTCCAGCAGTGGGACGTAATGGGCTGCTACTTACCTCTATTTACATTACTATCTTGTATGAAATAGTGGCATAATTCAAGAAAGCTAATTTGTTTATAACAAAATGAGATGATAATTAAACAAACTATATAAATTAATCAATGATATATTACCATTTTTTGGGGCTTTCGCGTTATAGCTGAAGATTTTAATATATAAAAACATAGATTATTGTAGATTCTACCGAATCCGTAACTAAAATATTATTATAGATAGAAACACTTTATTACACACATACAGGAAATACAAAACGAAGATGAAAAAAACTAAAATATTAGATCACTCTTCTGCCAAAAGAGCGATATGTATATATTTGAGAAACTATGTACACTTATATACAGTATTCGGTGAGTCTTCAGCTTCTAGTATTTATATGGATGAGAACTATGCATTGACATAATTTGGATGATACTCAACCGTCATGTTCTATTAATTATGAACACTTGTTAATTGATACTTTATCAAACCTAAGTGCTTTAATTACCGTAATAAAATACGATAGATACAGCTCATTAACCATTTTATTGACCGATAGATATTGACATCGATATAACATTCAAAGCTTAGTCTTTCTTTCTTTTATTCACGCTGGGAAATGCTTTTAGGCACCCTGATGAGACCTAAAATCTAGTGAAGAGTGTGGGGTTCTGCACAGCGCACCTAAAGAAGTTTACGCCTTAGTAAATATAAAATTATACATAATTAATAGGTTTTTGGATTGAAAGTGGATAATACTTGCTGTTGTCACAGTTTCAAATATTACATCAATAATTTAATTTGTTTTGTGGCAAAATTGTATAGCCCCATCTATTGAAAGCTTACGTACAATTTAAGGGTCTCATTGTACATAACGAACCTATCTTTAGCGGTTATATGGGAAATCTAGATACCCCAGACTTAAATTAGAGAAACAGACACAGTTAAATTAGAGAGACATTTAATTTGTTAAAGAGAAATAGTTAAATTAGATGTTTACTATCCTTGAAATTGACACATATAACGACATGTGGCATCCGTGAAATGACCAATAAAGAAATGTTAAAGAACTCTTCAACAAACATTAGACAATCGGTTAAGAGTTTCACAACACCCATATGAAGCTAAGGCTTAAAAGTTCGTGATAGATAGCGTATGAATTGACTTAAATTTTTGAAGTGAAACTTCTTATTTTACGGATGAAACACGTGATTAGCGTCACGAAGATGTGCAGCGTTTTTAATACTAATTCGTTTGAAAGTTATGTAGTTTTAACATGGAAAAATCATTTAAAATACCATTTTTCATAAAATATAAAATACAAATGTTTCATAAATCCTCATTCTTAATATACAATTCTAAAACAAAATTTAAATAATAAATATTAATATTGATAAAAACGCGTGGCATTTTTATTTACAATTCGTCACTTGAGATTTTAATAAATTATTTGTATTAATTTTCTACACTTTTAATATTTTAATGACAATTAAATTCCTGCCATATCTTCCTGTTTCTTATCCTCCGGAAATATAATGTTTTAGGTTTGTATAAATATAAACAAGCCTTAAAAATTAGTTTGCCAAAGAAGTTTCACTTCTTACATGTGTACTTTGTATACACGCACTTTTTTATTTCATATTACTTATTATATAATATCGATGTGAAAAGTTCGTTACTGAGGTCAATCGATTCTGCATCAATTGTTAACTCATTAGCAATACGGATATACAATTTAGGTAATAGCATGCATTATACCCGACGAGGAGTAAATTGGGCCACACATTATGTCATCAGACGGAAAGTGGAACTATCTAACTACTAAATAGATTCCGTATAATTTAGCACTTAGGTACACGTGAAGATAATGAATGTATGAGAAGAAAATGTGCAGTATTAAACGAATGATATGACACAAGACGATAAACTTCGGCGCTGTTTGGTTGAGCAACAGCATATATGGAAACGATAACTTCACGAAGTTTTTTACATAGCTTTTTACTGTTAATGCTTCCTGTTAATAACGTAGGCACCTAGCTAATTCATGCTGTCTTACATACATACATAGCATCACGCCTTATTTCCATAGGAGTAGACAGAGACCACGTCCTTCCACTTACCACGATCCCTGCATATCTCCTTCGCTTCTTTCATTCTCATTAAACCTTTCATACAAGTTCATCGTCGGTTTAGAGTACTCTTAACCTGGCCCACATTTAAAATGTCCTGGATTTGGTCCAGGAACGTTCACCTTGGTCGTTCCCTTTCCACTTTCCCATTCACCTTGACTCATAAATCCTTTTTGTCAGACTCCTTTCATTCATTCTCTCTACGTGCCCAAACCATCCAAGCATAGCTTTCTCAATTTTATTCACTACGACTTCTTTTATACCACAACTTTCTCTTATCACACTATTTGTTACGTAGCTTTATAGCATTTTAAAGTAGATTACACGTGTAATTCCGGATCCCTCGGGAGTATGGAATGATGCCCAGGATTCTGATAAAATTATTTCAGCAAAAACTCCCACTTCTCACCACATGCATTCACTGAATGTTTTCTAAAGTAAATATTTAAGATTTGTGTTTATGAAGGCTGGTTGAATATCTTTTCTGCTTTGTGGAGAAGATCCTTTTTTATTTAGAACTTGTTAATGTATTATTATATTTACTTAGTACGAGTATCTACGTATCTCTATTACAATTATAAATTAGTTGTTCGTATAGAATTTCTAGCCAAAATTATTTCTCCCTTTAACACTTGAAAATAAATTAGGCACTAGCTATTCCTCATCTATCATATAATAGTTTAATGTTATTTCGTACGCTCTCCGAACAACTCTCATTTTATTAAAATATTTTTATAAACACAAGTAAAGCTCAAACTTAAGCCAATTTAATAAGTTTTCTCAGGCTAGATCTCAAGGATAGAATTGGGGCAGAAACTTTGAAGGACATAGCGAAGCATTACTTATTTTATTCAGAGAAGTCCTAACCAGATTACTACTTACATTTCTTGTCTGTACTTATTTTAATTATTAAAATTAAATTGATTGTTTTATATAAGCTGATGTTTTTAAAATTTGCTTTATACCAATGAGTTACTTTTCTTTCAGATAGATTTATTAGGCATAGATTGTATGTCAAAATTTATAGGACATAGTAAGTGTTATTAAACCAAGTATGATTGAATGATTTAGTCGTTAGTGACTGACTGTGATTAGTGGTCTAAAGTCATCGTCAAAGTCATATTTTTGCCTTTCTAATGTACCCGGTTTGAGACACATCGATAGTATGATGTGTATTATAGAATTTCCTAGTAGAAACATTTTTTGGGTTTTACATATATATAGATTGCAATATATCAGTAAATACGTGACCGTTGTTTTATAGCAGTAAATAACAGTCAACTTGATAAGGAATGATTATTTATAACAAAAAGCAATAATAATGCAACGTCTCATATATAATTTCTGCTTTTATCTTCATGCTTAATTTCATTGTTACACATGTTTGCATATTTGATTTTTATATATTAAAAACGTATATTCTTTTTGTCCCAAAGTGAACGGAAAGATGACACGTGATGCTTTAAAACGAGTAAGAGTTGCTAGCAAAGGTCCCGGTTTCGATTCCCGATAGGACGAAAATTATAATGTCTAATTTTACTGTGTGTGAGAGTGTGAGTGTGAACTGGTGGGAGGCTTCCGCCGCGCCTACTTACCTAGTAAATCATGAGGGCGTTTATCAAAAAAAGGATAAATGGCACGTAGAAACTCTGTTATATAAAATCATATTTCGACCGATAATCCGATTCCCAAAGAAAGATTTAAAAGATGAAAATATACACAAGATAGAGCTATTATTCAGCAAAGCTGCCTTTTAACACAACCATCACGTTTTGAAAAATAAGAACGTTGAATATCTGCGACGGTCTAGCGAACATGTTTATTTATAACTGTATCCTTCGACTAAGAAGTAAACGCTCGGATAAATCCAAACAAAATAAATATTTGGTAATTGTACATCTAAGGAATACCGAGTAATGTAAAAAATTAAAAGTGCGTGCGTACAAAGTACACATGTCAGAAATGAAACTTCTTTGGCAAACTAATTATAACAATTTATTAACACAAATCTAAAACTTTAGATTTCCGAGACTTTAAGGGAAAGTAAAAGGAAGATATGTTAGAAATTTAATCAATTTAATAATAAATTAAATAACATTAAAAATGAATCGCAAAATGTGTTGGTAAGCGCATGCAAAATGTTCGTTGAAGTCCAAGGATGGTTTTATGGCGAGAAACGTTCGAATAGTTGCAGTGGAAAACCCTAAAAACAGGCCTTTCCTGTTTTCCATACAAACGTTTTCTAACTAAAATTTAGAGTCAATTTGACCTTTATTGCAATTCAATAAAGTTCATAATAAATTACTAGTACTTACTGTTGCCTAAGCAATATAGGTACGTTCCAAACGTCAAAGAGTCAATTTGCACTTTAAGACTGCTGCACAAAGTTCAAAATAAATTGAATGTTCACAAAAATGTAAGAGCTATAGATATTTAGTATTGTTGTATGATGCTTTCATTTCGAAAATCATTCGTAAATTTGATATCTGCCGGGTCTGCTAGTATAAAATAAAATAGTATATAAATTATTAAATGACGAGTGGCAAATTAAAATGCCACATGTTATTTGTAAATATCAAAACTACGGACTACCTAACCTTCAAACGAGTTACCATGAAAACGCTGCACATCTTTGTGACGCTAATCACGCACCTTATCCGTAAAAATTTTACTGTCATGCGCCTAAAGAAGTTTCACTTGAAAAGCAAATAAATATTTAGAAAATTTCGTATTCGTAGCATAGAAAAATTTGTTAGTTGTCCTAAGGTAAACCTTGGTTATAATTTTTCGGTTAATTATACACAATATTATAAAATGCTTTTGTGATATTTGAAAAACAAAATGATAGCCATTGAAACGTGTTTTTAAAAGGTACACTAGAAAACTCTCATGACGTATATTTTTTCCGTCTATTATCTAATTTTATTACATTAAAGTTAAAGCCAATTTTTGTATAATATAACAACAGCTGAAAATGATATTTAAAGGTGGTTTAAATCTTTCGATTGCCTCATTGGTTACGCGGTTAGCATGTTCGGTTACAGACAAGGTTCTGGGTTCGGGTTCAAAGTCGGGTGAATTCAAAAATTGATATTGAGTTTCCTATTAAGAATTTCTAAATATTCGCCTGAAATTGTGTGGTTGGCGGTTTGCTCCACCCCTATTCCTCGGAGGGCACGTTAAGCCATCGGTCCTGCGCCTGATCTCTGAAGCGAGTAAAGGAATAGAAGTGTGTACTATGCCTGTCAACCCGCAATGGAGCAGCGTAGTTGATCTATGCTATAAAATCCCTCTCTCCTATGACTGAGTATGTATGCCTGTATCCTGCAGTTGGAAATTAATGGGCTGCTACTTACCTTAAATCTTTTTGCACCAAATCCCATTTCGAATGTCTATATACAAAGTGTAATATTGCCCCGTTGGAGTACACTTACTCAAATAAGCATTACTCTGCATTTGTTGAATCTCATCTGCGCCTGGTGAGAAAATCTTCAATGCGCGCTGAGCTAAATAATAAAGGAGCTAGGGGTGTCCACCCTTCCCCCTCGGATTCAGTGTCATAGCTCATCGCAAATTACAAGGCCGTCGCGAGCTAAGCGCGGACAATTCTTTGGATCCCGGGCTTTTTCGTGCACTCCGATATCGGAATGAAAATTATATTCAACAGAGAACACAATGTAGTTTTCTTACACTTATTACCCAAACACTATTTATTTAAGTGAAAGTGTCGAAAATAATACAAATAATTTATTAAAATCTCAAGTGACGAATTGTAAATAACTATGGCACGTGTTTTTGTCAATATTAATATTTATTAATTAAATTTTATTTCGAGTATTAATTTAGAAAAGAGAATTTATGTAATATTTTTATTGTGTATTTTATGTAAAATGTAGATATTAATACTATCTAACCTTCAAACGAATTAGCATATAAAACATTTCAAATCTTTTTGACAGAACGAAGTCTGTCGGGTCTGCTAGTATAAAACAAAATAGTATATAAATTAGTATATAAATTATGACGAGTGGCAAATTAAAATGCCACATGTTATTTGTAAATATCAAAACTACAGACTACCTAACCTTCAAACGAGTTACCATAAAAAAGGCTGCACATCTTCTTGACGCTAATCACGCGTTTCATCCGTGAAATCTTTACCCTCATGCGCCAAATGTGCTTACCTACGGATCGGAAACGTGGTCGCTGACTATGGGCCCCATTCGGAAGCTCAGGGTCACTCAGCGTGCGATGGAGAGAGCTATGCTCGGAGTTTCTCTATGCGATCAAATCAGAAATGAGGAGATCTGTAGCAGGCCAAAGTCACCGACATTGCCCTACGAATCGCGAACCTGAAGTGGCACATAGTCCGACGAACCGATGGACGTTGGGGCCGGAAGGTGCTGGAATGGCGACCCCGCACCGCCGACGCAGAGTAGGAAGACCCCCCACAAGGTGGACCGACGATATAAGGAGGGTCGCCGGTAGTCGCTAGAACCAGGCGGCGCACGATCGGGCCTTGTGGGCATCATTTCGTGAGATCTATGTCCAGCAGTGGACGTCCATCAGTTTAGGTGACGACGATAGCCAGTTTAAACTAAAAGCACGTTTCACTAAAGATACATAAAGATACAAACATAATAGCTCCTTTAGTTCGATAACTATAAAGTACATATATGTATTACAAGCTAAGCCGGATTTACTGTGTCTAACTGTTATGTTATTTACATACCTGAGATTTCTCGACCTCTGAGTACATTTCTGGACAACAGAAGCCAATCTCGCAAATAATAGTTTCTCATTTGTGAAAAAAATTGTGAACAAGTTCAGGACATTTTGATTTCATTTGATGTAAACAAACAGTAAAATCTTTTCTCTTTATATAATACGCTATATACAATAAGCATAAATTTTACCTAAATATCCGATATCACTATTCCAGACGAGACTCGTATGAGCAGCGAAAGGATCGACAAAATTATTCTTCAAATTATACTTTTTTTTCATTGTATCTGCATGAAAGTTATCCTTGAGGTAAAATTACTACAGGAATATTTTACAAGCGAAATCTTCCTTAAATACAATAGGTCATGTTTTGTTCTGCTGTGGGATAAAGAATATTCATTCATCCGATGGCTATTGTAAAAAAAAGGTCAGAATCTTGTTCCGAACGAAATTTATCAGCCATAAAAGACTATAAGCACAACGTAAGGATTTTTCTTATTGTTTTTATATTACAACAAGACGAAATCGAATGCCTCGGATATGATTCTGGCCAAATTGATTTCGATATCATCGGTTATGCCTTTATTTATATTCTTTATTCCGAATTACAATATCGCAGAATATTTATTTGCCCAAATGATGTCTAGAAAATCCACCAGAGGTAAATTATCTCTTAACAGACTAGCGCACTTCTATCTTAGACTGTATCACTTTCTATAAAGTGAGATCCTGTCAGTATTAAAAAATTGAAAGATAAGTGATCACTTGCTTACTCGTCGCGAAAACCTCCAAACTTAAGCAACCATTTCACTTAAATTTTGATGTACATTTTCGGAGACGCTCACTAAGACGAACTTTACACAAAAATTTCGTAAAAATCTTGTTTATAACACAGTGACAATGCCACCTAGAATAATCCCATTTTGTAAGACGTAGAGAAAAGATTATATTTCGTGAATCGTCTAAATTTCACCAAATTTAGGGAAACATTTGACATACGATTTGTTTTAGTTAAGGTCTATTTATTTATTTGGCAGGCATATCTAAAACTTAGAGAAATTGTTAATTGCTTATTTTTTACACCATATAGAGGAAAAATGTCTTCCTTTTTATGGCGGCATCCCTCATCCCACCCTCACGGTCGTCTGGAAGAGATCGCTAATTAGAGACAAGACCGCCTTGTCCTGCACTAAAAGTATCCTAATTAAGTTAAATTATTATTTTTCTTGTGTTGTTTTAAGGATGTATACTGCGTCTATTATTTAACAGAATTTATAATTGTTTACCAATATTATCTTATGGGTATAGCTGGAGGACTATTTATTGAGATGTCCTTAGACCTTTTCGTTTTATCAAAGAACTTTACGTAAGCTTTAAAACTGTCTTACATAAAACACATAGCAAGCCATATTATTGATTTGCAATGTTAATTGGCAAAAAAGTATTTAGTGAGCCAATATTCGCAATACAAATAAAGATCGCGGATCTGACGGAGTAAATTAAAACTATATCACAATTCACGAAATATGGTTAAATAAAAACGTCTGTCCTGTTTCTACAAACACAAAAATAAAAAGTTATTTGACTCTCAGTAGTTAATTCAATTCCAATCTTCTTTATTTAATTCCTACGACTCCTGCATCTTATTAGATCTTTTCATTAATTATTTTTATATAATCTGAGAAATGTTACAACACCATCTATTAAAATTTCACGTATGAATGTTTCTTTCTGTATAATGAGTTTAAACAGTTTGTGCTGAGTTAAATTTACTAACGATTGATTTGGAGAGCAAGCTGATGAATACGTGACAAGAGCGTTACGAAAAGAGACGTAGACGGCGAACATTAAAGTTTTAGTCATAAGCAAAGTAGTATCTATATTTCAAAGTTATAAACACTAATTCACTCGGGTACAAAAAGTAACTATTGAAGTAACATACATTATGTAAGTATTGTTTTATCATGACAAATATCATGGGTGTTATATCTGTAAATTATTTATTATATAAGAAAAGTTAGTACTATTGTTGTATGTTCAATTTATCACCTGTATTGTAGGACAAATGCAATTTGGGAATTGTGCCAGCAGTCGGAGACATTAGCGATAAAACTAAACGCTTATCGCAGTCCATATTCGGTTGTTATATCACAATGCAAAGAAATATAATTTGGCTCACGTAAAACGAATGGAAGTTGAATTTGTTCATGGATTTCTTTTTACGAAAACATACAAAACATTATTGAACAGAAAATACAATTACAAATGCGTAAAGACGGTCTTATCACAAAAGTACATAGTAACTGCCTCATTGATCTTGTGGTTAGCATGATCGGCCACAGGCATGAGGTCCTGGCTTCAAGTCCCGGGTCGGGCCAATTCTAAAATCAATATCAAGTTTTCTATTAAAGATTTTCTCAACATTTGCCCGATGTTGGGAAGTTGGCGGTGTAAGCCAACCCCGTGCCTCGGAGAGCACGTTAAGCCGTCGATTCAGCGCCTGATTTCTCTTCGGGCGTGTTTAATTTCCGTCTCATCAGCCTATGAGAGTGAAGGTATGGAGAGTGCACTTGTGTACTATGCCTGCAAACCCGCACTGGAGCAGCGTGGTGGGTCTATGTTCTAACAACCCTCTCTCTTTTGAGTGAGGAAGCCTGTGCTCAACAGTGGGACGATAATGGGCTGCTATGTACCTACCTTTTTACTATACAAAGTAAGTTAATTGTGAATGGAATTTCGCGTAAATAAAACCGTTTACAACTAATAAAAGAAGAACAAAATAATTCGCCTCACTATTAAAGCTTGTTTTGTAATTAGTCTAATAACAAATTATTCATTATATAAAGACAAAGCTTAAGATGATATTATAAATTTATTTAATGGTTTCTACGCCTTCGATCATCGTAAAAAGTCTAATATATAGTTTTCGCTACTCAGTTAATTATAGGTTCCCAAATGTATAGTTTCTTTTTAATATATTTTCTTTCGGAACGGCATAGTAAGTTCACATTGAAATAGGATTATGTTTAATTTAGTCATAGAATTGTAAATAGCTTTGCAATAAAGATAAGAAGGGTACAGAGTGAGGTCCCAATGAAGTTGTGTAACATCTGGTGTCGGCGATCATAAATCTGTGCGTGGCCGCCGTAGCAACGATTAATATTTTTATAGATAGCGGCGCCTGCCGCTGTTCACTCGATTTGTATGGACACACCGACACCATTCGCTGCTCAGATACGACACACGACGGTCACTCTGTCTCTGGTGGTAAAAACTCGAAGCATTTTACTAATAGCAGTTTTCGACACTCTAATAGAAACGGCATAGTTTATGTCGTGATCCAATGGAAGTGGCAAGAGGGAAAATAATAATTAAACTTCAACACTTCAAATTGACAGCATATCACGAAATTCATATGAAAGTTAATAGTACCAATATATCAAAAAAAGCAATTGTTAAAATTTTTATTTATCTATTAGTTAGTTTAAGGAGGAACTTGGCTACTTTTATTTTAGATAAAGGCATCCCGAAAACGGTGGGTAACACTGCGGGAAAACATTAGTCTTTACATACATTTTCAGGGCTTCAAATTATTATTTCATACAACTACTAGAATTAATTCGGGAAGCTTCAGTTGTTCTGTGCGCCAAATACTGGTTGAATTGGAGCGCAACGCTTCCGATAATTTATGTCCCTCGAAGACGAAAACAGTCAATCGCGATAATGAAATTTTATATAGTTTTCAATGTTTTATTTATAAGTAAACTAGTTGAACCCACGACTTCGTCTGCGTGGAATGTTTTTTGGGCGGCATTTTCATTAATTTAGGCAAGTAATTTTACTATTAAGAAACATACGTATACCCCCTGCAACCTCGCTTGCGGGTGGAATATCGTAAAATCCGTTCTGAGCTGACCTCTACTCGGCAAAAGGAATATTCCTGGCAAATTTCAAGTCTCTACGCCTTATGATAGCAGAGATATCGCGATGAATCAATAGTTAACACCCCCGAAACCACCTTTGCCGGTGGAATTACGTAAAATCCGTTCTTAGCTGACCTCTACTCGGCCAAAAAAATATTCCTAACAAATTTTGCTGGGTTTTAATGGGTATTTTGCGAGAACAGCTCTCTTGCCGAGTCCCACACTCCTGACTTATTCAGGTCGGGGAAGTGCGTAAAAGCATTTCTCAGCACCAAAAAAGGTATGCCGCTAAGCAAACACAATGCGCACTGATATAATGTTGTATAGCAATATTAAGAGGTAAAATTACCTTTTACCAGGTAAGCGCATTTACATCTTTGACTGTATACGTCATTTAACATTATGTGAGGTCCGAATCAAGCGAAAAGCATTAAAAAATACAATTTCTTCACTTTATATATACAGAAAGATATATTTTCTTTATATTACACAAAACAATATATTTAAGTTAGGAGTTATATTTGAAGACCCAAGGTTAAAAAGCACCAATCCACAATACGTAATAATAAGTAATAAATAAATGTCCTGTTGAATTACAAACCGGAACTTAGACTGTTATTAATCTCTATTTAATCTGGATTTTAAATGTACCAAATAATAGAATGTATTGTACAATTCGTTGATCGAAATTATCAAAAGATAAGCTTGCTGTATGATTGTATTTTAGGACGGTTGATTTTTGACACTTTATCAAATACTAACATTGTTTATTTGTGTTTCCTCCAAAATAGATTTCAAATATATTCATAGAGTGTGGTGATTGAGATCGGTTTCTACCAATAAATTTTTATACCCAACTTCAAGAATAAATAGATGAAAAAAAACTAAAAAATCAAACAATATAATTCCATAAAATAACATAAACATTATACTTATAAACTGTTAGTAATATTATCATTGTATATAAAAGCATTTTATGTATTTAATAAAGACCTACCGTATATTTAACTTAGCGTCGGTTTTAACTGGTACTCACAACGTTAATTATATCGGGATTAGAAACTTTGACGAGACACATAACTTCGCTTATTATAAATTTTGAACTGAACAACTAACTCATGAAGTTAATAATAAATAACGTAGGTACAAGTTATAATAATATAATAATAAATAACGTAGGTACAAGTGGGAGAATACTAGCTGATAATTATTCTGATAGAAATTCAGTTTTTTCAAATTTTTCATTCATAAAGTTTTAAGCAAAATAATTTCTTTTCTTTTAAACTTTTTTTGCTATACTTTTTAGTTTCATTGGTCTAGTGGCTAGCATGTTCGACTACAAACATGAGGTCTCGGGTTTAAATCCTGGGTCGGGCCAATTCAAAATCAATATAGAGTTTTCTATTAAGATTTTCTCAATATTGACCGAAGTTGGGAAGCTGGCGGTATAATCCACCCCAGTGCCTCGGAGAACACGTTAAGCCATCGGTCCTGCGCCCGATCTCTCTCCGGTCGTGTCGCATTCCCGTCACATCTGAATATGAGAGTGAAGGAATAGAGGACAAACTTGTGTACTAACGCCTGCCAATCCGCAGTGGAGCAGCGTGGTGGGTCTATGCTCTAAAAACCCTCGCTCCTCGGATTGAGGAGGCCTGTGGCCAGCAGTGGGACGTTAATGGGCTGCTGCTTACTTACTTTTTAGTTACACTGTGTTTAACATTAAATAACTCTAATGTAATCTTCTAATTTATTATAGCTATATGTATTAGTAATTAGTGGAAACGAATTATTTTTGTGTATTTATTTGTAATGTAGTTTTTAATGTATATAATTATTGTTTGTTTCCTAAATAGATAAATAAATAAAATGATATGGTTTCTTGAAACCGCAAATGATACCGCTAATTTCGCAGAATAGTGACACAATTCAAAAAAGCTAATTTGACAGGAGAGCCGTTTGAAACTTAGACAAAATTTAATTCAACCAAGAACATAGCATATTCCCGTGCTTTATCGTCATTTGTGCCTTCATGAATACGAGTTTTTTGTTCACAAGAAAATATATATTCTGTATTCTTTAAAAGATTAACGGTATAATTAAAAAACTAATTTCATAGATTTGCCATACGAAAACTAAACAAAATGTTTAAATATATCAAAGACATAGTGACATATTCCAACGTCATTTTTACAGACTTGATTACGAGGTTTTGACACATGATAATATAATTTTATGGAAATATTGCTCTTTCATCCAAAGCAAAAATTAGCCCTTCAGTTCAGCAGAAAAAGAAACCTCTTACATAACCATGTTTAAATCGCACAAGCACACATTGCTTACGTCGATTCTATTAAAGGTCGAATTTCGTTTACAAATATTTGGTATGAGAAATCCGTACGGTTTCTAAAAATGTACTCTAAACAAAACAAATGTTTATACAACGAAATTGCCTCATACTTTTAGCGGTTTAAAAACTATAATGCTAAAGTTGCAGACCAGTGTAAAATTTATACTTAACAAAATTCTCATGCTGATTGGATTTAGACCAATAACTAATCTTAAAAAGATATTAACGCTTATATGTTCTCTCCCATTGGCAGATAAGAAGCCATTTCAAAATATATAACGATAATACTGAACTTCTAGCCCTTATTAAAATCTTTTTTAAGAGATATATTCAATTTAATCTCGATTAGCCAATACTAGACTAGAACCTCCAACCTCTCGGTACAGTCGATGTAGATAAATGTGATATTTATTGAACACAAAAGAATTTTGAGATAAGTTAAAAAGGCTTCAAATGTAAGTGAAAGAAAAATAAAGACGAATTATATTAATAAAAATGGTCTATCAAGCATATTCTATCTTGAGCTTTTTAGAATCTTTACCTATCTTTACATAAGATATGCTTGAAATTTGACATCTTCTTTACCACAAATAAAAAAATATTTATCAAAGCGTATATCGTCTAACGATAACAATTAAATTATCTAGAAGTAATTCTAGGTACTTGTAATATTAAAATGTTTAGATTGTAATATTATAGAGGTAGAAAGAAAATACTATTGCACACAAGGAAAAAAGAGACCTACAAACTAAGAGACTAATAACTATGATAATCGCGCAGAGGCGGTCTTACTTTTCTTTTCAATATTTGGGAGTGTGAGGATCAAACAGCGCACAGTACAGAAGCGAGACAATGTGTAGATTCCAGCGAAAACGGATGGGCAACCACTTGACTTTTGATCCAAATTCAGACACGTGGTCATATTTGCGTAAACCAAATTTTAAAGGTTTAATAAACACTTTGCTTACTTTATTTTTGAGTTAATAAACCTAGACACACTGAAAAGTGGTCAGGTTTAGCTAGAATATGTCGCATAACATTGCGTTAATTGATTGAGCAAGCTTGACTTGGAGAGGTAAGGAATTCCGCAGTACAATTTCGACAGACTTGCACTTACTGACTGAAATCAGCTACATATCTATTGCAATATTACAAAACTGTCGCACTTAGATTTAATAACTAATTAAACCCGTGACTTCGTCTGCGTGGAATGTTTTTTGGGTAGCATATTTTAATTAACACCCCCCGCAACCCCCCTTGGGAAAAGGAATATTCCTACCACATTTCAAGTCTCTACTCCTTATGGTTCCAGAGATATCGTGATGAGTCAATAGATACCTGGATATCTCTTATATATATACTAGCTGAACCCGCGACTTGGTCTGCTTGGTGTGTTTTTTGGGTAGCATTTTTTAATGATCACCCCCGCAACCCCCCTTGCGGATGGAATTTCGTAATATCCCTTCTTAGCTGACAACTACTACTCGCCAAAGGCATATTCCTACCAAATTTCAAGTCTCTTAGCCTTTATGGTTCCAGAGATATCGTGATGAGTCAATAGATACCTGGATATATATAGTTATCACATATGTCCATTATTTAACTGTGAAAACTTTCTAGGTTCACTTTTTTAAAATTATTTACTACACAGTACAACAAATGTTGTATTTTTCTCTTATACTTCTTTTTAGAATATTCATGTATATAATTTATAATATCGCGTAGAGATATCGCTTTACTGTTATTTTATCTGATAATTTAAGATACTGTCCAACACGGTAACGTATTAACCGTATAAAAGGTAGGGTTTTACGGCCTCGCTGGCGCATCGGTGCGAGTATTCGCTTTGCTAGTGGAGGTCCCAGGTTCGATCCCCTGTAGGACTAATTTAGGAAATTGTATTTTCTAATTTGTCTGAGGTTGGACTGGTGGGAGAATTCGGCCGTGGCTTGTTACCACCCTACCAGCATAAACGTATAGCCAAACAAAGATATTTGTGTTTCGCTAGGATGCTGTATAGAAACCATGAGGTGTATCGCCTCTTACCAGATTAGCGTGCTACCATCTTAGACAGTATCATCAATTACCATCAGGTGATATCACAATCAAGCGCTAAACTGTCAGCAAAAGCAGTCATTTAACTCATAATGACCTTTTACATACGAATCTATTCGCAAAATTAATAATTATCAGTCCAACCGTTTTAAAAACAACACCGGACTGACTGTTACTGCACTGGTACACTTTTTCGTACAAAATGTAGATCATAACCAGCTACTCAATCTATTCCACCTCCATCCTACACAGACTTAATTTCATTGTAGCGACAAAATTGAATAAAAAAGGACATAGCTGCCGGTTAGCATCGTACGGCTGAGTATATATATGCCTTTTCACTCATAGGAGAGAGGGTTTTACAATATATACCACTGCGGGTTGGCAAGTTTACACATAAACCAGAATTTCTCCCAAAATATGCAGGTTTCCTCACTTCGCATATTATAGATACCATCTCGTGGCAGTGGAAAGTTTCCTAAGTCAGACTAGAGTTATTTTCGTTAACATAAAAGTTTTATTTACATTCATAATCTAATCAATATAAAAATTTTGCCTTACGACAAATATATATCTCACTAACACATTTTAAAATTTGTAACATCATTTACGTAGAATGTCCGACAGTAGCAAATTAAAAAATACCCCAACGAGGGATATTGTTGATATCCTTGGACTACGAGCTAACTCACCAGTCGCCGGCCCAGTTATAAGGGTCGCTACAATTTTCTTTGGATTTACATTTTTAAATTCTTTATATCTTTTAAATGTACAATTTTAATAATTTTACGGGTATTGAAACGGTCTTTAATAAAATAGGATAAGGATTAATACAGAGGTATCAGTAATATGATTTGATTATTATCGACACATTATTTAACTTTTAAAATGTAAAAAAGTAGATATAATGCCAAAACTACAGTAGTTGGACATATGGTATCGCGGACTTTATTGTAAATATTAATACGTAATATAAGATTGTAGAACATTTTTTTTATTCCATTATCAATGGTTTCCCCAGGGCACGCGATAACACATTTTTGTGACAATTTTTTTCACATCTTGGGTTACATTACTGCATTTTATTAGGGATCTCAATTTTTTCGTGATAGTAATACAGCCTAGCAGTTTTCTAGTGGTGAAATTTTTTCTTAAATCGGTTCAGTAGTTTTTGTGTGAAAGCGTTACAAACAATATACACTTACTTACATACAAAAACACAAATGCTTCCTCTTTATAATATTAATTTAAACCAGTACATAATAAAGAAATTTGAGACTCAATATCGCATTAACAAATATTCAAAAGCTAATTTTTACTGCCTCATTTATCAAACCTAAGAGATATAATTCACTAAGAGTAGAGACGAGAGTCAAAAGATAATACCCGTCCGTCGAAAGTTATATTGGACTCCGCAACTTTATGGACATTTCGTTGACTCCAATATCTTAATCTCTTAAAGGAGGGGATTATATTGAAAATATATATCAAATGTAGATGGAAAATTTGTAGACAATTTCTATAAATATTGTTGCAGGATTTAAAAATTATCTAAGCTAAATTAGAAGGATTTTGGTGCAAGTGTTGTATCATTTATTATTTACAAGTTAGTAGTTAATCTCACTCAAGGTCTAAATGACAATAAGACAATTCTAAGAAGGTATACGATTAAGTTACTAAATTTGCCTATATAAGAACTATCATAATCCAATACGTCAGTAAGTCCGTTAAATTGACCTTACCGTTTATTTTAATAATTAATATTTTTTGGGACTAAAGTTCAAATTTATAACATAAGTTTTGGAAAAATTACAGACATACCTCAAATGTACGACGATTATTGACAAATTAACTATAGATAGATAAATCCATTATTACAGACCAAAACCTTAAAAATAAAGAAAGTTAAATGTAAACACATATAATAAATAATTATGGAACCAAAGCATTGCATGCATTGCAGGCGGTTTTATTGCAAAAGCAATCAATAAAAAATCAACATACTTTTTATTTCACTCACAACATACTCAAAACTCAGTTTTCAATCGTCAATAGTCTGTCCGTTAGTAATACATCTACCACCGGTTCAGAAACCGGCAAGAAACTCAACGGTTACTCCTTTTAGTTTATATACGTTTTTATAGTTTTTATACGTTACAATGTGTTTAGCTTTCATGTGGTATCAAGTCCAAACATCTTTGTCGCTTAAATAATCTTCAATATTATAATATGCTTTTTCTAATAAGGACGTTTTTGACATATTTCTTAAAATCACGTGGAGGCAAACCCAAAAATGATTCGGGTATTAAAAATGCGTATGCTCAACCCGACAAATGATTTCTGAACTCTAAAATATCGCATTACAAGTTTGCTATTTTTGCTTAACAGACAAACTTTAGATAAAGGAAATGGTTTATCTTCGCGAACAACAACGCGTCGTTCGTCCGTAGGCCTATTTAAAAATAAATTTCTAATGAAATCGAAATTTAATGTTCCACGATCAATAGTTTATAGGAATGAATTTCCTATAAACGATTACACGCCAGACGTTGATACGAATTCAGGCAATGTAAATGACAACTCGACACGAACAATATTGGACGCCGGGCTGTCTGACCAACGAAAGTAATAATTGTACACGAAAACTTTGACAGTTAAATGCTACTATGACAGTTACTGTCGATCGGAAAACCACTTCATATTGATGACATTTGCCTACCCCATTGGTGATATAGTGATAATATTATTATTTTGTATAAGTTATTAAGGAGTTAGATAGATTGTTCAGGTTTAATAAATAAGATCAACTTTAGAGTTCCATACAAATACCCGCGTCACATTATTACTCCTCTCGTTTCACCACACGCTGGAACAGTAAAGTAAGTAAGTAGCAGCCCATTAACGTCCCACTGCTGGGCACAGGCCTTCTCACTCCGAGGAGCGAGGGTTTTTAGAGCATAGACCCACCACGCTGCTCCACTGCGGATTGGCAGGCATAGTACACAAGTGCACTCTCTATTCCTTCACTCTCATAGTCCGATGTGACGGGGATCCGGCACGACCGGAGAGAGATCAGGCGCAGGACCGACGGCTTAACGTGCTCGCCGAGGCACGGGGGTGGATCACACCGCCAACTTCCCAACTTCGGGCAAATATTGAGAAAATCTTAATAGAAAACTCAATATCGATTTTGAATTGGCCCGACCCGGATTCGAACCCCGGACCTCATGTCTGTAGTCGAACATGCTAACCACTAGACCAATGAGGCAGTTAGATCAGCCGGAACAGTGTTCGGTGCTAACTCCGCCATCCCTCGTATTTGCAAATTATATAATAAATTCAGCAGGTCACTTGATATACACGTGAATTCACCAATTGCCTTTCGAAAATTAGTTAAGTCTACTAACTGTTAAGTAATAGCTTATTTTTTTTTTATTTTTTACATATTTTTTCACAGTATGATTTTTAGTTATTTTACGAGTAAATTTTATAGCAAATAATTTTGCAATTGTTTTTTGAGTAAGATTAGTGTACGATTTAGTTCATAAGATATTTGTTGCTAATTTAATTGTTTATGCATGTGGACTTCACTTTGAAATGAGTCCACATATTTTGTAAGTGCTTTGAAACGTAATTTATGCAAAAATTATGTGAGTATTCGCTAGTGAACCTATAATAAATAAATAAATTAGGTAACCAGAAATGTTCGTGCAGTTTTCATTTATTGTTTATTTATATAAACTGTATAATTTATTCGGACGATACGCGTGATTAGCGTCCCGAGGATGTGCAACGTTTTTTATGCTAATTCGTTTGAAGATTGGGTAGTTTTAATATCTACAAATAACTTGTGGCATTTTAATTCGCCATTCGTCAAAACATTCAAACATCGCTTCAAAATTTAAACATATTGGTCGCCTTTAAAAAAAGTAAATAAAACAGGCCATTACCCGGACATGCTACAAATTGGCAATAAAATAATTTATTAGAGAGCAAAAAAAATACAATTTATAAGCTTTTCAGCCGTCCTTTACTGTGGATATTAAATTTTATCCGCGACAAAAGTTACAAAGCCAGTTGGAAAACAAAATGGCGCAGTTACCTAGGCTTCCGTAGACTAAGCGCCGGGAATATATTTCGTTCAAAGGAGACGTTTTATGAAAATATTTAGCGCAACCAAAATATGTGCTCAAAGTTATTCCGCATTGCTTAACCGTGTTCCTCTCATATAAGTATTTTAATTACAACAATTAAAAAAGTAACAAATAAAATCTCATTCCACTCAAACCTTTTACTAGATTCGCATAGAAGAAACTAAAAGGCCTGTTACTGTAATGGATATTAGTTAATAAATATTATTTATCTGTTTGCGTTAAAAATAGACAAAAATAAACGAAATTTATTTAATTTCAAGCGTAATACCCTACCGACGGCTTTCACATAGTAAATTAAGCAGGTGAGTAGCAGCCCATTAACTTCCCACAGTTGGGACACATGTCTCCACACTCATAGGAGAAAGAGTTTTTTTAGACCCACCACGTCGCTCCAGTGCGTGTTGGTGGGCTAACAATACTCGTATATCTATTTTTACAAATATCTAAATGTATCTATGACTGCAATCTGTCCGCCATCTTTACGCTCTTGTCGCAACGCTCGTCAAGCATGAACCAGTTTACTCCCCTAAACATTCACCTAGTCACGTTCCACTGCTGGGTACAGTAAGTAAGTAGCAGCCCATTAACGTCCCACTCCTGAGCACAGGCCTCCTCACTCCGAGGAGCTAGAGTTTTTAGAGCATAGACCCACCACGCTGCCCCACTGCGGATTGGCAGGCATAGTACACAAGTGCACTCTCTATTCCTTCACTATCATAGTCCGATGTGACGGGAATCCGGCACGAACGAAGAGAGATGAGGCGCAGGACAAACGGCTTAACGTGCTCTCTGAGGCTCGGGGGTGGATCACACCGCCAACTTCCCAACTTCGGGCAAATATTGAGAAAATCCTAATAGAAAACTACAGTACATGCTAGGTCAACTCATAAAAAAGAGAATCTTGGAGCGTACACCCACCACACTTGTCTTATACGGGTTGGTAGGTCACACCTACCACTGAGTTACACCTGGAATGTGCACGTATCCTCACACTGGTTCCCTTCATCGAAAATAATCGTCGTTGGAATATTAAACAACAAGGTAAGAAACTAAGCTTACATAACAGATTATTATAAATACTTTCTTAACCTGGTAAAGATTAGGGGATATTTGAAAAAGACAAAACGGAACCTTTGAAACATCGACAATTTTAAAGCAGTAGATGTAGTAAACAAAATACTGTATATGATATAGGTATAGGCGAGTGAGATCGCCGAACCGAGCGGGAAGAGAAGCGACGTGGCATCGCTCCGCCACGACAGCCCCCAAGCTGCTTACGCCACTATAATAAAAATTATCTGAGACTTGCATTCATTCGAACATAAAACTGACATAAATCGAGGAAAGTTGTAATTGAACAATACGCGCTAAACAGAAAGACGAAAAGATAATTATAAAACAATTAGGTCGAGAATAATGTAAAATAAATATATTGTTAAGGAGATTGCGAACAAAAAACCCCAAGAACGAGTACAGTTAACGAAGTCAGCTGCGTCTGACATCTCACACTAAACATTTTTGTGTATGGCCGTTCCGTGTTATGCAAGACAACGAGCGCAATCAAGATTTTGTATAGAGGATTTACCTTAATTATATTATTTAGGTGCATGACTTAAATGCGACGCTGTAAATATGTCATTATTACAAAAATATATATAACATTTTTATAAATTGATAGATAGATAGAATACTTTATTGAACACCACAAGACAGGACAAAAGTAAAATACAGTAATAAGTAAAATAAGTAACTAAACATTGATCAGTGTTATAATTCGATGTTTATTTAAAGAACGAATTTAATGAAATACCTCTTTCGTTATTTATGTATCAAAATCGTCGATACAAGTACAATAAAGTTGATTTAACAAGATCTTAACTAAATAATAAATGTAATGAAATATTTGATTAAGTGCGTTTATAGAATGTATAACAAGTTAAAATGTTTGCGTCATGATATTAGTTTTTGTATTGACTAAGCGTCGCGAACGATGACGAATTATGACGATTGTACGTAGAGTACGACAGTTCTAATTTTGATATTAAGTTGAGTGTATAGATCAGGATTAATAGAATAAGTATAATTCTATGAATAAAAGAATATGTGTTATTAATCTCAACCCTAGATTTAGTGTGCAATTGGGAGGTCTTTCTAGGTTAGGAAAACCGTCATGGAATAGACAAAGAAGGTAGGCTATGTTAATAAAGAAAGATAAATAGATTTTACCAAAAATAATCTATTTTTTCCCCTATTTTATCAATCCCATAGACTATGGGGGAATTCGTAATTAGTAACTGTCTGTAATGTTTTGTATTGCAAAAGTAGCTAAATACTAAATTTCATGTCTTTTGAAGAATTAACCCTTCGCTAGCTGAGGTCCCGGGTTCGACTTCCCGAAGAACAAATATATAAATTTGCTTTTTGCGTTCCAGTACGATACTGTGCAGAAAACATAAGTGGTAAATTACTTACCGTAACCGTGTTTCAGTTTTAGGCTTTATCATTACTTAACCTCAAAAATCAAGCGCTAACATGTCAACAATCAATAGAAAATCTTGCAATGAGTAAATTAATTTACGAATGCTATATGGATTCAAACAATTTGTGTGATATATTTACAGCAGATAGACGAAATAGAATTTTAATACCTTCGCTGTCGCAATGATACGATTACATACATACACACATAGCATCATGCCTCATTCCCATAGGGGTAAGCAGAGACCATGTCCTTCCAGTTGCATATCTCCTTCGCTTCTTTCATTCTCATTAAACCTTTCGTATAAATTCATCGTCGGTTTAGAGTACTCTTAACCTGGCCCACATTTAAAATGTCCTGGATTTGGTCCAGGAACGTTCACCTTTGTCTTTCCCTTCCCACTTTCCCATTCACTCTTGACTCATAAATCCTTTTTGTCAGACTCCTTTCATTCATTCTCTCTACGTCCCCAAACCATCTAAGTATCTCAATTTTAGTCACTACATTTTCTTTTATAGCACAACGGTCTATGATGATACGAGTAGTCCCCCAACAAAGGTCCTCGTTTCTCAGCAAGGGTAATTTGTTAAATTATATTTTCTAATTGGTCTGGGTCTAGACTAGTGGGCATTGGACCTGTCTAGTTACTACCCTACCAGTAAAGACGTGCTGCCAAACAAAAACTTCATGTCCAATACGGCGCTGAGTAGACCCCATGAAAGATAAATTACCTCTTACCAAATAAGCATGATTTCATCTTAGACTGTATCATGTCAAAATATAAATATAACATTACTTCACGATCACAACACTACGAAAGCATCTTTCACTTCTGTAACTTTTCATGACTTCCATTTTCTTAATGGATTAGTACTCAAACTTCCACAAAGCGCAGTTTCTATGAAACCAAACAATAATAATACAAATTTTATGAACTGAAATGGTGTAATTTTTGATTGTAAACTTCCGCGAGAGTTTATTTAAGGAAAAGACAGTTATTTTCATAACACTTATCACAAAAATACGAATAAATTACGGCATTAAAAACTTTTGTACCTAGAACGGCTTCATTACTTACACACTGTCATATATATCACAAAAGCAAATACTATCTTTTTTTCGTTTTTTGTGCATTATCCACCGAATAATCAAAAACTTAAGACAAATAATGAGCTGTTTTGTGGAGTCGTCTAATTAATACACAAAGCAATAAAGTTTTCACTATTAATTAAATACTCAAATTAAAAGCTACGTGTACCAAATACAAAAGGACTATGGACATTGTACGGCACTCTCTTCCAAAACGACGGCGGCATTGACCGAGAGGTTACTAGCAGGATAAATGGAGGTTAGATGGAGTGGAGGTAGGTCTCGGGAACAATTTGCGATACCAGGATGCCCTTCAAACTAAAGGGGGAAAATTTATAAGAAGATCGTAAGACCTGTCATCCTGCATGGATCAGAGTGCTAGGCCACCAAAGGGGCGAATGAAAGGAAATTGCATGCATCGGAGATGCGAATGTTGAGATGGATGTGTGGAGTGACAAAATTAGATAAGATTAGGAATGTGTATATTAGAGGAAGTGTGAAAGTAGCTCCAGTGACCGAGAAGTTAAAGAGTGGAACGCTATTCTGGTATGGACATGTATGAGAAGGGAGGATAGCCATTTTTGCAAGAGGGCCCTAAATATAATGGTAAGCAGACTTTTTTAAAAATATATATCTATATATTGCATGTCCTGAGAAAAGCTACCTCGAGATTCGCTGATGCCGTGGTGCGAGCACTCAATTCGCTAGAAGTGCTGGGTTCGATATCCCGCTACCCAAATTTATCAAATTGCCTTTTCTAATTTGTCTGAGTCAGGATTTCAATTAATTTTAACTATACAAATAGATTTCCTAATCAAGCAATCAAAGCCATTATCGGTGAGAAAGCAAACAGCATTTCCTCTCTGATTCAATAGCACGAGATTTAAATGCAAATCGGCCGACTTATCGGAGAAAATGTTGAGCCAAACAGAATATCACGACTTTCTAGTAAAAACTCAATAAAATGATTCATTCTTAAAGAGCAGACATTTCTTAAGTCCTGACGCCTTACGTAAAGGAAGCGGAAATACTCGTAAAAACATTTATTTTATAGGAAAAAGATTAATCATTCTGTACTAATGGTCAAGGTAGTTTATCTCTGAAGAATATATAATAAAGTGATAACTTAGATAATCGGGCCAACTATCGTTTGTATGTGACTAAACTCTAAATGATTGGATTGAGTTCAAGGTGGATTTAAGAATGGTTTAGATCGTCAAACTCCATCCAATAAATAAATTATTTTACCATAATCTAAGTCAGATTTTATAGAATTTCTTTTCGGGTTTTTATAATTGATAGTGGGTTTTCTGTAAAGAGATTCTAATTTCTTGTTCAACGTTGGTAGATAGGTTGGTAGGTGTTCTATATCCAAAACTATTCCAGATTACAAATCTTCGGTCTTGTTCCTGATTCCTCTCCGGTGTTGTCGAATTTGCAGTCGCATCGGGCTATGCGATTAAAGGAAGTTCGTTTAGCAGATTATGATTATTTTAGTCCCACCTAAAATTGACATCATTCGCGTTTCAATTGAGGCAAGTCCATAGCTAGATATAAATGTTTTGTAACAATTTCCATAGGACAACATATAGCGGCGATTGATGTCTTGTTAATATTTTCAGATCATAGATGGTAGAAAATACTTCCGAAAGATGTTCATTTTCCTATACTAAAGAATGTTGAAGATAGCGAATAAGCTTCGATTCTGTTAAATACAAAGTTTGCTTCCACGTCACGTTATGACATTGTAAGCTACTGATAACATATAATGAAGTATTGTTATAAGGCAATTCTCTTTGCTTGTTACATACTAAACGATTGTTTAAAGAGCATGTGCATATCAAGATGTCCCACTTTTAAACTCCTGGGCACAGTTCACACTGCCTTAAAAATACCACTATACTATGTAAATTTCCTGTTTATGAATATGTACTTATTTGGTATTTGTAGAAAAACTTCACCGCTACTTTTTGTTTCCATCAGACATGTTTTATAAAAAACACCAACTCACATTAACTTAGCAGTTAAATTCTCTCCACTATTTAATTATTTACAAGTTGAACTATACTAATAATTACTTCACTATTTGAATTTATACAATTTAGCACAAATACTCCACGTGGCAGCTCAAAAGACTATCCTTACAAAATTATTCCGTTCGTTGAAATCACCTTGTATTGCATAACATTTCTTAATATTGCACAACGTTTTTGGTTTTTTTAAGCATTGCCACTGTATTACTGAGTAACTCCTAGCATTTCAGAGGTATCAGTATTGTCGCCCAACTATCTATAGTAAATTGCGACCCGCGATAGCATTTTGTCAGGCCCGTGAAACATTGTACATATTATTATTTAAACACAAATGTTAGTTTTCTAAAAGATTTTTTGAAGGAGTTTTGGCTTTATTTTTATCATAGAAGCAAGTTTTTTGAAGCAGCTTTTAATTAAAATTTAATCTTTAATCTTCTCAAAATCTACAATTTTTACGATGATGTTAATTTAATTATATATATTCTATTTATTAATTCCGACATCCTTAGCAAAAACTATACTTAAAATTAGAAAAAAACTGATGGCCCGAGGTCAAATTTTCATCTGCAATGTGGCCCGACTATCAAAATATTTGCCCACCCCTTTTTTTCTTGACGGGGGGGAAATGTTCAAAAACATACCCGAGATCTAGGGAAAAGATATCGGGTTATGTGGGATTTATACTGCTGGGGGGGGTGGTACTGGCTACTCGGGCAGAACATACCAGCGCCACCCTTGCACAAAAATCTGACGGTCATCTTGGAGCAGACAGTGTCCCCACACTGAGAGCTCACGACCTCGCAGCCCTCGCAGGCATAGCGGCAGTACGGTTAGCACGGCGGGCCCGATGTGCAACTATGCGAGCGGGATCATCCCTCTCACGGATTCTTTCGGCAGTCTGCTTTTTGCGAAGAACATCTTCACAGAAGGAGACTACTACCCTCCACGCATCTGGCTCTTTGAGCATCGCTGCTACTACGGTTTTAGCCGAAAGATCACGCCCTATCTTGTCGATCAAAACGCTTCGTTCGGCGTACTATGCGGGGCACTCTTCAAGCGTGTGCTGGGCGTCTTCTTGTTCTGCCTAACAGTGATAACATCCAGGGGTTTCCTTCCTTCCAATTCGGAACAGATACTCGTCAAAAGAACCGTGCCCGGTGAGCATCTGCGTCAATCTGAAAGTGACGTTATCATCACTCCTCTCTACCCAGGCTTCAAAGTTTGACAAAATTTGTCAAAATTGCCCGCACCTAATCTATAGTCTATTTGACAACAAAAACATCGATTAACAAGTCAAACAGCTAGTGAAGGTAATAGCCGCCGCCGTATTGGTCATGATGAAAATATTTGAAGCGAACTCACACTTTAAAAAGTATTTTATGAGCAATTGAAAATTTTAATAAGAGACACATGTTTAGGGAGAGTCTATGCTTATAATACGAGTTAAAAATGCTTTCAAACAAATACGCATTTTAACGAAACCTCAAAACCGCAGTATGCGGAAGCTGCATTTTGCGGTTATATCGAAATTTTCATAGCATTGTATAGCACCGCATTCGGTGTGACTCAAATAGGTGATAGGTCAATGGAACAACGGCTATCTATGCTTCAGTTATTCTATGTTTTTCCAGTAAACAGTACGGGGCATCGCACATTCATTGTTCACTGACTCGTTTGTAGTTTACTAATCTATAAAGTACACACCGACGTTAAATAGTAAATTCAACTTCAAAAATTGTTTATACGAGTAGGCCTATACACTTTTGATTCTGCAACAACAGTTTTTTGTAGGTATTAATTCGAAAACGTTAATGATAATGATCCAAGATTACGATTTCTATTCTTAACTTTAAAGGGTTGCTCTACGTTTTGTTCTGAAAAGAACATAAAAACACAGACGGGCGTCAATTTTTCTCATCATCATTACAATATAATATTGAACCAACCAAATTTTCTATGATTGAGTTTTTTCACACATTTCTTTTAATGATAAGGCCGCCTTTGCGCAATAACATATATATTTTAAAAATGTATTTTTGAAGTGAAACTTCTTTAGACGCATGAGAGTAAAATTTTGACGGGTGAAACATGCAGCGATTTTGATGTTAATTCATTTGAAGGTTAGCTAATTTCAATATTTACAAAATAAATCATTTCTGATAGTGACAAAAAAATCGTGGTATTATTATTTACATTTCCTCATTTGAGATTATAAATTATTTGTCTTAATTTTCAACACTTTGTTATTGACAATTAAATTCCTAACATATCTTCCTTTTTCCCCTACCGCTAAGTCTCGGAAATTTTAAGGTTTAGATTTGTATAAATATAAACAAGACAATAATTAGTTTTCCAAAGAAGTTTCAATTCTAACATGTGTACTGTGTACACACTTTTAACGTGTTTGATATACCTAGTGGTAAATGATACTGGTATTTTATTTTACAAATTAAAAACCTAGGAAAGAGGGTTTTTTTTGCTGACAGGTTAGCGCTTGACTGTAATCTCACCCGATGGTAAATTATGATACAGTATGATGGATGCGCGCTAATCTGGTTAGAGGCGATATACCTGTTCTTATAGTTTCCACAGAGCATCGTAAATACATTATTATTTGTACATAAATCTTTGTTTGGCGGTACGTCTTTTCTGGTAGGGCGGTAGTAGTCTGGCGGGTGATCCCCCGTAGGAATAGCATGCAAAACTACTGGCGGCAACATACCAGGGTGCAGGGTTGCCGTAAGGTCTAGAGTTGACCGTCCCGAAATTGACGGGTTCCAAAGAGTTAGGGCCCTTGTCGACAGGGTCTTGATTCAAGCTTGGAAGGAGGATCTCCAGTCTCCAATTGCAAGCGTGGTCACGGTGGAGGCGATTCGTCCTCGCCTCGAACAATCCTCTGATGTCCCCCATCGGAGCGAATCTCTCCCTGCCAAGTGTAGTGGACGCCATTCTTGACAGTGAGATAGGATGGAATGCAGCTGCCTCTTTTTGCGAATCCGTCATTTCTTTTAAAGAGGCAATGGAGCGAGTACGGGAAGCTGCAGCAGATGCTGATACCCTTCAGAGGAGGAGGCTGGGCGGCAGGAGGCGTCTTTACGAACGCCTCTTGTCTCCTCCTTGAACATCCTCAGTCGGTTTCATCCGGGAATGTCAGGGCGAATCCGCAATGGAGCCTCTGACACTCCCAATTCAGGGCGAGGAAGGTGTCACTGGGTTTTAGTGGGTATTCTGGCCTCTTCTGGAAATATAAGCGTGGGAATGCTAATTACCACAAGTCCAGACAAATTAGAAAATACAATTTTCTAATTTCACCCTACCGGGGATCGATCCCTGGACCTCTGGTAGCAAAGAGAGTATTCACAGCACTGCACAAGGGAGGCCGTCGGGTTCTAAAGTATACACCTACCACGGTTTGACCGAGTACACATACACCCGAACTACACGGAATATGCAGGTTTCCTCACGCTGTTTTCTACAAGCGAAAAGAACAATGATGGATTTTAAAGATCAATCAATCATGTAAGTTTCTCTTTTATAAAGGGAAACTTAACACTGGCTGTACAGGATTCAAACTCACGATTTCTCTAAATGTGAATCCACGCGTCTCACCACTATGTCATTATAGCTAGTATTGCAGTAATTAGGTATTATTTAACGACGCAATAACGGGAGTTAAGCCTTAGCATTGTTTGCATGAAACAACAGGCTGATCCCAGTTAAGGTAGTGTTAACAGTGGGACAGTTTCATTGTTCGTGTAGACCAGGATTATCATTCCGTATCTAGGATTGTGTACAGCTCACATTTATACTGGACTAGTTTTTTTTATTATTACTATGCATTTGTTCACACAATTTCTACGTTATAAACATAGCAACTTTATGCTTGAATAATATACACATATCTTAAATTTATTTAAGTATATCATTATAAAACCTATGTATATTCTTATATTTTTGTGTTATATGTATATTAGTATGAGGTGTTGGGTTCCAGACCCGGGTCGGGCCAATTCAAAAATCGTCTATTAAGATTTTGTTAATATTTGGCCGAAGCTGGGAAGTTGGCGGTGACCACCCCCGTGTCTCGGAAAGCACGTCAAACCGTCTCGCGCCAGATCTCTCTTCGGTCGTGTAAGATTTCCGTCATATCGGACTATGAGAGTGCACTTGTGTACTATACCTACCAATCTGCAGTGCAGCAGCGTGGTGGGTCTATGATGTAAAAATCCTCTCACATACGAGTGATTAGGCCTATACCCAGCAGTGGGACGTTATTTGGCTGCTACTTACCTCTTTTTTGCCATTGCCATTAGTTTCGGTACTAGCCTTATAAACCCCAATGGTTCTCCCGAAATAATCGCTATTTAGAGATAAGACCGCCTTTTATACATATGTTTATGTAATAATTAGAAATAATTTCGTCAGCGTTTCAAGACATGTAGAGTAATAACATTATATAATTATCGTCAACATAGTTAAAACCTTTATCAACTTAGTCACATCAAAGTCACTATAAGTTTGCTTTTTCAAGTACGTGTATAAGTTTAGTAGTCTAAAATCATATACACCATATATATATATATAGATACAGTAAAAAGGGAGATTACAAATCTCACCCATTAAATGTCTTTAGCGACGTTTGCTCCGCTTTAAATTTACGTTTAGCTTAATGACAACAATTAGTGACGCCTAATTCTTCAGTTTTGTGAAGCTATGTTATCACTTTAGGCGTTAGTTGCAGTTATTTTTTAAACATTTATTAAGAAAAAGTTATAATTCACTAAATTTCACCAAAAACAAGCTTTTATACAAAACCCTAGCCTAAATTTGTCAGTATTATGACTACCTAAGGGCATCTGGAGCGCCATTCGAATTTTCGACACAATGAATTCACCTCGCTCTATTGAAAGCCGCTACGAGGACAGGATCTACCTCGGCTCATTGTAGAAAATTGAATAATAATATTAAAGAATCATACAACCGGCTTTAGAAAATCTTATTTCAATAGAATTAATCTAAAAAACATGTGTAAAACATACGTTGGAACGGAGAACACTGTCCAAAAATATTGACATAATCTTTTGAAGTGAAACTTCTTTAGGGGCATGAGGTTAAAATTTGTACGGATGAAACGCGTGATTAGCGTCACGAGCATGTGCATCGTTTTTTATGCTAATTCGTTGGATGTCGTATTTCAATTTGCCACTCGTCATTTAATAATTTGATATACTATTATTCCCTTCTTTTTCTCTTTTCTAAGTTTTAAATTCAAAAACAAAATTTAATTTATTGATTTATAATATTGACAAAAAACATCTGGCAATTTTATTTATAATTTATAAAGGTCCAATTTCGAGAAGGGAGGTCAACCGCCGAATCTAACTCGCTTGGGCAGCGTTCGGAAAACTACGCCAGATATTTTTGTCCGATATTCCTCAGTGCCTGAAGACGAAAGTCTTCGAACAATGCGTGTTGCCAGTGCTGACCTACGGTTCCGAGACGTGGTCGCTTACTAGGGGCCTCATGCGGAAGCTCAGAGTCACTCAGCGTGTGATGGAGAGGGCTATGCTCGGAGTTTGTCTATGTGATCGTATCAGAAATGAAGAGATCCGTAGTAGAACCAAAGTCACCGACATTGTCCTACGAATCGCAAACATGAAACGGCAATGGGCGGGACACATAGTCCAAAGGACCAATAGACGTACGTTGGGGGCTTAAGGTGCTGGAGTGGCGACCTCGCACCGGACGGCGCAGTGCAGGCAGAGCCCCCACAAGGTCGACCAATGATACAAAGAGGGTCGCCGGAAACCGCTGGAGCCAGGCGGCGCAAGATCGGGCCTTGTGCACGTCATTACCTGAGACCTGTGTCCAGCAGTGGACGTCCATCGGTTGAAGCGACGACGACGACGAAACTAAACGGAAGAGATGTCAAGAATAAAATTTAAATTATACATGTCTTTATACTAATAGCTAAAAGTTATTTAGAAAGTTACTTACATTTTGCCTTCAAATTTACTAACCAAGTTTATTTTTAACTACTCCATTTTTTATTTAAAGCACCATAAATAAATTCACTTTACGCTATATCAAGAACATGTGTCATAATAAATTTAATGGTCACAGAATTAAAACTTTCACATTTCCATCGTGACATTACAAGTTCCATTTCACTACACCGAGAAAGTGTTTTTGTAGGTTTCGAGATATTTATGTTTTTTTTATATACCGGTTTACACATAAATGTTATCACATCTGATGAGGAGTGATTCTGAGGACTTAAAATACACATACGAATAACAGTTTTTACTCAATACATGACTGCTTATACATGCAAAAATATAATTTTAAAACTTTTGCTTTTTCAAAGATTAGCAGACAAATGGTTGTTATTATTATCAAAAACAGGAACGTAGCTAATCCTATAAGAAACCGTAGACGTATCGGTGAATACGTTATTTATCGGGCCAAATTCTTGATCTAAATCATTTCAGCAAAATCGATCCCGTGATTTAGGAGGAGTTCAGTACACACGCACATAAGAATTATAAACATATATGTAAATAATGTATTCCCATTTTTCTACAGAAACTGAATATTTCGAGCGGTATGATTAAAATAACATTGAAAAATTATCTTTTACGTATAACAGAGGAAGCTAATGAATTATAGGAGATAGCGAAATTTAAATTAAATTATTTAAATGCGATATGCTCTGATTAGCAAAGGAATATAAAAGAAGTATATCACCATTAAGCAGATCGGTTATTTATCCTTAGGATTAAAAGACTTAATGAAACAACTACAATAATAAAAAAAAAGTCAATTTATTACGCAATATAGAGCGCACTTCTCAAACTCATTATAGACAAAGACACGTTTTAAAGTAGGGTACTTACAAAAGTATTAACACAAATTAAAAAGGTAAGGTAAGCAGCGGCCCATTAACGTCCCACTACTGGGCACCGGCCTCCGCATTCTCTATGAGAGAGGATTTTTACCACAAGTGTAATCAACTAAAGTGGACGAATAAAAACGATTTTATTAACCATTGAAAAGGATTTTCACGGTCTCGCTGGTGCAGTGGTGCGAGTACTCGCTTTGCTAGCAGAGATCCTAGGTTCGATCCCCGGTAGGACGAATTAAGAAAATTGTATTTTCTAATTTGTCTGAGTATATACTAGTGGGAGGACTTTGGCCGTGGGAAGTTACCACCCTGCCAGCAAACACATACCGCATAAAGATTTGTGTTCCTGAACGATGCTATTTAAAAACAATTAGAAGTTACCACTGCTCTTTGCCAAGTGCAAAATAAATTTGTACAAGTATTCAAATAAATGATAGTCCTCTAAAGAAAGTTGAAAAATCGTTTATTGTTCTTTCCTTGGGTTTTCCAATACTGTGTCCATGATAGGGTCCTTCAAATAGGCATGTATATGCTCGTGACAGAAGTACCCGCTCCACCATATCATTATATTATTTACATTTTAAGAGTAGCCAAAGAAAAATTAAACTTACAAATCTTAACTTGAACAACATAAGTTTAATTATTCTAAGATGGTACTTGTACTCGTATATGGAATACATATGGAATGGTGCGTGCCTGTGTGTGTATTTTTGTGACTGAGTACGCGCGCGTGTGTGTGTGTGTGTCTTCGTGCGAGGGTACTTGTGAGTGTGTGTATATGTGCGTGAGAATTATCCTATTTGCCTTTGTTTAATACTTATTCAATTGGTTTCTAAGCTAGCCGTTGTAATAATTTTTATGAGTCTTCCTAATTAGTGTTTTAAATATTCAGTCAATGTTTTTTTCAATGCAAAGTGTGTCATGGGATATATATCAAGTTTTTTTAAATTTTATTGTATATAAAGTTGCGTCAATGTTCTTAGGAATAACTTTAGACTCGGGGCTTTAGTGGGGTGCCCATATTAAGACTATGGCGAATAATCTTAGTCCTGCAGCATTCGCTGTCAGAAAAGTTTGGCAATACGCTGGTGTTGAAACTGCCAAAGCATTATGTCTTACGGCATACTGTCATGGGGTAAGGCGGCGGACATTGAACCAATATTAATTTTGCAAAAAAAGGCAATATGTGCCATAAGAGAAAAAATCAAAGAAACATCAATTCTCACAGTACCGTCGCAATATATCTAATAACATTTAATATATGCGTGATAATATTCACTTATACAGCAAAAAAAAGTGAGATACACAATTTTAATACTAGAAATAAAAACTTGTAGAAGATTATTATAACGATAGAAATAGATAAATATTACACATTGTAACATACAAAACCAAAAGAGTAACCGTTGAGTTTCTTACCGGTTTCTTCTCAGCGGATCCAACTTTCCGAGCCGATGGTAGATTTGTTACAAACGGACAGACTACTGACGATTCAAAAGTGCTTTTGAGCCTACTTGAATAAAGAATATTTTGATTGATGCCAGGTAAGCGCGCTTCTATCTTAAGAACCATCACTTACCATCAGGTGAAATAACAGGTAAGCCCTAACCTGTCAGTAATCATATGTAAACACAAATGGTTTGTAGAGCACAGACCCACCACGCTGCTCCACTGCGGGATGGCAGGTATAGTACACAAGTATATTCGTAAACGCAAGTGCACTCTCTTTCTTTACTCTCATAGTCAGATGAGACGTCGATCCGACATAACCGGAGAAAGATGCGGCGCAAAAACCCTCTCGCCTATGTATGAGGAACTCTGTGCCCAGCAGTGGGATGTTAATAGGTTGCTACTTACCTTAAATAATAATAATAAAATTCTAAATAGCATCCTTGACCGAAAACCATAAATAGTAAAGTAACAAACATATGCAAACTATTTTTAGCTCGCATCTGTCTACGGCAAGAACTAGGCAGGTCAACGGTAGTTCTTGTGCCACTTTAGAATTATAAAAAAAAACAACTCACCGATACAGGGTTCCCGAGTGAATTTTCTTCACGCCGTCCATGTCTGCCGTGGTCTTATTATCATGTCTAAACTCACGCCCGATTGCTTAATCGCTAAACGTATTAAACGGGCAAAGTCATTGTTAACTTGATAACACTACCCTCAATTTGTACGCGGCACCTGAAACAATAGTTAGCATTTAGTTAATATCATTTTGATATATCTGTCTATCTATATGAATAAAAGAGATATCCAGTTATCTATTAACTCATCACGATATCTTTGGAACCATAAGGCGTAGAGACTCAAAATTTGGTAGGAATATTCCATTTAACGAGTAGAGGTCAGCTAAGAACGGATGTTACAAAATTCCACCCGCAACAGGGGTTGCGGGGGTGTTATTAAAAAAAATTAAAATTTTTAAATTACAATAAATTCAAAGTCACATTTACAAACTATATCTTTTATGGTAAGTGTAAAACTTGGTCAGAAATTTTTTTGACATGATGCAAACTATCAAAAGTAAATTTTAGGAAATACCTCCCTCAAGGGTCAGTGCGGGTATATTTCTTATTTGTAAAACAATTTGAAAAAATTAATGAAAATGCTACCAAAAAAACATTCCACACCGACGAAGTCGCGGGTTCAGCTAGTATATGTATACGTCAATCAATTGGTATTCGTTATTCTAGCTAAAACGCGAGAACTGATTTGGCTAATTTTGGTTTTGAATTATTTGTGGAAGTACAGGGAAGGTTTACAGGGAAAGGAATATGAAAAAAATGCTTGGTTTCCTTGTTCTTTGTCGCGCCACCTGCTTTCTTTCATTTACGGTTTCCGTTACCAAAAGGTTATCTGTTAACATAGGATCAACCCTCGTTCCCATAGGGGTAGGCAGAGACCACGTCCTTCCACTTGCGTATTCCCTTCGCTTCTTTCATTCTCATTAAACCTTTCATACAAAATCGTCGGATTAAAATACTCTTGACCTGGCCCTTGTTTAAAATGTCCTGGATATGTTCGCCTTGTTCTTCTCCTTCCAACTTTTCCATTCAGTCTTGACTCATACACCCTTTTTATCAGTTTTCTTTCATTCGTTCTCTCTACGTGCCCGAACCATCTAAATCTGTTAAGAGATGACTTATGCAATAAGACCACCATTGCATGCTGCGGTTCCTAAACTAATATTTACATTTAAAAATCAATTACATTTAAAAATCGTTCAGAAATCAAATTCAATTTAAAAGCGATTTTTTAGTCTTTTTGGGTTTTCAATGTCATACTGTTGATGTTAGTCCCATCTTTCAAAAATCGCAAATCAAATTTAAAAGGATATTTTGGATTTATGCATCATTTGTTTTTGACATGTCATGACATATAAAAAAAGTACAAAAGGAGGTCTTACCGCTACACAGCGATTTCTACCAGGCAACCTTTGGGTTAGAGATATTGTTATAAATGGAATGCAATAGGTGATGTAGGCTAAATATAAATAAAAATAATAAACTTACTTATCTAATATATAAAATTTCCCTGTCACAATGTTAGTAACCGTATTCCTCCGAAACGGCTTTACCGATTTGTACCAAATTTTATATGCGTATTCAGTAGGTCTGAGAATCGGCTACTATTTATTTTTCATACCCCTAAGTGATAAGGGTTGTTCACCCTTAAAATGTTTTTTTTTTTATATTTTGGGACGAAATTATTTTTTTGTGATACAGCACACAAAAATACATACAACTCTAAATTTTGACCTTTCTATCACCAACCACTATTTTTTAATAGCGATAATAGTAATTCTATGGCAACACATTTGCTGGGTCAGCTAGTATATATATATCGTTTAGACCATACATAAAATATATATAGATAAGAATTTACAAATGTCTTAGAAATAACATTTTAATAAGCTAAAGTCAATTAATATCGTCTTAAACACAAACTGACAAGGAATGCTAGTGGAAGGTTATTCCATAAATTAATAGCGCTGATTGAGAATGACTGAATCTGGGTGTTAAGGGCGACTTTTTTTGATCCGCAATTCTTTCTGTTCCGCTTAAGTTTTAACCACATTTTTTTACTAAAGTTGAAACATTCTGCTTTTATATATATTGATTCTGAGGAGGTACAAAATTTGCCTGAACAGCTAGTTTATAATATAATGATTCGTATGTATCGCTACGTCTACTTGTAAAGAGTCATGTTTCAAATCCTTATTTTGTAAAACAGTATTATATATTATTGTACAAACGATATCCATTTTTTAGCATCAAATTTTAGTAGCTTTATGTTTACAAAAAAAAAACCATGACCTAGCTTGTTAAATAGAATCATAGTCTAAGATGGAAGCGCGCTAATCTGTTAAGAGGCGATATACCCCTTACGGTTTCTACACAGCATCGTACCGGAACACAAATCTCTTTGTTTGGCAGTACGTTTTTGCTGGTAGGGTGGGAACTAGCCACGGCCGAAGCCTCCCACCAGTCCAGACTCAGACAAATTAGAAAATACAATTTCCTAAATTAGTCCTACAGGGGATCGAACCCGGGACCTCCACTAGCAAAGCGAATACTCGCACCACTGCGCCAGCGAGGCCTTCAAAATGTGTTTACATTAGGGTGAGTAGAAATCTTTGTATGTATATATGTATTAGTGGACACTAGACACCCTTTCTATCCTTTATAATGTTCCTAACATAAAAGTCGCAAGTTCGAATCCTGAGCAGGCACCCTTTTGTTTTTTTTATATAAAAAAAGACAATGACGATCAGGGAAAACGTCGGGAGGAATTCAGATTTTATGTAGCCTGCCAACCTGCAGTGGAGCAGCATGGTGGGTTAATATCCTGCAGTGGAACTGTGATAAGCTGCTACTTAAACTTTTTAAATCCCTATGTATTATGCAATATTTCCAATGATATATACTTTTTGGTACAACTTCGACATTAAATGAGTTTTTAATGATCAAACATCTTTATAAATGTATTTCTCTTCACTGTATATTAAAGGCTGGAGCGGTTCTTTGTGCAAGTTTCAACTAAAAGTCTAGGTAACATTGTGTCAAAATTTCTGAACCTGAATGTATTTTTAAAGACCCTTAATGTGCTTCTTGTGTATTCCATTCTACTGTATAACCTCTGAATGAAAATATAGGTTTTTTTTTACGTAACACGTGCGGCTTTCAGTTATAAACCAAATTTATAACACATACGTTAAATATGTCATAGAGATAAAAAAGCTTTAAAAAACTATTTAAGTTTTGACATAATGCTCTATAACGACACGAGGATTTAATTAGTTACATAATTGTGTTAAAAAGACACTTCTGACACAATTTGATGATTCCAGATGTAGTGTTTGTTTATGTGATATCACTTTAACATAATCGTTATAGCATCAAATCTTAATAAATTTGAAAACTCACTCAGAACAACTGCAATAAAATCAAAATCTTATATAAATATTAATCAAAACAACGAAACAAGAAATTATGGCCAAAATTTAGAAAATGAGTTTGAAGTTTCTTCGTGAGTTTTATTTCTAAATGAGGAAAGCATTTTGCATATTTACTTGGCTTTATTCATGTTAACAAAACTGAAGGCAGCGAAGGCTTGAATTTTTTAACTAAAGCCATACTTGAAGAATTTTTGTAGGACCTGTTCTATTCCCGGCAGGATTAATTTTGGAAACAACCTTTTCAAAGTTGTCCGACTCTGGACTAGTGGGAGCCTACAGGTGAAAGTGAGTAGTTACCACCCTATCAGCAAAGACGTGACTCCAAACAAAGATTTGAGTTCCGGTAAGATGTTAAAACAGTAAGAAGTTAAATACTTATTAGAAGGTTAACGTTCCATCTTTGTTTGTATCATTACTTTGCATCAGGTGAGATTAGTCAAACACTAACCTGCCACATTGGTCTACCGGTTTGACATGAGGTTCTGGATTCGAGTCCCGGGTCGAGCCAATTCAAAAATTTCTATTAAGATTTTCTCAATATTTGCCCGAAGTTGGGAAGTTGGCGGTGTGCTTCACCCCCGTGCCTCGGAGAGCATGTTAAGTCGTCGGTCCTGCGCCAGATCTCCCTCCGGTCGTGTCGGATTTCCGTCACATTTGGAATATGAGAGTGAAGGAATAGAGTGCACTTGTGTACTATGCCTGCCAAACCACAGTGGAGCAGCATGGTGGGTCCGTGCTCTGAAAACCCTCTCTCTTGTGTGCGTGCACAGCAGTGGGACGTTAATGGGCTGCTACTTACCTTTTTTTACTAAACTTTCAAAATATAAAAAAAATCTTCTTCTATATGGCTAAAAAGGTCTTATTTAAATGTGTAGCATTTATATATTTAAACTAGCTGACCCAGCAAACGTTGTCTTCCCAACTATTATCGCTATTAAAAAATAGAAGGGCGGGAAAAGGGTGGGTGAAAGTAATAACACCATCAGGGGTATAAAAATTAAATGTTAACAGAGTCTCAGACCTAGCCGATACGCACACAAAATTTCATGAAAATCGGTCGAGCTATTTTGAAGGACCTTTGCAACAAATACCGCAACGCGAGCGTTTTATATATTAGATAATTTCTCCCTGCAATGCCATTGCTATCAAAATCTGTCCAGAAGCAAGTGTTCTACTTCTCCTAAAAGTAGATAGACGAATAAAAACATTAAAATAACATTTAAAAAAGCATATAATAAGTACAAACTATACGAGCTTGCGAAAAGTCTAGATCGAAACCACTTACACACACTTCAAATTTGTTAACAGGTCTCTACATAAAACTTGCCAACCTATTACAGTGAAAAAAACAATCAAAATAAAATATTGGCTATTTATTTATATATTTTCATGTAAGAGTAATAACAGAGATTAGATTTTATAAGGAAAATTATATTTCTTCGTAATCTTTAAACATATCCGTATATCTAGATTGAATCATCGTTGAAATACACACAATGATTCATATAACTCTACATTCAAGAATTGGACACATAAGTTTAATTTAATACGAATATGTTAGTATGGAAATAGACGAGTCAAATTAAAAATTCTACATATTTAGCATCAAGCCGCATTCCCATAGAGGTAGACAGAGACCACGTCCTTCCACTTGCCACGATCCTTGCATAACTCCTTCGGTTCTTTCATTCTCATTAAACCTTTCATACAAGTTCGTCGGTTTAGAGTACTCTTGTCCTGGCCCTTATTTAAAATGTCCTGGACTTGGTCCAGGACCGTTCGCCTTGGTCTTTCCCTTCCGATTTTCCCATTCAGTCAGACTCATAAATCCTTTTTGTTATTCTCCTTTCATTCATTCTCTCTACGTGCCTAAACCATCTAAGCATAAATTCTATATTCAAATAAGCTTATACAACAAACTTGAACCGTCAAATACATACTCTCATATTATATCCAATGTACGACTGATACTAACATTACAAAATGACTTCATAGCTGGAGTTACGAGGATTCCATACGCGTCCTTTTTTAAAGAACCCACATCTATCGATTATTATATAAAAATGTATTTGCTATCGATCTTCTCTGAAACTGCTTGAGTATATGGTAGATCTCAGAATAGATTGTAAAGTATTTATCATTCTCGTATTCCTAGCCGCTGCGACCATTTTTAATCACGATGCTTGCGCACGAATCGTCTAATTATTTTATTTTTGTTAGATAACTTCGCCCTCAAATGACACTGAAACTACAAACATTAAGATTAAGTTTAGACTAGGAAATTCTGCAGATACACAGTACAAATAATCGGTTTAAACTCCGCACCTCGCCGGTAATGCTCGCAGTTTGTCAATTGTCAACGTAATCCTTTAGCACTTCGGTGTTTCGCTTGAGATAAAGTAACGTCAGTGGTCCGAGCTTGTGGCAATTTCATAAGTTACACAATGTAACATCAATATAATCGTTCTAGATTTCATATATTTTTCCAAATCACCTAGAACTGCCCTAGAATCTAATTGAAAATATTCCTCTACATGAGGAATGAATTTATCAAAAATTTCTTAATAACGAATACTTAATCTTTGCAGAATGTACGCTGTGTGTTCAAAAAGTATCGCGAATTTTGTGTTTTTTCAAAAATTATTTATTTATTCATGAATATCTATTTTGTCCCCTTCAAAGTAATCCCCATGAGATATTATACACTTGTGCCAACGGTTTTTCCAATCTTCGAAGCACTTCAAAAAATCATTTTTTTTTATCTTGTTCAGCTCCTCCTTCGATGCCGTCTTTATCTCGTCAAGAGAAGAGTAACGTCGTCCTTTCATGGGCCTCTTCAGTTTAGGGAACAAGAAAAAGTCACAGGGGGCCAGATCTGGGGAATACGGTGGCTGCGGCATCATTAGTGTGTTGTTTTTGGCCAAAAAGTCGCGCACAAGCAACGATGTGTGAGCAGGGGCGTTATCGTGGTGCAAAAGCCAATTTTTGTTCTTCCACAAATCCGGGCGTTTCTGGCGGATTGCTTCGCGCAAATTGCGCATAACTTGCAGGTAATATTCCTTATTGACCGTTCTTCCCTGTGGCAAGAACTCATGATGCACCACGCCCCTGCAATCAAAGAAAACTGTCAGCAAAACTTTCACATTCGATCGAACTTGGCGCGCTTTTTTCGGTCTTGGTTCGTGCGGCAGCTTCCATTGAGATGATTGAGCTTTGGTTTCCACGTCATAACCATAAACCCACGATTCGTCACCAGTTATGACCCTCTGGAGCAAATTTGGGTCGTCGCGGACAGAGTTTAACATCTCATTAGCAATGTTCATGCGATGCTGTTTTTGGTCACAATTGAGCAATTTTGGTACGAATTTCGCGGCGACCCGTCTCATGCCCAAATCATTGATAAAAATCGAATGGCACGAGCCAATCGATATGTTTAGGTCCTCAGCAACTTCTCTAACGGTGATTCGACGATTGGCCAATACCATTTTCTCCACTTCATTAATTTTTTCGTCTGTTGTTGAAGTGCTCGGGCGTCCGGCACGCTCTTCGTCGTTCACATCTTCTCGGCCTTCTGAGAACATTTTGTACCACCGATAAACGTTGCTTCGGTCCAAGGTAGCTTCTCCGTATGCCACAGTCAACATTCGGAATGCATCCGCGCACTTAATTTCGTTTTTCACACAAAATTTGATACAGGTTCTTTGATCCATTTTTTTGAATAGGTAAAAATCGAAGACGATCCAAAACACGTGCAAGCAAAGCAGCTGTCAACAATTAAATGAACATTCAAAATGGCCGAGCTTGTCGGCATAAGTGAGAGACATGAGTACCAACATAACGCCACAAAAAATTCGAAATTCGAATATACGTAACCCGCGAAAATTCAAAAATCGCGATACTTTTTGAACACACCTCGTAGATCGAAAGTATTAACAAACTTGTCATGGCGTATTTTATCAATATTTCTCACTCAATATCAATTTCATAATCTTATTCCACAATTCAATAGTAAATGATAAGATAGTCATTATTTTTTAGTGTTAAGTAACAAGTTTTTGCATCTTGTTAAAACGAATCCTAGTCTAATCCAAACTTTCTATAACAAAACCTCTTAAGTAAAAAACCTCTAAAGTAATATTTTCTAATTCATTTCAGTTTCGTTTGCATCGTAATTTGCATGAGGGAGTTGCCAGCGAACCATTAACAGCGAAGCGTTATATTCTTAAACTCTAAGTTTACTGATTATAACCTACGAAATCTATGCTCTTCATCGACAATACTTGTGATTAGTGAATAACAAACGTAATCCTTTAAGATTTAAACGTCTCAAATGTAGAATTACAGAAGAACATTTACGATATAAATCAATTAAGAATCTAAGAAATCCACTCTCATTACCGATACTAGCAATTAGTCCATAGATAGAAATTAATTCTCTAGGAATTCGATATCTCAAATGAGCTAAGACTTATAGGTTCCTGTTCCGAAACGGGACGAGAATGTGGTAAAAATCTATAGAGGCCAAGATCCACCACTGCACAGTCATTTGTTGAGTTGCTGACACAACTAATTAAGTTGTACCCAACAGGCACATTTAGTTTGTTTTTTTTTAAGGTTAAGAAAACGCAAGTACCTATCGTTTCTTAATGTATCAAATTGGACTTTAACGAACCATGATGGATTCTTTACCAACCGACAAGCCAGTATCTAACTGTTCAAAAGATCTAGTTGCCAAGATAGAATATATTTTTGTTACAATATAAATAGAAAAAAGAAATCAGTCAATTGTTTAGATCTGGTCTAACAGGCTATAGTTGCCTATTGTTATTCTACCTAACTAAAAGAGTAAAAGATGAATATCTAACAATACTAGTATCAATTTAGTCTTATCTATCTTGAAGTAAAATTTAATACAATATAAATAGAAAAATAACGTTATGACATCGCGATGTAAGTGAAACAGCTGACGCGGGCCCTGGGCGCTAACTGTTGGCCTTGACTGTTTGCCTAACGCCTTTAGCTTTACCCCCACTTGAAGGCCCGCTGCAATTCAACATGCGATAGATGGTAAAAAAATATGAGGCAATGGAAGAAAAGTCTCACTATCAAATGTTTATTTCAGTAAAGCTTGGAAATCGTTTAATTATATACAGTTATGTTCACAGGTTTCAGGAAATTGTTTATTAATATGGATATATTTGGGATCAAAAGGAACAGTTGGGAGGTGCAATTTAAAAACAATGAACGGATGTAGAAAATCAACTAACATTATTTAATACAATCTGTGTGTTAACAGTTGTGTTTGTTGTGATTCCCTTTGTTTGATGTGGAATGTAATTAGACACGTTGAGGCGAACGCAGACATGTAATTGGGCATAACTTTTTTAAATTTCAAAATTAGTAATAACCATTCATTTGTGTTAATAAACTTAGTGGAAAGACGTGGGGATTCTCGTTGAAAGAAGTCACTAAAATGGAAGCAGACACTATCTACGGTGGAAGCATTTTAATACTGGGTGCCCGCCCAGTAAGTTTTCATATTTAAAAAAAAGAACTAAAACACGTGATTGTTTTTTCCTATCCATCATTGTGCTTTTTGTGCTTGAGTTTGGAGAAGCTCAATGATGGGGTGTGTATGTGGAAAGATCCGCTATGGGAGGTGCCTCCGCTGTTCCATCGTTCCCACCGCGATATAGATATATAATTATCTTCTTTAAACAAAAGCAGTTATATTGCACATATTAGCATATATCGATGTATCCTATGTGTTAAGGACCTGTGCAAATAGACGATTTTTTAGCACAAGCTATCAAATCTTCAATTCAATATATTTTTAAGACTTAGAAGAAAATATAAGGTTTTTACTGCGCTTAAACTTAGTATCTTCACCTATAAATGTATATTTTTATAATACATTGGAAAAGGTATTATTTAACACCAAAAACACTGAAAATGTACAAATTGTTGCATTAAATATATGGCCCGAACCTGCAGTCTGCGGCACGCATTACCAGTATGCATATAATTAACAATCATGTTATACAAATCTTTATTCTAATTAACAAACACTAAATAAAATTGTTATCATGAAATAAAACAATTATCTTTATAAACAGAAATCTGGAATGTGAGTTTGTTTAATATAGCTATTTACATCAAAACGACATATATAACGGGCATAAATGTAGGTTTTAAAATTTGTAAATTACAAGTAACAACTTCAATTAGATGAAACTTTTGATTTGGAGGCTTTGCGTAAAAAAAATTACAAAAACGCTGTAACTCAACAATAGAGCAAGTAAAGTTCTTGTTGTGTTAAATTAAACATATATTTACATAAATATAACTAAATATTCTTATGTAATCCTAATATAACAACAAAGGACTTTAGATGCGCTCACACCACATTCAGAACTAGCTCAATTAACCTTGCCATTAACAGTAGAAATATGAAGTCAGGACTAAATTAACTGTGCTACATAGCTTCTGTGGAATTATAATAACAAGCCCACAGGAGAAGGCATTTATTATATAATATTCTCTTACAAATTTCATTTTGTTTGTGATAGTATAAAAATTCAAGCATAAAATCATAACTTAGTGAGACATTGTATCAAAGTGTTCAAATTATATATTACTGTACCTATTGTATAAATGTCATCATAACGTTTTATTATTTTCACGGTGGGGCCCACTGAGGCAGTGGATGCACTTCAACCCTTGTGGATCTTTTGTACACGAAAAGTTTTAATAACTATAACTTTAAACTAATGACATCCTAGGTGATATAATCATCAAAACTACAAAAAAATTCAAAATCTGCTAATTTCTCTATAATTGCAAAATAATTCAAAAATATATACAGATGAAGTTTGTGTTTTTAAATCACTTATAATGAAATCACTTTTAATGGATTAATATTCCAAATGTGTCCAAATATTCCAACATGTTCGGCTACCAATTACGAGGTCCTGGGTTTGAATCCTTTCATTTAAACTTTTGTATTTGCAGTAGCACAGTATGTTTTGAATAATTTAATATTATTTAAAATAATTATGCTGAAATAATAAAATTCTTTTAAGAACAATTTGATCACACACAAAAAGAAATATTTAATAAACACATTTACAGATAGATACAGTATATAAGTGTATGATATTGTGTTGAAACTTAAACATGTCACATAACATTCATAGTAAGTACATAACAAGTAATCATTAAAAAATTAAAAATATTTTCTGATAATGTAAATGTATTTATTCTGAGTAGCTATTTTATTATAACAACACTTTGTAAATATCAAATACTATTTATTACTTTGACTTCAAAAATATATACAGAGTATATATAGAAAATTGATAGTGTAATACTAGATATCCCAGATGACGAAGATATATACGTAGGAGGAGATTTTAATGGCCATGTGGGAGAAAAGAACAGTGGTTACGAAAGAGTGCATGGGGGATGGGGGTTTGGTAATAGAAATATTGAGGGAGAAGCCTTGCTCCAAACTGCTTCAGCATTTGATCTAGCAATAATTAACACCTTCTTTAAAAAAAGTGACCAACATTTAATTACGTACAAAAGCGGGAACCACAAAACACAAATTGATTACTTTTTACTTCGAAGAAATAAAATTAGTTCAGTTAAGGATTGTAAAGTATTGCCAGGAGAATCACTAACAACCCAACATCGTTTATTAGTTTTAGAGATCAAAACCAAAGTCAAAAGCAATAGAAACAAAACAAAAACAGTACCGAAAATTAAATGGAGCTTAATTGAAAAACCAGAGTATGCAGAGGAATTTAGAAAACAAGTAGTTGACAAAATGATCGAAATGAAAGAATTAGCAGATAAAACCGTGAATGAATGTTGGAATGAGATGGCGGGATGCATTAGACGTGTAGCAAAAGAAGTTTTTGGACAGTCAAAAGGTAAAAGAAAAATTGATAAAGAGACATGGTGGTGGAATAAGGAAGTACAACAGGCACTAAAAGATAAGAAAAATGCATTTAAAGAGTGGCAAAAAGTAGATGAAAGTAATCAAACCGATAAGCATAGTAAAATAACAAAATATAACGAAACCAAACTAAAAGCTAAAAGAGCTGTGGCTATTGCAAGAGCCAATGCTCAAGAATCTTTATATAAAACACTGGAAAGTCCAGAAGGTACGCAAAAGATATATAAAATTTCAAAAGCAAGAGAAAAAAGAGGAAAAGATATAAATTACGTTAATTGTATAAAAGATAGTAAGGGGAAAGTATTGTCAGATAACGAAGAAATTAAAAAAAGATGGGAAAGATATTTTGAAAACCTAATGAATGAAGAGAATAATTGGAGTGGAGTGTTGGAAGATGTTCCATTGAATATGGGAGTTGTTAGAGAGATAGGCATAGAAGAAGTACAAAAGGCTGTCCAAAGTATGAGAAACGGTAAATCGGTTGGACCAGATGAGATACCAATAGAAGTGTGGAAGTTTCTGGATGTGGATGGATGGACGTGGCTGTCTTTGTTCTTCAATAAGTTGTTACAAGAAGAGGCGATCCCTGACGAATGGTGTATCAGTTCGCTGGTGCCTATTTTCAAAAACAAGGGTGATGTACAGGACTGTAACAGTTATAGAGGAATAAAGCTCATGTCACACAGCATGAAAGTATGGGAGAAGATTGTTGCTAGACGAATGAGAGAAGAGACGAATGTGACAGAGAATCAGTTTGGGTTCATGCCAGGACGTGGAACAACGGATGCCATATTCTCACTTCGCCAACTTTGCGAAAAGTACAAACGAGTACATAAGAACTTGCATATGGTGTTCGTTGATCTGGAGAAGGCATATGATAGGGTACCCCGTGAAGTCTTGTGGTGGGCTTTGAAAGAGAAAAGAGTGCCTGGGAAATACCTGCGTCTTATCCGTGCTATGTACGGTAGAGCAACTACATACGTTCGCTCCGCAGCCGGCGAAACTAACAAATTCAATGTGGGCGTAGGTTTGCATCAGGGATCGGCTTTAAGCCCTTTTTTGTTCCTCCTGGTAATGGATGCACTGACATCAAACATACAAGAGGAAGCACCCTGGTGCATGCTGTTTGCCGATGACATTGTGCTTGTTGGAGAGGATGGAGCTGAGGTACAGAGAAGGCTAGAAATATGGCAGGAAAAACTGGAAAACGCAGGGTTGAAGATCAATAGGACCAAAACAGAACATCTGTTCTGTGATTTCGGGGATCCATCCAGTTTTTCTTCGATTGTCTTAGATGGTGTTTCCCTTCGAGTCTGCTCAGATTTCCGTTACCTCGGCTCTATCTTCCAAAACGACGGCGGCATTGACCGAGATGTTACTAGCAGGATAAATGCAGGTTGGATGAAGTGGAGGCAGGTCTCGGGAACAATTTGCGATGCCAGAATGCCCCTTAAACTAAAGGGGAAGATTTATAAGACGATCGTAAGACCTGTCATCCTGTATGGATCAGAGTGCTGGGCCACCAAAGGGGAGAATGAAAGGAAATTGCATGCAGCGGAGATGCGAATGTTGAGATGGATGTGTGGAGTGACAAAATTGGATAAGATTAAGAATGAGTATATTAGAGGAAGTGTGAAAGTAGCACCAGTGACCGAGAAGTTAAGGAGTGGAAGGTTAGCCTGGTATGGACATGTAATGAGAAGGGAGGATAGCCATGTATGTAAGAGGGTTCTAAATATGATGGTAAGCGGCAGGGCCGGGAGAGGGCGACCAAAAAAAGTGTGGATGAATTGTGTGAAAGAGGATATGTGTATTAAGGGTGTGAATGTAGAAATGACAGCGGATAGAGTGAAGTGGCGAAAGGAAACATGCTGTGCCGACCCCACCTAGTGGGATAAGGGCAAGAAAACAACAACATATAGAAAATTGTGGAAATATAAAAGTTCACTAACTGACAGGAAAATCAATCTGATATAGTATAGTATAGATATTAAAATTTTGCACAAGTTTTCCTTATATAGCAGGAGTGGTCAACATGATAAGATTATACCCTACTAATAACCCTTAAACTCTACTGATAGTAGATGAAAATCGAATCCTGAAATACTCAATATTATTCCTAATAAAAAAATATTATTTTTGCATCGTTTTTTACATTTACTATTTATATGTTATGGTTGTATGTGTTAACTTAAGTTTAGGTCATAGATAATTTAATCATCATTATCAAAATTACCTTTCAGCCTCTTCCCATTTCTGGTTTGATAAACCATTCTTAACAACCTAGTTTTTTATGCACATTAACTAGTACATGCATGTAATGTTTTCTATAGCCATAACATTCAAAAACAAATTGATAATCAATGCAAATTGTAGACATTGAATCTATTTAGATTATGAATCTAATCGGAATATCCATACACAAATAGGTGATAATACTATATATTTATAAAGTATAAAACAAATTTACTCTGAAACAAGAAGTAGTACATGATAAAATGAATGCAATACAATGGCATTCAAAGTTACGAGATTTTAAAATAGATATGCAGCTGTGTGATAATCTTAGTAAATCTTAAGAGGGTCAATACTCACGTAGAATACTATGTAAACGTTAGTTTGTGCGTAAATATCACTGAATGGAACACACCAAAAATGGCCACAAACATCCAATTCTCAGCAACACCACTAGTCACTTTACGCTCTAAATTATATGAAACGTGAGATTAGTTTTTACGACAACAGTTTCCCGTATGAATGCACTTTCCAACAGCTTTTACTATCACACGGCCCCTACTATACGCAAGTAGTACAAACAGCATGAAAAATACCTAACGACTGACGTACGTACTCTTCGCACTGGGAGCGGTCGGAAAAATTACCGGTCTTCACAAACTGATAACAGATCGTCCAATACACTCACATATCGTCAAGCAATGTTAATTAATTCAATCCATTTACGAAGATATCAGTGCAAATCACTTAATATTAAATTGACGACACCGAAGCGAAATCTATCGTTGCCCCTCCTCCCTTCACCGCATCTTCACCATAAAATTAATCAGAGACACAGAACACACATTGTTATTCTATCATAGACAATATCATCTTTTTTATTTAAGCTATTCCTGTAATGGAATAGGCAAATGCTTGAGATCATACATCCTCAATTTGAAAAAGACAAGGATCGTTTTACGACTTGATCTCACTGAAAAGGAGACTACAATTGAAGATTTATCTATTTAAATGAAATATTTCCGTATGCAAACCAATATACTCAATTTGAATTTTATAAATGTTATAAATCCATTAAATCCAGCGCATTTAAAATAAGTAAAACCTATAAACTACATAGGATGCAAAGAGAGTTTTAACAGTGTGTAGCAGTTTAGTATATAGCAAAGGAAGACCACGACAGAAATATACGTATTTCAAAGTTCAAGCCACACACCACTAATAAAGCTTTGAACAAAAAACGATTTACTTTGTTTTTTTAAATAATGAATTTTTATAAAAAGAAATGTAACATTTTATATTATTGAACGTTAAATTAGCCATTCGAAAAAGAGTTTTACTTGAGGAAAATGTTTATTATTGCTTATGTATTATAATTACAACCTGCCACACTCTTTACGCAAATTATTAAATGGTACTCTATTAAATTAACAAGAAATTAAAACATTTAACTTTATATATAGGGAACGTAAACCATGGTAATATTAATAACAATTTATTTATTAACACAATATTATGTTATATAAAAATTAATCGTTTCTGAACTAAATGGCCAAAATCAGTGTATCTTATAGTTGATTATCAAACATATTGTCAGTATTACATATTATAAATAAAATTGTAGTATATTTCATTTACTTTTAAAACACACTATGTAAAATAATCAAAGTTATAAAATACTTTAATTCTTCATGACGTAATAAACCTTACATAGGACTTTTTAAGAAGATATATATCGTCTGTCCCGCTCATGCAAAGTAACGGTACGCGTTACCGAACGAATATCTCACAATTCTCGGACTTTTGTTGTTTTTGTGTAGAAAAGGAAATTTGTGAGTGAGAAGTATCCATCCCATGTGTATTGGTGTATATATATATTATGTATGTTGTGTGTGCGTGGTGATTTGTGTTTTATGCTGATAGAAAGAAATTAATTAAATGTGTACATTCTGACGATGTTTACCTAAATGTGAAGAATCACCGTGTTTTGTGTTATCAAGTGCTAGAATCCGTCAGGAGGCGGTAATCATGTACGTTTGTCGTTTATTCGCTATTTGTGGATTCTGGATCTCGTCTCGTCGATGTACCATAAACAAAAATGTCAGCGATCCCGATTTTTTTGTTTCTCGATGCATACTCCTCGTTATACCTTAATTAGATCACACGAATGTTATAAATTAATGTTAGACGCTTTCTCCGGAGGTGTCGTCTAGTTGAAACGGCGTGCGTTTCGTATTAAATCGGCCATAATAAACGTGCGTTCAGTGTGCTTCGCGCCTGTCTACACCCGATCTATCTTATTGTTTATGTATGGAGACTGAACCTGGAATTTTTATGGCGTTTCGCGTTGGAATTTAGTTTTAATTGTATATCTGGATAGAATCGTATGCCAGGGCCGGTGCATGGAAAGTAGCGCGCGTCTTCGACCGCCAAGGTTCTTTAGGATATTTATTTATACAATAATCCCAATAGTTTACTGCATAATGACATTCTCATAATGAAGTGCCGTGCAATGAATTTGTGGGACATGTGCCAATTATTGCGCCCGTGACGAAAGGCTCGGAGCATTACATATTTGTATGTATACAAAATACAGTGTTTACTTGTGCTTAGGATTGTTGAACACTATATTGTTATTTAACCTATGTTGCATCAGTTGAGACATAATAAAAAGTGTAATGTTAGTAAAATAATGATCTACATTGAAACTAGGTTGAATCTATTGGCAATAACTAATTATACATTCGCTAAGGATCTTGAGGCAATTTGTAAGCTGCATAAAAAATTTACATTCTAGTCTGTGAAAAATGTAAGTAAAACAGTATTTTACAATATTTTTCACCTTGTGTAAATTATGTTTTTCCTTTTTAGTGGTTCTAACGCTGTACAGATTATTGCGTTGAATATATAATTTTTTGTGTATGTCTTCATATTCCTGTTTTAGTAACACATTTCTTTGCATAATAGATTTATTATATGTTAATGTGGTAGTTACATTTATTCAATTATATTTATAAAAAAAATCATACAATTTCTTGCCTTAATACTGCTACTATGAATGTAGACTTACAGAATTTTAATATACATCTTAATTGATGTTAAATTTTTGGAAATGTTATTGAAAAGAAGATTTTTTTAAAGCAATTCAATTAATTTTACTTTATCTATCATTAATATTATGGAGAACTTATATATATAAAATTTGTAACTTTTTATAGTTTACAATTTGGTGATGAGACACGTGATCTTGAACATTTTTAAATGTCTTATAAACTAATATTTTAAGTAAGTAGATCCCTGCTAACATCCCACTGCTGGGAGGCCTTGTCACTCATAGGAGTGTGATAAAGCTAGAGAACTCATATTTCATTCTTTATTTATTAAGTTAATTTGAGCTTCCAATTTTGTAAGTAGATATATTTGTAAATAACTCATTTATATTGTTAATTACTTAGCTGTTTCAACTCATCAGAAATGATGTAGTTGTAATGTATATTTGATGACTTTGCATCATGTAATAGTGCAAGTAACCACTTTAAATACATGCCACCAAGTGAACAACTTGTATTCCAGTATGATGTTGTGTAGAAATGTTAAAGTTATGTTCACCTCTTCCTAGGTTAGAGTGTTACCATATTAGATTGTGTCTTACCATCAGGTAAGATACACAAATGCTGACCTGTTGGCAAAAAAATATATATATATAATCTATTTCCTTTACAGTATTCCTCTATAGTTCTTTTTAAAATAACATTATTCTTTGTCACATTTCTGTGTCACATTGTGTATAAAAATATTTACAATAAATATATATTTTAACTAGATAAAACACAACATGTTTAAACTGACAAATTTACATATATATGTTTGCATGTGAAATAATATAAGAAATAGAATTGAAGTTTATTTGAATTTCTATTTATTTTATATAATATGGCATATCAAGTATTCAATTCACATAGACCTTTGTTTTACTATGAGAGTATCACAAATAAAATAGTTACACAAATAATATTACCATCTATCATCCTCTTGCTATTTTCACTATCTGTTTATTGAATTCCCATTGAAAAAACTATAATAAAAAAAAGCAATGAATAAGATAGGAATTTTAACTTAAAAATTTATTGCTGCTTTGGTAGTCACACAATCCAAAATAACTAATTTTACTTAACTTTTCCAATCAAGCAATGACAAATGACATTTTGTTATCCATGCATCAGCTTTTGACCCAAGAAATAGACTAATCTAGATTATCCTGTGTCTTTGTGTATAATTTTAAATATTTTGGATTGTGAGATGATTCATTCAAAAGAACTACATACATAGTAATTATTTTATGTCTATATAGATTGTTGCTTAATGTCTTCACCAATTTTCAATTCTAAAAATAGTTATGTTACTAATTTGAGAAGGTATGAAATCTTTTAGCATCATAAATCTAGTCCAGTAGAGTTCACTTTTAATTGTTATGATAGACAATTTCTATGACCTATTTACTATTTGAATAATTTTCATACATCTGTTTAAGTACCTATTTAATACTTCCTATATTGTGCACAGTCAAGTTGGCGAAGGCACGTAGGGGCATGATCAAGGAGAAGGAGAAAGGCGGGGGTGCCCGTCTAAAAGATGAACCTAACGATCCTACTGAACCAGGTGACTATAATGAAAATAAATAATTTGGATTTCATTGTTTTTAATGCATCCATCATACAAAGTTTTAAAACAATACTAACTGTGGTTTCACTTGATGGTAAGTGATTGTACAGTTTATGGTGAAGCATGTTACCCTGGTAAAAGATAGTTAACCTCTAGTGGTATTTACACAGCATTATACCAGAATACAATATCTTATAATTGAATAAAGGTTTGATGAAGTATTTGTGTACATATTAACAAAGGTGAACCCTTTTTGAAATGTAAATTAGAGCTTTTCATATTACTATGTAAATAGGTAAAATAACATATATTGTTATAATTTTGGATGTGTAAATGTTTTTGCAATAAAAAGAGTTTTAAATTTGAGGCACATCTCTTAATTCAAAAATATAGTATTTCCTGTCACACCTGAAAGCCAATTATTAAAAGAAGAGGATGAATATATTTAACTTTTTAAAAGTGCTGTGAAGGTATTTGAATAAAGAATTTTAATGTCCTTCAAAAAATGCTTTAAGTGGCAGCATATTAACCGTTAGCAGGTTACACATATCCTGAAATATGCAGGTTTACAATATTTTTCCTATTCGATGATAATTTTTTAAAGCTAAATGTATGTGACTTGATTTGATACACTAGCGATGGAAAGGCACGATCGGCCTAAGCGTTGGGTTTGTGACGAATCGGTTTTGACGGCCTCGTTGAGGCATTGGTGCGAGTACGGGTTGGATCCCCGGTAGAACGAATTTAAAATCAAGAGTATTTTCTAATTCGTCTGAGTTTGGGCTGGTGGGATCCTTCCAGCAAAAACGTATCGCCAAACAAAGGGATTTGTGTTCCAGTACGATGCTGTGTAGAAACCATATGAGGTATATCGCCTCTTACCAGACTAGCACGCTTACACCTTAAACTCGTATCATCACTTACCACCAGGTGAGATATAGTCAAGCGCTAAACTGTCAGCAAAAAGAAATCTTTTCCACTCCATCCATTACAACACGAATTGTTCATCATTGTTCTCATATGACGTTATCACGTTGTATCGTAATAGGTCACGGTTCTCGTCCACCATCGGCCTCATTGCCGACCCCAGCGGCTTTGAAGAAGGAACCGGATGAGCCAGCCCATAGAGTCAAAATGGAACCGCACAGCCAAGGCGGTGAGGACTCTAACGCCGACTTAGGTGTCGACGGTATTAAGACTGAAATTGACGGCCTCATGGATAGCGATGGTGAGTCATTACATTACCTTACGCCCTAAATATAATTGGGACGTCTACTTACTGCCCTTATTTGACATATTGCTTAAGGTTGCATAAACATTTTGCTTCATTATCAACTTTTATGTTTACATTTTTCTTGTAGTTGTTAAGTGTACTAACATAGTTTTAGAAATAAACAAATTCATTCAATCATTCATTCATACTTAATTTCAAGCAGGTAATAAAGTAGTATTTTACATCGCTCCAGTAATTTGCTTGATAATAATAAAAACAGTATAGGTATTAGAATATGAGCTAAGTTACCAGTCGCAGGCCCAGTTATAAGGGTCGCTACAATTTTCATTAGATGTCATTTTTCAATTCGTTATATATATATATATACACGTCGGAGTACAATAGTCTGACGCTGGCGCCATCTGTCTTGTAACAATCTGGCGCGCGTCTCTCGCCAGTTCTCGGGTGACGGTCCGCCAGAGCGGTCGACAGTTCAAACTGTCGTGTTCCTAGCTATTATTATTATTAATGAGTTTGTGTAAATTGATATCGGGAACATTAAGTGATCTGAGTGATGAATCTGAGTTAATTAATAAAGTGTAAAACTTGGTACCACTTTGTTTGACGTAATTGAAACTATCCAAAGTAAATTTTTGAAAATTCCGCCTTCAAAGGGCGGTGCGGGGGTGGTAAAAAATTTACAAAATTTATTAAACATTAATTAATGAAAATGTACACACCCACGAAATGTCCCACGTACATAAAGTCGCGGGTTCAGCTAGTATAATATATTTACAGGTATTGAAATTTTAATAAAATAATAATTAATACAAAGCTATGAATAACATGATTAGATTATTGTCCGCACTTTTATTAAGTTTTAGAATGTATAAAAATAGTTAAAGTATAACAACAGTAGCTGGACACATGGTATTGCGGACTTTTTCGTAGATATTAATACATTCTGTAGTACTGTAGAACATTTTCTTAGTCTATCATTAATACTTTCCGCAGCGCATGCAATGACACATTTTTTGTAACCAATTTTTTGACACCTTGGATGCGTTAATGTAACGCATTTTTATTAGGGATCCCTATTTTTCATCAGTGAAAATGCAGCGTTAACATGGTGAAAAAAAATCTTTCTCTTTATAATATTATTTTGGATATTAAGAATTTTAACCTCTTGTGTTTGTCAAAATAAATAATAAAAAAAAACACATTGATAGGCAACGTATAAAATGAGTTGCTTTTTTTTGGATATTTATGAGTTTTGATTGGTTGTTGAAGCGTATATCTTAGATTTAAATTTAATCTATAATCCTTAGTGTTTATTAAAAAAAACCGGCAAAAAGGCAACAGAAGCTTAATATTTTATTGTTACTTTGTTTGTTATTTTAATTACATTATTATTCGACTTTTATAAGTGTGTAATGTAAATTATAAGTGCAGGCAATGCTAATAAAAACGTATTAAAAAGGATACCACACACAAATACACATATGTTTACGTACATACAACGTAAAAGTACACATTACTATTAATAAACACATACTTACATATTATCGTCGTTCAAGAGGTCTGAGTAGAGGTACCTACCTTGTACTAATTTATAGTAACAATTTAAATATTCGCGATGATCAAAAAACTCTAGACAAGAACCCGAAACAAAATAAAATAGTGTTTCCTTAGCAAAATACTCAGTGGTTTATTAGGTCAGCTTATAACAACGTTTACGATGTACAAACTACGTCAGTTATGTTTCGTAATCTTCCCTGGCAAACGATGTGAAGAATAAAATCTATTACGTCACAGAAATTGACTGTTCGTAATAACATTTTAGTCTAGATTACACAAAGAAAAAATTGAAAATATCAGAAGCTGTTGAAGTAGAACTGTGTATATACATTTACTAGCTGAACCCGCGAATTCGTCTGCGTGGAATGTTTTTTTGGAACCATTTTCATTAATTTGGGCAAATTGTATTACAAATAAGAAACATCCCCGCACTGTCCTTTGAGGGTGGAATTGCCCACAATTCTTCCTAAATTCCTTTTGATGGTGTCCATTATGTAAAAAAAAAAATCTGACCAAGTTTTATATACCATAAATGATAATAGTTTGTAAACGTGGAATTTTATTTTAAAGTTAAAATTTGTATTTTTAAAATTAACACTCCCGCAACCCCCCTTGCGGGTGGTATTCCGTAAAATCCGTTCTTAGCTGACCTCTACTCAGCAAAGGAAATATTCCAACCAAATTTCAAGTCTCTACGTTTTATGGTTCCAGAGATATCGTGATGAGTCAATAGATACCTGAATATCTCTTATATATATACATAGATGTATATAACATCAAAATGGTTTCTAAACTATGTTATAAGTAGACCTTTAAACCGCCAATGTGTCTTAAATCGTTTCATTAGGAAGACAATAATGCGTTGATGGGTTTTATACAACTAAAATCACTGATATCAGCACAAGATCTTCACAAACTGACTTCAAAATTAATACAATGTGATTCCTCTCGAATATGAAGTGTCACTAATTTGTGTTAGAGAGTCTATTTATCGAGGAAGGCTACAGCTTATATAATATACGTCACGTTATTACCAATAGTTGTGAAGCATCAATAAAAACTGTTGCAAAAATACGAAAAATGTTCTTATTAAGAGCTTCCGTTGTGGGCACTGCGTAAACGGTTCAAGTTACGTAACTATCTTGTGTGAAGGAATTTTCCCTTTAAACAGTCCAAAAAAGGTTCTCGTTACAATATATCTATCTTTTGAATTACTAAACGAAACCACAAAAAAGGTTATATTTTTATAGTTATCAAATAATTTCTCTCTCCCTTATGTGACGCAAACGAATTTAGTTTGGTTTCATAAATCTACACCTAATTAACAGTGAGAGAGATCGCAAATGGCATAAATTTGGTGCAGTGGTGCGAGTACTCGCTTTGCTACCAGATCCTGGGTGCGGGCAAATTTAGGAAATTGTATTTTCTAATTTGTCTTGAGTCTGGGCTGGTGGGAGGCTTCGGCTAGCAAAGACTTATTGCCAAACAAAGAGATTTGTGTTCCGGTACGATGTTGTACAGAAACCATTTAAGGTATATCGCCTCTTACCAGATTAACGCGCTTCTATCTATTTTTGTAAATAAAAATGCTACGTGTTTCATGTCAATATTAGAAATTATTAATTAAATTAATTGTAATTGTCCCTCTATATAAAGGAAAAGGGTCACAGCAGGAGTGCAAAAATTACCGCGGTATCAGCCTTCTTAGTGTCGTCGGCAAATTGTATGCAAAGATATTGATTGAAAGGGTGATTAATGAAACTGATGAGAAAATATGGGACGTGAAAGCGGGATTTAGAAGAGGAATGAGATGTACGGATCAGGTCTTTTCTTTACGCTGCATAACAGAAAAATTTTTGGCTAAACACCAATAAGTTTAGTGCGCTTTCGTAGATTTAGAAAAGGCCTATGATCGAGTGGTGAGGAATTAGCTGTGGTCAACGTTATCTACGTATGGGGTGAGCGGTAATCTGATTCAAGCATTGAAGTCTCTCTATGAGGGTGCTAGTGCTTGTGTCAGAATAAACGGAGCGTACACGGAGTAGTTTCCTGTCGAGAGAGGTGTTCGACAGGGATGTGTTACGTCACCATGGCTGTTCAACCTATTCGTGGATAACTGTTTGACAGATTTAAAAGAAAGTATGTACTCATCAAATGTTTACTCTACGCTGATGATCAAGTAATACTTGCGTCATCCGCTAATGAGCTACAGGAGATGGTAAATATTATGAATGAAGCTTTGAAAGGGAAAGGAATGAAAGTGAATGTAAACAAAACGAAAGTTATGCTTTTTGAACGAGATGAATCTATGATGAATGGCAATATTTTGATAGATGGGGAACAAGTGGAAGAGGTGAAAGAATTTGTATATTTGGGATCTAAATGTACAAAAGATGGAACATGTGAAAGTGATATTGAAAGGAGAGTGAATGCAGGGAATATAGTAAATGGTGCTCTGCACGCCTTTATGAATAGCCAGATGGTGTCTCAAAGGGCCAGACTGGCTGGAATGTTGGTGCCAACACTTATGTATGGTAGCGAAAGTTGGGTATGGCAGAAGAATCACAAAAGTAAAATAAATGCAGTAGAGATGAGAGCGTTGAGAAGTATGAGTGCATTGAAACTGAGTGACAAATTAAGAAATAGTGTGATAAGAGAACGTTGTGATATAAAAGAAGACGTAGTGACTAAAATTGAGAAAGGTATGCTTAGATGGTTTGGGCATGTAAAGAGAATGAATGAAAGGAGACTAACAAAAAAGGATTTATGAGTCAAGAGTGAATGCGAAAGTTGGAAGGGGAAGACCAAGACGGACGTTCCTGGACCAAATCCAGGACATTTTAAATAAGGGCCAAGTCAAGAGTACCCTAAACCGACGAATTTGTATAAAAGGTTTAATGAGAATAAAGCGAAGGAGATAGGCAAGGATCGTGGCAAGTGGAACGACCTTGTTTCTGCCTACCCCTATGGGAATGAGACGTGATGCTATGTATGTATGTATGTATTAATTAATTTTTTCTTTTGGATTTAAAATTTACAAAAGAGAAATTTATGAATTATTTTTATTTTATGAAAAATAGTATATTAAACTATTAAATGACGAGTGGCAAATTAAAATGCCACATGTTATTTGTTAATATTAAAACTGCCTAAGCTTTAAACGAATTTGCATAAAAAACGCTGCACATCTTCGTGACGTGACGTATTATTTATATATTACTTAAAGTTTGTTATATAAATAAAAACCAGAAGTCGAAATTTGATAATGGATCATATTTGTAAGTTATGTGGGTGATGCCTTTGCGGACCAGTCTGAGGTCACTGACCAAATACACAAAAATTACTATGGTAATATTTTTACATGAATTTAGATATACGTCCGGTGAAGTCACGTAAGGTTTAACGTTATTCTTTAAATGATTTTGGGACCGAATTGTTTCAAGTAACACATGAATGTATGCAAAAAAAGGAATACACTTTGATTTTTAAACTTAAGTTATGTTTTTGCAAAGTTAAAATAACATAAGTTCTTACCACAATTTAACAAAATTATTATACTAAAATGTATAAATTTTACTGCTAATCTACTATAGAGTAAGTAAAGTAAGTAAGTAGCAGCCCATTAACGTCCCACTGCTGGGCACAGGCCTCCTCACTCATATGAGTAAGGGTTTTAAGAGCATAGACCCACCACGCTGCTCCACTGCGGATTGGCAGGCATATTACACAAGTGTACTCTCTATTTCTTCACTCTTATAGTCCGATGTGACGGGAATTCGACACGAGTGGAGAGAGATCAGGCGCAGGACCGACGGCTCAACGTGCTCTCCGAGGCACGGGGGTGGAGCACACCTCCAATTTCGGGCAAATATTGAGAAAATCTTAATAGAAAACTTAATATCGATTTCGAACTGGCCCGACCCGGGACTCGAACCCAGGACCTCATGTCTGTAGTCGAACATTCTAAGCACTAGACCAATGAGGCAGTATTATAGAGTAATACAGCCATATTTTTCTATTCTTACTCTAAGCTCACCCTCCAAATATTTTATATACCTTGTTCAAATTATCGATAGTTGATAAATTACTTTTTATATTCATCTCCTAAATACAAAAACACTTTTTAAAATGTTTAGTGGATGATATTTGATTTTAGTACGGTTTCTAAAATATTAATTCATTATTTTAATTAAATTAATTTATCATCGTATTTGCCAAAAATAAGTATAACGGTATCTATTGAAAGGGGACTCGAGTAAAAGTGTCTTTGTATCTAAGGAAATTAAGACTGAGTAGGAATTGTATGTTAAGTTACTTATTTCTACAGAAATTAAATAAATGAAATTGGGGATGTCTCATATTTTTAAAATGAAATCGCAGTAATTTAGATTAAAATTTTATTCCATTTCAATACGTCACCCAAACATTTAAATATGTGTATCACTATGATTCAATTTTGCATAATTATACTATAGTCGGTTCGTATATTCTTTGCCTATGTTGATATTTCGTAATGCCGTATACAAACGTATAAAGATTTATCTACGATAAAATTTGCATATTAAATGGGTGTGACACAGTTTTGAAGTTCCTAATTATCTATAAATTGTCTGCGAACAGTAACAACATACAAATAATTTGATTGACTGATTAAATTAATTAATAATAACATGTCGTATATGTATTGTTACAATCAGATAAAACATTTATTTACTGGTGAACTCTAAGCGAGTGATCATTTATCATTGACACATCAGATAAGAGAAAAATGGGTGACAATTTATTCTTTGTTAACTAAAGTCATAAAACATGTTCTTATAGCGCAACCTTTAGATCTACGCTATCAGACAGTAATGAATAAAGTTTATTAAACTATACATACTCGTATAAAATAAATTAGATTTCAGGAATACTTTCCAAATTTCATTATTTAATGCACGATAAAAAAACCCATATGCGATTTAGTCCTTTCCGTTATTCACGATAATTGTTAAAGGGTTAACTTGGGCGTAGGAGGCAGTTTAAAATACTTGATTAAGGAAATGCCCCAAGAGAACTAAAAACTACATTCCAAATGACAAAAAGATTTATATTATAAAGGATTTAAAAAAAATCAATTGATACGAATAACGCGACAACATAGCCTTATGTTTGTGTCCACCCTTACCGTTTCTGTTCCTAATTATTCGCTACTGATGAAATTGTCAGTGTACTCATCGTGTTTATAGTTATTCATTAATTTTTGCCAATAGGGTATGTGGTATCAATTTTTGATGAACTTAAATATAATCTACGCTATCTACCACACATTTCGTACACTTATAAAGTAGAAAGATACTTTTTACGTGAGGTATTAATACATGATGCGGTATAGTTTTTCGTAAATTCGATTATTGTTGGACTCTTTGCAAGTGAACGTACTTGATGCGAGCGTGAGGGTTCATTTTCGTTTTTTTGTTGACCGCAAAACTGAAATAATTATTCACTTTAAAAATCTTGTGACTCGACGACACGATTGTCTTAATAATAACGTCTAAGCTGCCCTTACAAATGTATTTGCTCAATTAAGATTATTTTGCTGTAATAATAAATATTGATGTCTGCGCTTACCCTTAGAAGCTTATTTGCTCAATTAAGATTATTTTGCTTTAATGTTAAAATGTTCTCATGTCTGCGCTTACCTTTACGAACGTATTAGCTCAATTAAGATTATTTTGCTTTAATAAAGGTTGACCTGTGTCTAAAAATGGAACTAGCGACTCAAGTAATTGCTATTCGTTTTCTTAATTTATTTTAATCCGTAATAGAATATTAAAGACAACTTGTTTCTCCCTTTAATTTTTTGTTATCTAGCTTATTTAATTTAAAAAAGAAAACTAATGCTTAGACTGAGATTTACATAGTATTAGCTCCGGCTTTTCTCTCGTGATTCTTGACAAGAGTCACGTGACTATTGCGACTGTCCATTGGGTCCAATACATTTCATATGTAAACATATACATATATTTTGCTAAGTTGTGGATGTGGTACGTCTTAAGCAAATCGATTTTTGTATTGTGTTTAACTTTAAGGTATCATTACACCTGACGGTTCGTGGTGATGCAGTCTGAAATGGTAATGCACTTATCTGATGATAGATCAAGCAAACTCGTTCTAACAAGCAGAACAGCGTTCCAGTAACCATAAGAGGTATATTATCTCTTATTAGGTTAACGTGCTGCAATCTTAGACTGTATCCTCACTTAAAATGAGGTATAACTACAGTCAAGCTCTAACCTTTAATTAAAGAAAAAACGATCCCAAATTTTAGCTAAGATTAGCTAAGATAGAAGTAATCAACCAAAAATCACGTTTTGGTACCATAACATGTCATTGTGTGTTTTCATCGGTGTTGTTAATGAACTTTTATTAATTGTGTCTATCTGTCATACAAACAATGTATTTCAAAGTAATTATTTTCTATTTTAGGTGACCCCACTAAATCTCCCCAGTGTGAGCTGGGAGGCCCAGGATCTCTGAAATCAGAGCGATTATCCTCGGACTCTAACGACATTATAGACCCACAAACTGGACTTAGAGGTTCTACAGGAAACCTCCAGGTAATTGCGTATACTCAAGCTCAAAATATCTTTATTCAAGTAGGCCTATTACAGCACTTTTCAATCGTCAAATATGTATTTTTTTCTACACAATAACTCTAATGTACGATTGATGATGGTATTAAGGACCTACTTAAAATCTAAAGTTAAAGTTACGAGTGTGCCTTCGCACCCTGTCCTGAGAAGACCCCACAACATGCATTATAATTTATTCACTATAGTTTATTGTCATTTTATTGGTGACTTTATACAGATTTCAAAAGTAATTAAGTCTTAACTATTATCACAAGTGACTGTTTTATTTTTGCGACGTCTTGAACTTGAGGGTGATTCGAATCTTATTTTCAATTTTACGCAGAAAATGTAATCAAAATAATTGATAACGACCAAAATCTTAAGAAATTCAATCCAGAAAATAAGCGAGTCGATTTACAAACAAAAATTACCCTCATATCCAGGATGGCGCAGGACCTAACAGGGTGCGGATCCCGAACAGAAAGTTAGTTTTCGGAGCCCCCCGACGATTCCCGAAGAAAATGGCTACTAGCGATGAAAGCTAAAACTATTACACTGAAATTCTCAAGTCTTTGTCGCATTGAAATTTTTCGTCCACCTATCACTTGTCGCAATACAGCCAGCCTCTTGGTTTAGCAGTCAAGGCCAATAAGGCGACACACATAGCTCGTGTCGGTTGTTTCACTTGCGTCGTGGTTTCATGCTACCACGCAATGTATTTTTTAAACTATTAAACTTTTTTTCTTTCATAATTTTGAGTGTTATATGTTTTTAAGAACGGTGTATTTATTTTTTAAAGGATGGGAACCCAAACTGCCGCAATCCAAATGGACCTGAGAGTATGGGTTCATGCCGCATGGGTAATTCAGGTCCTATGGGTCCGGGGGTGTCCATGGGGCCCATGTCCAGCGAGGCACAAACCCTACCCTCAAATGTCATCAGTAAACAATCCGGCAGCATGGAGGTAAAGTTTTTTTTGTAGTAATGCTAATGGTGGTTCGAGTCCCTACTGTTATTTTGAAATTGTAGAGAAAATTATTTTAAAAGATTCAGATTTCAAGCTCTTGTAAGTTTTTGCATTTTTACATTTCTTATCTTTGTCAACTCAAAATTGTGTAAAAAAAAAAGTAAGTAGCAGCCCATTAACGTCCCACTACTGGGCACAGGCCTCCTCACTCCGAAGAGCGAGGGTTTTTAGAGCATAGACCCACCACGCTGCTCTAGTGCGGATTGGCAGGCATAGTACACAAGTGCACTCTCTATTCCTTCACTCTCATAGTCCGATGTGAAGGGAATCCGACACGACCGGAGAGAGATCAGGCGCAGGACCGACGGCTTAACGTGCTCTCCGAGGCACGGGGGTGGATCACACCGCCAACTACCCAACTTCGGGCAAATATTGAGAAAATCTTAAATAGAAAACTCAATATTGATTTTTGAAGTGGCCCGACCCGGGACTCGAACCCAGGACCTCATGTCTGTAGTCGAACATGCTAACCACTAGACCAATGAGGCAGTCAAAATTGTGTGCCATAAAGTATTTTCTCTCTCTCTCTCTCTCTTTTTAAATGGTGTAAACAATTAATTTTTTTTTTGTATTTCGAAGCTCTTCTACATTTTTACCTCTCAAAATGTTAAGTCTATTTTGTTTAGGATTAATCCGTTGAGAGGCTTCGGCCCTGTCTAGTTAGTAGAAAGGTTGGGCCAAGCAAAAAATTTGCCACCTTTGTGGAAACCATTAAAAAGTACTTCCAAATTGTGAGTGAGATTGTGCTACCATATTTACATGTACCATAACCACCAAGTCAGATTATACTCAAGCGGTAACCTGTCTGCAAAAAAACGTCTGTAATGACTTATATAGGGTAGCCAATCAATTTCAATTTGTATTGCAAAAAAATTGCACAGCGCCATCTATTCAAAGCTAATCGTAAATTGCTTAACGGCTTCTATTTATGTAATGAGTTTAAGTTCATGCTAGGTGACACATTTTTAATTTTTTTCATTCAGACTAATAGATTTTTTTTTTCGTTTCGACAGCAGAGTCAAATCTTCGTTTTCTCCACTATGTTGGCCAACAAAGGTGCAGAATCAGTGATCTCCGGACAGCATCACTCCATAATTGCTTATCACTGTGCACAGCCTGCCACCAAGAAATATCTAGAGGTAAGTTAATAATAGTAATAAAAAAAATAACCAGCTTTTTTGTATTGCCTAGTCTGCCTGTTGATAATGAAAATTGATTTTATTACAAATATAAATGAAAGAAGCTACCTCTTGCCAGGTAAGGATTATGTTAATGAAATTTTACTTATAAATCGATGGAACATATAATTAACAGTTATACATTTTACAATGATATACGGCTGTATATAAAGATTTAAAAAAAAAAGTCTGATAAACATTCACTCCCTAGTGGTTAAGACAGGGCGCGTGGATGGTATATACATATATCGGTGGTTCAGATCCGGCTCGAAGGACTATTTAATGGGCCCAGTGTCCTGTATAAATGTGAAGATATCCTGGGTGCCACTAAACAAGAGAAGCGGATTGAATAAAATGATAAAATGTTAATGTCTTCATCATGGGGGTTTTCCAGTCAATCCTGTGGTTGGAAGGTTTAAAATGATAATTTGATCCAGACTCCCACAAGGTTCTACAGTATTAGAAATTGAAGGCAGGTAACACTGCCTGGAACAGCTAGTTAGTTATATTATAACGACATAGCTTTTGTATGTTACAAATTTTATCCCAACATAACATACATAGGTTACATCTTGTAGGTCTATATGACCCTACAAAATCCAACAAAAATAACAATATATGCCACATAAGTACATTTGTGATATGTGTTAATTAATTTTAATATGTGATAATCTTTCAGAAACATCCTCTTAAAATTGGCCAGTTTAATAAACAAAACCCCGCTCAATGGCTTAACAATCTTGCCATGGCTAAAAGTAGGGCCGGAATGCGTGGCGGGCCTAACATGATGGGTGGACCTAACCAAATGGGCCACATGATGGCAGGGCCAATGGGACCAAATATGGGGCCAATGGGTCACGGCGGTATGGGGCATATGGGACCTAACACAATGGGTCCGAATCGAATGGGTGGACCCGGTAGTCAAATGATGATGATGAAAGGCGGACCGGGACAGATGGGGCAAATGGGCCCCGGGATGGGCCCAATGGATGGGTTTCCAGGGGGCACCCCGTCCTGTGGTGTCATGGACGGCCTCGGTGCTGATGGTGAAATGCCCTGGGACACCGTGAGTACTTATTGATTCTCTATTTTCTTGTTCACACTTATAAACTTCTAATACATTGTTTTTAAAGTTGTAACGCCAGAATTGTTTTTTTTCTTTTGTAGTATCATATTTATATATGCCTCTATTATATGTATGCACGTGTATGTATTTTGTAGTTATATTATCAATAATATAGATATAAGTTTTTTTTTTTAAGATTCTGGATTATGTTTTATGATTTTGTACTTGCCTTATGATAATGTCGTTAGCTTCCAAAATTCAAAAGTTCTCTGTCTTTGTACACATTTTTCTCTTTTATTTTTGTTTTGTCCTCTTTCATGTTTTGTATCTTTTATTTTGTGTATTAAGTAATAAATAACTAAAATAAAGTATATAGAAACCTTTACTTTTTAGGTATAAGAGCCCTATGAAGTTTTTAACCTTCCGACATAACTTTCAATTGTATTTTAGCGCATGCTTGTAATCCCACCAGATGTTAAGTTATATTACAGTCTAAGATAGTAGTGCGGTAACGTGGTAAGAGCTACTTCTTACGGTACTTTCTAAAATGTAGGTTTTATTTTTCGACAATTTTATGATTTCCATGAAAATACCAAGATTTTATGAAATACCAAGATTTAGGTGACGTCAAAAATCTGTATCTGAATAATTCGTTTTTTTTTGTATAAGTGAACATAATTAATTATTCAATGCATATTGTAACAGGGTTGTGAGAGTGCACGAGATCCTATGTTATAAATGGCACATATTGCTCTTTTTTGTTATATAAAGTTAATATTTACAGAAAAACCCCTCCGTAATGTCGAATGGTATGGGTAATGGCCCCTCACAAATGCCTCCCTGCTCAGAGGCGGGAGACAACGGTGGAGGGGATAACAACATGCCTTGTCAACCCGGACCAAAAGGTGACTATTGGTTTAACTTGATTTAAAACTGTTAATTGGGTCAACATTAGATACCATACTTTTTTCTAATGGTCATCTAAGTTTGAACGCAAACAGTTCTTGTACTAACCCAAGTATCTGTGACGTCACAATATTGATTTCTCCTCACAATAGCAGCAGTTAGATGTTCAATTTCTTTCAGTGTTTTGTTAATATATTCTTAAATATAAAACATTGCGATGTCACAAACATGGCGAGCAATCGTTGCAAGTTAATAGACACATCATCTTTTTTTAAAATTGCATATGTATATTATTGTGTAGATATTTGTATGTATCTTTATACCTGTAAGCTGTAACATATAATGACCACTTTTATATAATTAGTATTTTACGTTTATTAAGGAGAACAAATAAATAGTAATTCTATAACATATGCATGCGTATAAATTGGTATCAAAATGTAGCATGAATAATTCAAACCATATATTAATACATGGTATTTTACATTACATGAGTTTAATATGTTTTGTGCTAAAAAGTATATCCCGCAGATTTCTGTTGAGTTAAAAAATATAGTTGTGAAACTTATAGAAAGGGTCAACAGTTTTTAGTGCCATCAATGTTGGTGTTAAAGAATGATTTTTCCATGTTCAGCTTCAGTTTCGTCCGCAGGTGTGAAGATACCTGACGAGAACCTAACGCCGCAACAAAGGGCACACCGGGAAGAACAGCTCGCGACAATACGGAAGATGCAACAAATTCTGTTTCCCGAAAGCGGCGCCAATCCTAACCAACAGGGTGATGGGTCACAACCAAACCCCGATATTAACCCACCAAATTCAACCGCCAGCATGAATATGTCCTTTCCACCAATGTCGGTTCACGGACCAATGGGTTCTGGTCCTAACGGACCCATGGTTTCCATGCCTAGTAGTATAAACAGTGGACCCAGTTGTACAATGTCTGGTCCAATGGGTCCCAACGGCCCAATGGGAGGGGGCCCGATGGGTCCAGGTGGGCCAATGGGGCCGAATGGACCGATGGGCGGTCCCATGGGCAGTATGGGTGGACCGGGTATGGGGATGGGTGGGCACGGTTCCATGGGACCTAATGGAATGATGGGGCCTAACGGGCCAATGATGGGAGGTATGGGACCAAATGGACCCATGGGGCCTATGGGGCCATGTGGTATGAAGGGAATCAGAGGTGCTTGCGGTGGACCGGATATGAAGTCTGGAATGTGTACAGATATGCATATGGGAAGAGGTTGCGGTGGACCTATGGGGGTAAGTACTTCTTAAAAAATAATTTAATGTGAGAAATACTTATTAAAATTCGGTAAGATTTAAATTCCTTTTTTGGGAATATCGAATTTTTGGAATATATTTCTTGTATTTTGATTGTTTTAATAGATTATAATAGCTCTATACATTTTTGCTAAATAGACAAAATTTATTCTCAGAATAAAATAATTTCTTAACTCTTTCAGCGTATGCCTAATCCCATGGGCGGTATGGGCGGGCCAAAACCTTGTATGATGGGCGGTCCACACATGGGACCAAGAATGATGCCAGGCCCAAATCTTAACGCAATGAATGGTGAGTTATATATATAAAGATATAGTTGTTTGGATTGATGCATTGATTGGCTTCAGCTGTGGCTAGTTACAACCGTACCAGCAAAGTTTTGGCGCAAGCAAAATATTTGAGTTCCACTACGGTACGATGCTGTACAGAACAGAATTGCCTGTTGCTTGGCTGGAACGGTTCAAGTTACCTAAATTTACTATACTGGTAAGTGAACCTAGGATCTGTTGTTGAAGAGAGTACTCGCTATATTGCACCTTCTGACTTATAGAGGATTTTATCCTGAGCGAATTTTGTTTGGAAACATTGGATGTGTAGATGTTTAGATTTATTTTAACTAATTTTGAATTAGATAAGTGAAATATATCGATCTATTGTACACACTTCACATTTATTTTTGGGAAACAATTTTGTAGCAGATTCTTAAAGTAAAATTACAATTAAGCAGATAAATTAGATACAAATATCAGATAAATTAGATTCGCAAAATTATAAACATTACGAAACTACTCCGGAATTCTGCTTCAATAGAAACTTTTTCGGTCTGTATACTTTGCCCTATGTCAGTCTATAATAAATGATTGCTTAAATTGCTGGGGCACTGCTCCTAAATCTACTTTGATACAACTGGAAAGGACAAAAAGCACAGTTGAAAAAAGAAATTTCTGCTCATCATTACAACCTAGTGTTGGGATTAAAAGAAACAAACACAAGCATTAAATACATTAAAACACTCACACGCGCTTACACACATCCCCCCTCACACGCACATGCGCACTCGCGCACACACACACATCACTCACACGAATTTCAGTTGTGAATTTTTAAATACATATTATTAATTTTTATTACCTTCATGTTTTATATTATTAACTTTTTATATCCTATTCTTCTTTTTGTTATTATCTATGTGTAATCTTAAGTGGCCTTATTTTGTATACTATCTCTAACTGTATATATATTTGTATTAGTAGCTGTTGATTACAATAAAATAAATAAATAATAAAACCCAGAGGGCAGTACTAAAAACCATGCAGAAGAAACCTTTAAAGTATTGAACAAAAAGGTTGTATCCGGACTGTACGGTTTTTATAGTACGTCAACTATATATACTAAAGCTTATAAATCAGCTTGTTTATAGAATCTTCGAGAAAAACGGATCCCCAAATTACCATACCTTAAATTATTTCTAGTATTGCTAGACGCTACAGTCCTTATATAGACGGGTTCCTATATAACAAATTGGTCTAGGCATATAGCATTGCTCACTGCGATGAAAAAGATGCTCATAATTTTTTTTAGTAAAGGTATGCTCTAAGCATACCTTTCTCAATTTTAGTCACTACATCTTCTTTTATACCACATCATTCTCTTATTACACTATTTTTTCCTTTGTCACTCAATTTCAACCCACTCGTAGTTCTCAACGCTCTCATCTCTACCGCATTTATTTAATTTTGTGATTCTTCTGCCAACTTTCGCTACCATACATAAGTGTTGGCACCAACACTCCAGCATGCACAACCAGTCTGGCCCTTTGAGACACCATCTGATTATTCAAAAAGGCGTGCAGAGCACCATTTACCATATTCCCTGCATTCACTCTCCTTTCAATATCATTTTCACATGTTCCATATTTTGTAAATTTAGATCCCAAGTACACAAATTTTTTCACCTCTTCCACTTGTTCCCTATCTATCTATCAAAATATTGCATGTTGTAACAAGAGCGATAAGGTATTGTCAAGGCCCCACGATATAGGTTTACCTAGTGTGGAGTCCTGCAGTAATGTCATATTGGGTATTTATTATCTTGTCAAGTAAATATTTTGTATTTTGTAGAGGTTGTAAAATCACATTGCTATGTTCGAGATACAGTTGTCAAATTTATTTATTCAAGATATAAAAGGGAACAAATTAGTGAATTTGCTTATAGAGATTAACTAATTATGTCGATTTATAAATGGTTCAGATTTTAAGCAACGTAGGTTTTGAGCTTGAAGAGAAGGGAACACAATACTTCGAAGGTCGACCTAAAGAAATTTTACTATGAATTAGAACATTTTAATCATATACGCGTTAAAAACCTTAATTGTTTTATCATATTGCAGGTGGTATAATGATGGAAGGCGGTATGATGGGTGCTTTAGTACATGGGGATTGCGGTCCCGAACACCAGCATCAGCACCACGGCATGCCTGTCAATGGACCCATGTGTGACGAATATGGACGCGGGAGGAGCGTAAGTATTAATACTTTAAAAAAACATGTGTGCTTTAGACCACACGACCAAAGTTAAACTTTTTTAAATATTTATCAGTGACACCAATGTTTCTTAAATATACTAAATGTAAACAAAGAGAGAAAGATAATGTGTGTCCTCATCTCTCTCTTGCCCTTGCAGTAGTATAGGAAACGTAACTCTATCTATCTTCACTGACTTATATCTTATATCTTCCTCTCAAAATCAATTCGCCTCGTCCGATCACACTTTTCGTAAAGCATTCACCAGGTTACTTCCGAAGTCAAGAGTGCGTAAAGAAGTTTTACTGCAAGAAAGGCTTTGTATACTTGACAGCACACTATAGAAAACTACATCGAGGCGACATTATTAATACGAAATTACTATTTTTTGAAGTGAAACTTCTTTAGGCGCATGATGATGATGATGGTAAAATTTTTACGGATGAATGGAGCGTCACGAAGAGGTGCAGCCTTTTGTGCTAATTTGCCGCGCGTCATTTATTAATTCAATATATTATATTCACAAAATATAAAATAAAATGATTACATGAATTATCATTTTTCTAAATTTTAATTTCAAAAACAAAATTTAATTAATAGTTTCGAATATTGACAAACAACACGAGACATTTTTATTTACAATTCGTAATTTGAGATTTTAATAAATTATTTGTATTAATTTTTAATACTTAATATTTTAATGACAATTAAATTCCTAACATATCTTCCTTTTTCCCTCCCTCTAAGTCTCGGGAATATAAAGTTTTAGATTTGTTTAAATATAAACAAAATTTAAAAATTACTTTGCTAAAGAAACTTTACTTCTGATATGTGTACTTTGTACACAGGTACTTTTATTTTTGTTTAATATATTTTTCAAGATTTTTGTTATGTGTATAAAAAGTTATCGTTTTAGTGGAATTTACTTTTGATTCATATTACCATTATACTTAGACCAATTATTTATAATATTTAGGATGTTGAGTATTGTATTCACTTTATTCAACTTATAATTAAGTAATGACTTAATAAAAGGCGGTCCTATTGTATTCAAGCTCCAAATCTTGTCCAGGCAAAGAGCAAAGAGAGACAGCATACTTAAAAAAATTGTATTGCCGCATTATTGAACGTGTTTATTTTTATTTATAAATACAAAATTGAAGTGTCAGTATGTGAATATAAACTTTTTGCAACCGCAATATTTTAAATAACTCCAACTCTTTATATATGACAAAATGAGTTTAGGGCTTAAAGCCCCTAGGCCACTGCAAAGAGATTTAGCATACTGCACATATTGCAATGGAAAATACATTCATCCAATCCAAATATGTATAGGATATAGGTATGAATAGAATTCCTCACGTTTTTTCGTCGATAAGAAGCGTATACACACGGTGAATTAGACACAAAAGTATTTATAGGGAAAACTTAGTGGACCCTTCCTCAGCATTAATTATGAATCGTTAATTTTAGATGGGGCCAGGTGATCCAGGTGGATTAGGTCCAGGGTTAGGACCGGGTCTAGGTCACAAGTCGTCCCGTAGCCCTAAATCGCCACCCTCTGACATTGACTGGCAGAAGTTACACCATCACTTCTTCGACGAGAACAAAAATATGGACACTGAATTAAGTACGCCTTGTTTCATATTAAAATTATTTCATATATATTGTAAAATAATTTGAATAAACCTTACTTTTAAAATATATGTGTGACACCGTATTTTAACTTTCGCAGGTACACAAGTTAAGTCTCCTTGTTCAGAACGGGGTGGATGTCTTCCTCCACCACCCTATGGTGCTTCGCCTCTACATCGATCCGCTTCCGTGCCTATTGGTAATACATATATCTTTATATCCACTGTATGTTATCTCAATCACATTTCAAACTATAGACAATATTCCTTCTCTGATCGGGGCGCGAATAAACCCTCGTAATGTAACAGTTGCACATTTAAATAATATATGAAAAAACGATATTGTAAAAGTGCTGTAAAGGTCTACTTGAATAAAGATATTTTGAATTATTGCATTTAATCTAAAAATATAGTTTTTATTGGTAAGCCGTATGTGACGTCACGACTAACCTAGCAGAAATGGCGACCAAATCTAGCCGGCCCAAGTTGTCCATTGTTTTATTCAAATTATGGCGTTGATATAGATCGACAGCCTCTAGATATAAAGAGTCAACTTGTTGTTATCAAGAACTATATTCGTAAACGTTTTGCGCTTTCGACAATAAAAAAAAATACATATTTCTTTATAATGCTTTTAATGATTACAAAAAATATGAAGAAAGTAACTCTTCTAATACTTAAGTTATTCAATTAAAAACCGTACATGGGGGATTTAAACCCTCGCATCGAACAGTCTAGTTTAATGTAGTAATTCTCTTTAGAGATCTAAACAATATAAAATATTTTTTGTGATCTTCCTTTAGCCACACAATCACCATCGCAAGGTGGTGGTGTTCAAATGCCTATGTCAGCGGAGGCTTCAAGAGCAGGCTCCGCACTCAGTAGTCCCGCTCATTGCAAACAGAAATCTGATGCTCCAGGTCTGTTTACCACATATTATTATGCGTTAACAAATTGCAAACACACACACAGACAAACAAACGCACTCTTAAAAAAAATGAATTTGCAGCTTGTAAAGAAATTATATTGAAGCTTTCGCGGATGTCGATATTCTTAAAAAGTATAAGTATATTGAAATAGGTAGCTTGTATTTTTAACACACAGATACAGTTCGTGATAAACACACACACACACACACTCTCTACACACATACTCTCTGCCGCATATCTTTATAATATTATGAATAAATGCAAAATTCGTTATTGATTAGATTGTTATAATACCTATTATGTTATGAGCTGTAGATTTTGTAAAATTAAAATAAATAAATAATTAAAAATTGATGTGACTCAGAAATTATTTGATATACAAGTAATTTGTTACAATGCGCTTTTGATGTGAAACGTTTATAGGGGCGCGTAAGACCGATGCATTCCTGTTACCCATAAAAAATTGGTTATCTGTAAAGTAGGTTTACGAACGATAATTTTATGTCTTAAAAAACATTGATCAATTTTTTTGTTGTAATATACAATGTAATTAGGCCGATCGTGCTACTCTATCGTTTCTTCCGCGCTCTCGCTTGCACGTTCGACTCGGGCCCAAAGTGAAAATGAGGCAACCATCTATTATAAGACGTTGACATGTCAAAAATCACTTATTACTTTTGATATTATACTCTTTCTCTTATTTTTTCTGAACTTCTTTTATCAAAATTACTTTCTTTAAAGTTATCACATATTTATTGCCTATAGCGACTAAAGTAACAACTAGAGTCAAAAATGCCTAAATAAACAATTTGATTTCAACATTTTTCTATAAAGGAATTTACGACCTTAATAAAATAATGTTTGGTGGGAATTTAGTCCCAACAAATATTATAGTTAACGACAATAAAATTCATTAATGTCCTAATATATCTTCCTTTTCCCTACCTCTAAGTCTCGGAAATCTAAAGTTTTAGATTTGTTTAAATATAAACGCGACATAAATTACTTTGCCAAAGAAGTTTCACTTCTGACATGTGTACTTTGCACTTAAATATTTTTTTTAAACATTTACTTTTGTGCAAATTTGCATAAAGTACTCCAAAGTTACTCGTATGTCATATAACAAAAGTCTCAAGTGCAAAGGTTTTAGAGCCCTTTTGTCGGAATAAAATATCTTGTGTCCATATAAAAAGTATTCCCATATCCCGTTATATATATAGTGATAATTGTAAACGATAAATGAAAACTTGGTCGCTCAAATCACTTTATCTTAAAAAAAAATAGTTATCTTCCCATGTATACGTAATGGCTTCAATTACATCTGTATACTTAAAGTGAACATGTCTTCACTAGTGAAAAATACAAATTAACACTTGCATTTTTTTGTACTTTACACTTATTAATAAAACACTAAAATAAAAGCTTGCATGCATTTAGGTGGAATTCTTATTAGTAAATATTGTATATTATTGGATTGATTACGCGAAATTGCAATCGTTTCCTTCTAAATGCGTACAAGTTTTTTCTTAGTAGAAGCCATAGAAGTAGAAAATATATGCATGTCGTTATTTTATCTGTGTTAGACATTTTCCCAACCACAGTTTTTGATGAAGTTTTATTTTTTTTTTCACATTTGTCGATTCATTGTTTAGTTTTGGTTTGAAGTGCACTTGATTTAATTTTTTTTTCTGTAGTTGTAATGCGTATTTTTTGTTTCCCCCCTCCCCCGCAAAACGCTTGACCGCTTGAAATTCCACGAAACGAAATAACTGCAACAAAAATCACTAAAACCATAACGAAATGACACGCCATCATGGATTACACGTGTAACGTGACAAATGTTGGTCCAAACAAAAACGTTGGAGCAAATGTTGGCCAAATAAAGAGATCCTAGAGAAATTGGACGACGGTGTGTTCGTCCGCACTCTCCAATGTTTGGCGGCGCAGCAACAGAAGAACCAACAAGGCGGGACACACTCGAAGGAACCGAGTTTGATGCCCGTGCCGTCCCCGCAACAAATATCGTATCTCAACCAGTTCGAAGGTAACTCAGCTTTTGCCATTGCGGAAATAATCACGTGGCTTAATGGATAACGGGGGTCTAAAGGATTTTGTACCACGCATTTGTTAAAATGAAAATAATCTTTATTTAAGTAGGCTCAGTATCCCCTTTTGAATTCCGCATCAATCAGTCCGTCGCTAAATAATCTAAAACCAGTTCGAACACTTCCGACGTATATATTATATACGTCAGAAGAACCAAGTTAGAAGAACTTTATAAACTTTGATAAAAAAATCGCAATGTTATGTAATTTTGAAAACAGGTCTTTAATTTATTTTTCTTTAATATATGTGAGAAAAAAAATTATTAAAGATTTTGAAGTGAAACTTCTATAGGCGCATGAAGGTAAAATTTTTAAGGATGAAACACGATGATTAGCGTTACGTAAATGTGCAGCGTTTTTTTTTTGAAGGTTAGGTGGTTTTAATATATACAAATAACATGTGGCATTTTAGTTTGTCACTCGTCGTAGAATATATTAATATATTATTTTTCATAAAATATAAAATAAAATTATTTCATAAATTCTCTTTTTTAAATTTCTCTAAATTATAAATTCCTAAACAAAATTCAATTAGTAATTTCTAATATTGACAAAAAACACGTGACTTTATTTACAATTCGTCATTTGAGATTTCAATAAATTATTTGTATTTATTTTCGACACGTTTAATATATTTTAATAACAATTAAATTCCTAACATATCTTCCTTTTTCCCTCCCTCTAAATCTTAAAGTTTTAGATTTGTATAAATATAAACAAGACTTAAAAATTAGTTTGCTAAAGAAGTTTCACTTCTGACATGTGTACTTTGTACGCACGTACTTTTAATTTCTTTTTCATCAAAGGTAGGACTTTTTGAGTAATTCTGAAAAAAAAAAAATGATTTTATTCCATAGACTTATCAAGGTTTTATTCAGATGTAATATAGATCCCTATGTAGAATGTGTTGTTAATAAATAGACAAACATGAATACAAATTTTTTCACAAGGATTCTCTAAAGCAACGTTTGGATTCGATATCCGTAAAATGTTCTTGACAGCTTTTGTATATAATTTCTATATTTTCAAAAATGTATTGGGGTACGACATCCTGTAAAAGTTAAGAATTCTTTTTATATATAACTTCAAGTTAGTTTGCACGTATTTACGCACAGATTTATTTCCGCACGGTGCATAAAAGTTTGTGCCATGTAAAAATCGCTTTTTGTTTGCGTATTATTTGATAAGAGTTGGCAAAATATAAAAAAATATAAAATACATCTTTGTATGTAGTAATTACTGAATTTTCAGTTGTCAAACTTTGTAATGAACATAAGTTTTGCCATCTTTTAATTTCACAATTTTGTTATCGACCTCTCAAACTGTAACATGTTTAAGGCGTCGGTTTGTTTTGCATTGTTTTTTGTGTTACTTTCGTTTCATTTTGGTGGTGGTTGGTGAAAATGTGCTAACATACTTTCATACTCTATGGCTAATTCGTTCTATCCGTTTGTACGTACATCCTCTATCAGTGCCTTAATGTACTCATTGGAATTTGAACGCTCTGTCAAAGAATGTAAGGTCTACATTTAATTTGGTATAATTTGAATATTTTATTTTCTCTAACAGGACAGGAATTAACGATACAAAAACAGCCGAACACTTCACTAAAGGACAACGGACCGCCTTCAAACAATGGAGGACAAACACCACAGTCGAGTTCAAATCAGAAATCACCTGCAGGGTATGTATTATACCTTATTTTCCTTAACCTAACCCTCCCGAAGTGGGGACTTTGAAATCCCACATGTACGAGTTGTCATTTAATAACTTAAGTATTAGCAGAGCTACTATTGTTATATTATTTTATTAGCATAAAAGCATTATAAGGAAATCTTTTCCCATTTTTGTTTACGATAAAAAAAACCCAAATAGTTACATTACATAGAAAAGAGAGTAGTTAATAGGTGGGTCCTAAAACAATTACAATTATGCAGAAGATGTGGTTGAAATCCAATACAAACTATTTAACAACCACCACCTTTGGTATCTGAATAAAATATAATAAAAAATATCACGGCTTCTCGACCCCCTAACTCTATTAAGGATAATGGTTGAAGTATTTCTCTTATCACTATTATTATTGTTTTTACAGCATGATGCCGGGTACTCCGGAGCCTCACTCGTCCCTTTCGGAACAACGCTCAGGTCGGTTTTCCATGGAACAAAGCCCAGGGCCTGGTTTCAACAACCCCCAGACACCTACCTCTGTAACCTCCACATCCAGTACTAAGCAAGGTATGTTCACAAACAATATAATATCCCATTTTATTTTACAAACCGTTTGTTAGGATGTGCTAAATCTACAATCTTGTGACGAAATTTCAAATTTCATTGATTTTTTTTTATCTTTTCACTGCCTCATTAGTTACATTGATATTTACCTTTAAAAAAATCTCAATTAATTATAATTAATTAATACATGATAAAATTAAAAAAAAAAATAAAACTTCACCTGACTATAATCGCGCAACGATTAGTCGCCATGAATAGTGTGAGGAGAAATTAACATTGTGACGTCACCTGTTGACCAAGCCACCTGAACGAACAGGTGGCTTGGTTTCGGTTCAGAAATTTATTTTTAATTTAAATTATAGCGGAAGAATAAAATTTTTCTTATAAAATTTATACAGGATCTTTTTTGTTTCTGAAAAAGCCAATTAGAAGATTTTTTTTATAATCGACCCAAGACACTGCAAGCAGATTGTATGATCATCTTTTAAAGAATCATTTATGTACTATTTTAAAAGATTTGGGCTAGATATTTTTGTCCCGGTGGCATACATGTTCCTTGTTGAAGATATTTATTTAAGGAAGAGGATGTTTTAAGATACCTAGCTAGTGTGCATTGACATCTTAAAAACATGTTCTCCTTTAAATATATATTAATACTCACAATGTTTCTAAGAATAAGTAAAATATTTAACAAATAATATTGGCATTTGTGCTAGTGTATTATTGTGTGTATGATATGTGCGCGTTTGTATGTAGTGTGTGTATTCGCCGATAGGTGAATAGGTTTACGCCTAATGTCTTAAAAGAAAGTGTATATACTCAGCATTTTAATATTGTTATTAATTTACTGAATCAATTGTTTTATCATTTTATTGTATTATAGACGAGAAATCCAGACCAAGTCCATCATCGAATAGATCAAGTCAAGATAACGCCTCGAAAACTCCTCAGAGAGAGGGTAGAGAGGGTCGCGAAGGACCCTCTCTAAGTCAAGGTCCTTACGCCCCCTCGTCCACGGCCAAGAGCAGCTGCAGCGTGGTATCTACACCCTCACACCCTGACGACACTATGGCATCTAACACTGAGGTAACTTAAATTTTAATTTGGAATTTGTCTGGATTATTGTCTTTTTTATTGCTGACAGGATAGCACTGTGATCACACTTAGTAATTGAAGATGGAAGCACGGTAACCTTGTAGGATATGGACAATCACTATTGCATACAAACCTACATAGGAAATTAAAAATTATATAACTAATGCTACTGCAACATTTATTTATGTAATAGATATTACACAACAGCAACTTTTATGCTTAACCGAACGTCACTATATAAATAACGTCACTAACAACTAGACAAATTAGAAAGTACAATTTCCTAATTTTGCCCTACCGGGAATCTGCACTAGCATGTTTTTCATATGTGTTATTTCTTCCAGACAACATTATCTGGTGGTCCAAACAGCACGAGTTTACCCGGACCATTCCCTGGACCGTGCAGTATGAACAGGCCCGATAACATCCCGATCAACCCCAACCAGGGCCCCAATGGCCCCATGGGAACCTCTACGTCCTCATTTGATCCCATCTCGTCGCTGGCGCAAATGTCGCAGCAGCTCACCAACACGGTGGGTGGTGGTGGCCCCGGCCCGGGAGGACCCATGGGGCCAAACGGCAGCGGCATGGGGCCATTTGGTTCGGGGCCACATCACATGCAGCATCATCACTCTATGCACCCACATGGACATCCGCATATGATGATGAATGATTTAGGTAAGTTATTTTACACAATATCAACTAATGAACTAGATATTTTATTTAGTAAATGTTGTATTATAACTGTGTTATGTTTATTCTGAATTTATTTAAGCTAATTTTTACTTTAAGAAAGATGGTACATTACAGACAAAAATATATTTCTTTGGGAGTAGGAGTACGACGGAGCAATCTTTTTTTCAAGGAGAAAAATCTATATTTGTATCCAGGTATCTATGGACTCATCACGATATCTCTGGAACCATAAGGCGTAGACTTGAAATTTGGTAGGAATATTCCTATTGGCGCTTAGAGGTCAGCTAAGTACCGAATTTGCGAAATTTCACATTAAAAGAAATTCAAACTTCACATTTACAAACTATATCTTGTATGGTATGTAAAACTTGGCCAGAATTTTTTTTTTTTTTTGACATAATGGAATTTATCAAAAGAAAATTTTAGGAAATTCCACCCTCAAAGGGCAATGCGGGTATGTTTCTTATTTGTAAAACAATTTGCCTAAATTAATGAAAATAATACAGAAAAAAAATATTCCACGCAGACAAAGTCGCAAGTTCAGCTAGTTATTCACTATATAAATTTATATGTATTCAAGGGGATTAATAATAGGTTTAAAAGTTACTCATCGTACGTTCATTAAATTATTTTAATGTGTTAATCCACTATTTCTTATACAGGTTGCCACATGGATAATATGGGCCCTGGTATGGGCGGTCCGATGGAAGGAATGATGAGCAGCAACGACTTTCCACCGGACATGAACTTGAGTCCAAAAATGAGCGGAGGCCCCATGGGAGGACCTATGGGACCAATGGGACCCGACGCCTCAATGATGGGCCCAAGAATGGGAGGAGCGGGTAAAATGCCCCCATTCAACGGAGCCAACGTTCAAGTCAAAGCGAGCGCACCCAACACGATACAGTATTTACCTACGAGGCCTCAAATGCCTTGCAACACGGGCCCTAGAGGCCCGCCCAGCCTGGACTTCCTCCAACGGGTAACGAACCCAATGCAAATGGACAGCAGTAAAAGCGGCGTCCAGTACTTCCCTGGAGCAAGAGGAATGGACATGGAGGGTGGTATGCGAGGCGTCATGAGAGCGCCGGGAGGGATGCTCAGAATGCCCCATTACCCAGCGGGATTCAATTCACCCCCTAAAATGGCAGACCCATTCGGAGGTCCCGGGCCTAATCCAATGTGCGGACCGAATTTCAGAGGGGTCAAAGGCGGGATGGGTCCGGGTGGGGTGCGGATGGGGGCGGCGCAGCCATTGCCGCCGTCGATGGGCGGTCCAGGCCCTGGGTTCAAAGGGCAAGGGTTCGCAATGCCGTCGACAGCCGACCCCAATTACGCGGCGCAGTTCCACAATTTCCAGCAGCAGTTGTACGCGACGGGCAGCCGCGGCGCTCAACCCCACGCTGGATACCCCCCATACCAACCGTCCAAGTGATGACAGCGCCCCGCCGTGGTATGCGGACTCCCCAAGTCTCTCAACGTGCACCGGCCGCTTGACGACGAGAGGTTTTTATAAAACTCCCCTTGTGGGTCGCCGGGAATACCCCGGGACCCGTGGAAGCGTATTCGCGAACGTACTTAATGTATTACACACCAGTGAAACGAGAGATCAAAATATTTTTGTTAGTGGTTTTTTTTTATTTCGCGCGACAGTTTCGCTCAGTTGCGTACACTCACGCTCGAAGAGTTTGTACAAATTGTACAAATCATAGATGTGTTATCGTGTTAGTCTACATAATTTAAAGTACAGTCGTAAGCGTATTTTTGCTATGGCAATGGTTTATATTTTTTTTATATATATATTATCAAATATGCCAAGATTTTCAGCGTGTCGGTTCCTTTACTTAGCTATTTTTTTTATATATGATTCCTATGCACACAGATATCTAGTCAATTGTGAAATTAATGCCCGATCCTCGAGTCCCAAGATTGACCACCGGGAATGATACAGAAGTACATAACGCATTAGATGTAACATTATTTTTGTCCAATTTAGTTTTAGATTTTTTTAGGGAAATCGGTTTTAATTTAATTATTTTGGCTCTTCGGCCAGTATAGCTCCTGGAACTAATTTACTAGTTTATTAATTATTACTTTGTTTTGATCTGATAGCAATGTTTTTTCAGTCTTCCATACATTTAAAATCAATGAGTTCGAGTAAGACTTGCGTTTTTAATGAGAGTACTTAAAATCTGATGCCATATTATTTGCCACGTGAATTTAGTTTCGTGATATATTTGAACTGTGTCTATTTTAATTTATTTTGTCTTTGAACAATGCCAATATTTGTTTTTTTTTATAGTACTACATCTTTTTTATTAGTACGTAGGGCATATAATAACGCTAGGCTAGTTAGCACATTGTGGATGTCACAGTGGCCTTTTTAATGCCTTTTTTACGAAGCGATAAAACCCCGGGCACACGCGTATAGTTTGCTCACTGAATCTGACATCTTTATGAGATTAAAATATAGCAGATTTATGGACACACTACACCTGAGATTAGAGATTATGCCTTTGCTCAGGACTAGAGTATAAACTGGCAAATATTCAAAGTCGCCATCTTGGTGTTTTAAAACCATAGACAATTTTTATTTGTCCCTTTATATGGAAGGCAATTTAGAACCATAGACATTTGAACCTTCAGTAAATTTATTTTATTTCAAAGTGAGATGTTTACAATTCTAGAACCAATGTATTTTTTTATTTATCCCCTTAAACTTATAAGGTAATGGTTTTTAGAACTGTAAACATTTGTACCTTTAGTAAAATTATTTATTATATTTAATTCATAACAAAAATAATACCATAAATTCACGCCAAAATTAAAAACATCGATGTTTTCGATGATCCATATCTGATCGGGCAATTTTATAATTTATTTTAAAAAGGACAAAGAAGAATCCAAAATTATATATTTCCCAAGTTAAAAGCTCATATTCAAATCAACGAAAATGTTATTGTCATTGGTTGATATAAACTTAATTTCATTTTCTAATGACCTCATTTATAATTAGCTTTTTGAATTGTCTCAATATTCTTGCAAAGCAGTGATATAAGTCCATTGGGTTGCAATGACTCTAACGTCCACAAAAGGCAATGTTATCGCACTTGATGATGAGTGGTCATACGTCATGGTAGTTTAAGATGGAAGCGTGGTAACCAGATAAGATATAATTTACCTCTTATGGTTTCTACACAGCAGGCGACACGAAACTATCCACGGCCGAAGTCTCCCACGAGTCCAGACAGATAAATTAGAGAAAGTCATTTCCTAAATTATCTTTGACGCGAATCGAACCCATGACCACTGCTAGCGAAACGAGTGGTGAAATTAGCAATTTTTCTTAATCTTCATGAGCTACTTGTTAAACTTTGACTCAAATATCTATAATTGTGTGTTAAAGCGACGCTGGAAAGCAAACACATAGTAAATAGAGAATAAAATTTTTTTCATCAAAACAAACTTTTCATGAAAAGAAATAAAAATAATAGCTCCCCTATTCATCAAATAAAGAGCTATCATTTTTAGACACTATATTTATATTGTTGCTAAACAGGTATTTTAAAGATTTGTTTAAGAAATATCTTGTATGTTGTTACGTGTTTGCTTTGCAGCGTCGATTAGTAGTGAATACGGTATGATAATAAAATAATGCATAAATTTAAAATCCAGTTGAGTAGTGTGTCCATAAACTCTATTAAGGTGGATACAATCACAGTAGGCACTAAAATACATTATACAAAAACAATGAAAGTCAATACATACATAAAACTGTATTAATATCAAGTGTCATCCACTAAAAGGTTTTAAATGTATTTGAAATGTGAATGGATGAATAAAAAAATATTTTATTAATGATTGGCAATTTTAACAAGATGTATAGACACTGGATAAACAAATACCTAGTAACCACTAAGGATAATGCCTCTAAAGTAAATCTGTTTATCAATATATTATTTAGTTTTAAAAATTCTGATCTTAATGGAATATTTTGGATTTGCACGATACTACGTATTTGCTTACCAACGCTGATCAATCGAGAGAGTGTGATACTAATATTGTTTAAAAAGAACATTTTCATTATAATTCATTCTTCCCATTTTCATTACTTTTTTATAACTTCCATATTAATTTCTACGGCCTCACTATCGCAATGATGTGACTCCGTTGCAGAGGTCCTGGGTTCGATTCCCAACAAGGCGATGTAGATAATTGTATTCTCACATTTGTGGGGTCTTGACTAGTGGGGAATCCTGGCCATGGCTAAGTTACAACCCTACTAGCAAAGATAAATTACCTCTTACATGGTTAATGCTCTTCCATCATAGACAATATCTTCACTTACCATTAAATGAGATAACTATCAAGCCCTAACCCATCACCAATAAAAGAAAATTGCTACTTGGGGATCAGAACCATAGTAACCCCTAAGTGACTCATATCTCTGCTTTCAATGAAAATCCTTGTCACCAATAAAAAAAGGTTGATCAATTGTATTCCTATGATAATTTAATAAAATAATTGTAATCCACATAACGTCTACACATTATTTAAATGAAATTTTTGCAATTAAAAGGTATATAAGCGAACATCGAATATTTTTTTTTAATAGAGTTTACTGTGAATATTCACCTTAAGCAATAAGGGCGTGGCAATCTTGTGAGAAACAGCACAACAGTCCAGTAAGTAACACCCGCTAGAAATTAGATAGTCTTAATTTAATTGTAATTATAAATCTAAGGTAAAGAATGGTTCTTGTTTTAGGTTCTAAGTGAAGAGCAATGATATAAAAATAGTTTGTGTAATATTAAAAATAAGAGATGAAATTAAGATGCAAACTATTGGTTGTGAATTCTGACACAATTTGTTAAGTTGTTCGTAGATTTGTCACAGAGTAATGTGGGAATTAAACTTACTTCATGATAAGGCCCCTTTTTTTTAATTTTTTTGACGTGTTTTTTTTACTCGTCGTTTCTCGTTTGTACATCGCTAACAATAATTATTGTACAGAGTACTTTTGGACTTAATTTAAGGCAATAAATGTATTTATTTTATAACTCGTGATGTAAGAATTTATTCTTAATTATTATAAAAAAAATATATAATATGCTTGTAAAACCATGTTTTATTTACAACTAGCTGATCCGTGAAACTTGTTGTCATTGTTTTTCTTGCCCTTATCCCACTAGGTGGGGTCGGTTTGTGAAACTTACACTGGTTAATAAAATTGTAAATTTTTCTTGTCACATGAATTATTATATTGGATTAAACACAAGGCAAAGGCAATTAAACAAGCGTGTGCTCATACAATTATCATGAGAATTTGATTTATAAGGTTTGTTGAAAATTAATTTGTTGGCAGTTTTCAACAATATACACAGTAATTCATAGTAGCAATTTCTTTCGGTAATCGTCGGCTGTGGACCACCAATAGCTCAACTGTCAGTTTTCGGGATCCGCATTCTGTAGCTCGTCTTTGTTCAATAACTCGCTAAATTCAACTTCATTCGAAAAATGGTAACGGTAACAAGATTAACTAAATTTGATCGAAATTAAATATCTTACAATTTTTGTCCTTATTAATTGTTTCGTAAGATCTACAATACTTGATCATGACCCGAGAATAAGTTATTTTTTAAAATCATATCAACAGTCTTACTTTAGCAATAATATAATTAGATATGACGATTTAATAGTACAATAAAAGCCTACATGAATAAAGAATTTTTGAATTACGGGAGCATTAGTATTTAAAAGATTGAACCAGTCGAAAGATGATTTTTGTTATTTAATAAATAAATAAATACTAATTGGATATATTATTCCGCTTTTTTACAATATCATAATCTAACATAATTGTATTCGTTTATAACGGTCAAGTAAATATATTTTTTTTTATTGCCGATAGTTCAGCACTTGACTGTGATCTTACCTGATGGTAAGTGATGAAACAGTCTAAGATGGAAGTGCGCAAATCTGGTAAGATGCGATATACCTCTTATGGTTTCTACACAGCATCGTACCGGAACACAAATCTCTTTGTTCGGCGAAACGTCTTTGCTGGTAGGGTGGTAACTAGCCGCGGCCGAAGCCTCCCACCAGTCCAGACTCCGACAAAGTAGAAATTACGATTTGCTGAATGTGGTCTACCGGGAATTAAACCCGGGACCGCTGCTAGCAAAGCGAGTACTCGCACCATTGCGCCAGCGAGGCCATCAAATATGAGTCGTTTATTAGTTTTTGTATTTTTGAAGTTGTACTTTTAGCGCGTTAGGGGAAAATGATGAGAGTAAATTTTTACGAAGCGCTCGCAAACCGTCACAAAAAACCGACACCCTGAAGTTAGCTATAGTCAACACTTCAGTTATTTTAATAATATGACCTTTGCGCATACCAATGAGTATAAGCTAAATGATAGCGATATTAGTATGGTTGAGATTATAAAAGCGATGAAAGGTATAAGATCAGGTAAGGCTGCTGGGGTATAATAGAGTGTCAGTCGAGATGCTGAAGGCTGGCCGCGGTATTGCCTTTTCAATATATGCTGGGAGAAAGGTCAAGACTTAAGAATTTGGAGCAAGGCCGTAAATGTCCCTCTATATAAAGGAAAAGGGTCACAGCAGGAGTGCAAAAATTACCATCAAAGTATCAGCCTTCTTAGTGTCGTCGGCAAATTGTATGCAAAGGTATTGATTGAAAGGGTGATTAATGAAACTGATGAGAAAATATAGGACGTGCAAGCGGGATTTAGAAGAGGAATGGGATGTACGGATCAGGTCTTTTCTTTACGCTGCATAACTGAAAAATGTTTGGCTAAACATCAAAAAGTTTATTGCGCTTTCGTAGAATTAGAAAAGGCCTATGATCGAGTGGTGAGGAATGAGCTGTGGTCAACGTTATTTACGTATGGGATGAGCCGTTGTCTGATTCAAGCATTAAAGTTTCTCTATGAGGGTTCCTGTGCTTGTGTCAGAATAAACGGAGCGTACACGGAGTGGTTTCCTGTCGAAAGAGGTGTTCGACAGGGATGTGTTGCGTCACCATGGCTGTTGAACCTATTCATGGATAAATGTTTGACAGATTTAAAAGAAAGTATGTATGGGTTAAGAATGAATGAATTACTCATCAAATGTTTACTCTACGCTGATGATCAAGTAATACTTGCGTCATCCGCTAATGAGCTACAGGAGATGCTAAATATTATGAATGAAGCTTTGAAAGGGAAAGGAATGAAAGTGAATGTAAACAAAACGAAAGTTATGCTTTTTGAACGAGATGAATCTATGATGAATGGCAATATTTTGATAGATGGGGAACAAGTGGAAGAGGTGAAAGAATTTGTATACTTGGGATCTAAATTTACAAAAGATGGAACATGTGAAAGTGATATCGAAAGGAGAGTGAATGCAGGGAATATGGTAAATGGTGCTCTGCACACCTTTATGAATAGCCAGATGGTGTCCCAAAGGGCCAGACTGGCTGTGCATTGGTGCCAACACTTATGTATGGTTGTGAATGTTGGGTTTGGCAGAAGAATCACAAAAGTGAAATAAATGCGGTAGAGATGAGAGCATTGAGAAGTATGAGTGGATTAAAACTGAGTGAAAGAGTAAGAAATAGTGTGATAAGAAAACATTGTGGGTTAAAAGAATATGTAGTGACTAAAGTTGAGAAAGGTATGCTTAGATGGTGGGCATGTAGAGAGAATGAATGAAAGGAGACTGCCAAAAAGGATTTATGAGTCAAGAGTGAATGCGAACGTTGGATGGGGAAGACCAAGGCGAACGTTCCTGGATGACATCCAGGACATTTTAAATAACGNCGTGATGCTATGTATGTATATAATAATTTAATTATTTTTTATATTGTTAGATCTATTGTGACATTGAAAATATCAACGTGACATTCTTATCAAAATTATAACTTTCAGACTCAACTATAGAAAACAGGTTATAAACTATTTATATCCAATAAAAATTAGTTTACGTTTATTATTTCTACAAACGTAGAATAAGGTGAAAGATAATTTTTTATTTTATTACGCCAAAGAAGTATAACTGCTAACGCGTGTACATAAGTACACACACACACTTCTTTTTTGTTGACCTTACATTATCATCTAACGTGACAGATACATGTCATAACATGGCATTAGCAGATGTTAAATATTTTGACGTGTATACGGCTTTAAAATCGCTTTCATAGGGTGGTAATTTAAAAGAACGATTGATAACAAAATCGGGGGGAACGGTTTTAGTTGTAGCTACATACCTGTCACCTTCGTAGGTAATTTAATTACATCAATTAATAGCTAAAAGATCAACGATTTTATTACCCTAAGTAAGGACTGTAACAAGTGTCCAATACACAGCCAACGTCCAATTTGTTCTCCGTATAATATCGTTGAGACTGTTGAATGTAACAAAGCTTCATTATATTTGTAATTAGTAAAAAATACGACGTTTTTGGACATTAATTAGTAAATCCGTTTTATAAATGAAGTGCTGTTCTTTGAAATAATAATAATTTTGGCTGTATGATGTGGCACCTCTGCCTTTCTCATAGAAAGGATAAATAAAATAAAAAGAAAACTCTTTTGTTTATAACACAGAGTAACTACAATATTTTTTCTTATCAATTTAAGATATTTTATTTGTATTTATAATAAAATATACGCGTTTTAATTTAATGTTGTTATTTGTAGAAACTTGATTTTTTTATTATTTTCAGAAAACATATTCATTCAACGTTCGAAATTAAGAAAAAAAAAAAACAAAAAGAAATTGTCTATGGAATCACAGAACGGAATCTTGTAAAAGATTAGGCCATTTCATAAAACAAATGTATAGTAACTCGCAGAAAATATCTTCGGGACAGTTGTATTTATTTCAGCTTTGCATTTTAATTAAAATCGTATCGTGAACACTGTAGGCCTTTCTAGAGGATTCATCATCTCTAGCGGAAGGGTTAGCAGTCTTGATTCTGCAAAAGATTTGCATTGAGAGAAGACGTAAGGTAAACATCGATTTATTTTCACCAAAAATGGAATCGTTCGCTGTTATTACACAGTATATGTTTTATAAATGTATTATGTTATGATTTGAGTGTTTATAATTATTTATAGTGCATCCTTGTACGAAATGAAAGTTTGACTAATGCCACATATTCTTTGGATGGCAGCTGGCCGACGTACCTTTAGCGTAATAGTAGGTATATAAATCACTACGTAAACGTCTTATGAGTGGTCTAGATTGTTATTTTGAAGTTTCCTTGAAGGATTGAATGTTTTATAACTTGTAAACCGTCTTATAAATTGTGGGATTGAATTGTTTTTTCTACTATAAAATGTCAAATTATGAACTTGTCAAACCTTGGTTGAGTCACTGTTGCAATCACTTTATCTATAAACTATTGCTAAAATCTTATTAATTTTATAATTTTAGGGTGATTACAAATATTTGTCAATAAACTGTTTTTATCTCATACTTTAATTAGCAGTTTTTGGTATGTAACTCCTAATATTTTTAATATTTTTTTTGTTATTCATCAACAAACAAAAGGTATACAATACTGTTTGTCTTATTATGCCACATTGTTTCGTTTCATATATATATATATAGTGTGTTTTAACAAAACAAAACATAATAACTAAACACAATGTAAACATGGATATAACTTTCAACTTAACTTCAATAGGAAAATAGATAAGCTAAATATTATACAATTTTCAGTTACTTTTAGACAAATGTTAATTTATTTTATGTAAATACTTTTTAAATCACTGCAGAGTAATCTCTTTATTTTCATTATTATTTGTTATTATTTAAATGAATCAATATTCCAAATAAAAGTAAATTTAAAGGGACTTAGAGTACTGCTACAATTGTTTTGACATTATAAATTACAATTAAAGTATGTTTTTTTTTAAGAATATAGAATAATAATTAAACAGATAATGAAATTGGTGAGCCAATTGTTCAAAATTTTCTTTTAAACTATTGAAATTTTTAAAAGACCATTTGCAAGAATAGGGATTGATAGGTATAGGTTATAAATGATAAGAGAATTATTTATAAGTATTTTTTAAATAAATAGTTACTATATATATATATATGTATATATATATATATATATATATATATCTATANAGTATTTTTTAAATTATTTATAGTTGATAATTATGTAATCTTCATTTTTAACAAACAAAATACAACCAGTTATGCAAATGACACCATTATCATAGATATAGTTAATTCTACATGAAACACAAGTGAAATAATGAACAGTCTAACTGTTCAAAAAAGGTTTTCTGAATGAAACATTCTTGTCCTTTAAAATAATCCTCTTATTTATAAAAGTAGGGAAAATTTGAAGTACTACAATAATACCTCTTTAAATGCATATAAATAAGTGTTTAGCAAATACTTTTGACATCAAGAATCTTTTCAAAATTATGTCTATGTCTGTTTATCTGTCCTGGCTTAGTTCTTTAGCAGCTGGAACTGAAATTTTTACAAAACTATAATTTGAAGGCATTGTTTATTTTATATGAGAGGTTTCATTTTATACTATTATTCTTTTCTGCTGTGATACTTAGCATGTTTACTTGGGTTGATAATAATGTTATCTTTTCTTAAAAGGTTCATTCTAACTTATATTTAAGAAGATCTATGTAGCTCCTTATGAAAGACCTATCCATATCTAATTATGATGTAAAATACCATTTGTGAACTTTGCAGCATTTCAATCTTGTGTTGTGTTATTGGATCTGGTAATTTCACATTTCAATCCCAATTAATAACATTTCAGTGTAAAATCAATAGTTATATATACCTCCATTGTCAGATTGCCATTTAGATTTATGTTTTGCAAAGGTTTTAGCTATATGTAAGGTAAGATGTTTTCCTCAGTTAACCTAAATTGTGACATGATACTACTGATATTGAAAAACTGAGCCTTCTATGCTTTGCGCCTAATCTTAATATTGGTGAGTTTCTGCCATTAGTGTGCATTTCTTAAGTCTTTCTGTGACATAGACATAAGTTACCCCTGTAGCCTCATTCAGCTGCTTAGATAGCATCCCCTCAATTTCTCATTGTTTGCCATGATTCATTCTGTCTGTCATGCTGTCAAGAACAGAAAGACTCCATTAGATTAAGAAAAACCTTTGTATTCTCTCATACAAGGCCTTTATGAATTACTCTGGTAGAGTACATCTTATAGATTATTTTTAACAGGTTTATGATTATATACTAGTTTAACCACTAAAATGGGGTTAATAATAAAAAATGGGGGTGTGGAAAATACTTTAAAACTTTTTCTCAGACACATAAAATATAAACAAAAGATTTCTTAAAAGTCAGAGGATGTTGTCAAATATTACAAACACTGTCTCTCACTTAATACTTAATATAATTATAGGTGATTAATATAGATAGCCTTTTTTAATGTTGTCATGACTGTTATTATAAATGAACATTAACTACAAAAAAATTGTGAAGACCATAAATTTAATGGCTTCTGGTATAATGATTGTATTTAAAAATAGATGTTTTGTTGATTCATATCTCAAACATTGCTTTCTTCTGAGCTTCTGATCTTCTGATCTAGCTGAGGATTTATTGTAGAATTCCTACTATTAGTTCACATTCTATTAATCCTTTTAATTGTTGTCTAAATTTAAAAATTGTATTTTCTAATTTGCGCTGAGTCTATACTGGTGGGAGGTTATATCTTAGACTGTATCATCACTTACCATCAGATGAAAGGCACCTACTGTGCGAATGCAATGGCTTAGCCAGGATATGAATGGGTCTACTGGGAGAGGCCTATCAGCAACCAGATTACTTTAACAGCTCCAACCTAAAGCCTACTCTCAAAATTTTGGAATACATATTTGAGTACATTTAGGGGATATTAAAGGATGGGGCACATACAAAAGATCCACTAGGGTTGAAATGCATTCACTGCCTCAGTGGGCCCCACTGTGAAATAATAATAATAATGTCATCCAATGAGATCCACAGTTGAGGGCTAAATTTTCAGCAATTTCTGCTATAATTGCAGTTATTTCATTCATCATTCAACAATATCTATTTGGGGTTCTATTATTCCTTAATACATTTGCAATAATAACAACAGGTATCTGACAATTTTGCAGTTATTATAATTGCAATAATATCTGTAAGTGACAGATATTAAGTCAATATTGTAAGGATTATGTTAACACAGATATTGTTTGGTAAATAACTTTGACCTACATTAATTTGCTTCGGAAATAAAATGAGCAATGGGTTATAAAGAGGTTTTTTAAAAAGTGAAATCATTTATTAATTTAGAATATTTCTACAATATACTATCTAGTTTATTGACATTAAACTTACACAGTATGTATAAATATCATATAGGTATGGTGATTCTATTTCAGAAATATCATATAAATTGCCATCCCCTTGTGCTACCTTTTGTACTAAAGATATGTTTTATTTGATAGTAGATTTTAAAAAATGATAATCTAGGTTGGTAAATGGGACAATATAATCATTGACATAAGTTACTTTTTAACAAGTATTATATTGCATACATTCACACAATGTTTCTGATATTCTATTGTACTATGTATTAGAGAAATTTGCAACAAAATTTTCATAAGGAGTTGTCAAAAACAATGAGAAAAAATGTTTTTGCGCAATTAATAAGTAGAAAATTTTGAAGATTAAATAGTTTGAAAAAATCAAGAGGAAAGAACATGTTTCAGATTATCTGAAATGAAACAGAAAAGTTGTGGCAGGTAATGTTTAATTTTAATGGAATTTTTTCCATAGAAATGTCAGCGAATAAACCTAGTGGAAACTAGCTATTTTAAAGATTAGCTGAAACAAACCAATTTTTCTTTCGTGGTAGAATCTTTCAAAAAGTAGTTGTATGATAGCTAAGTTCCATCAAAATATATCTAAACGTTTGTGGAGATTAGCTTAAAAACTTATTTTTGATATTCCACTTATACTATTACTACATATTCTCGATATATATATCTTGTTCATATTTTAAATCTTTAGTAAGCTACTTTTTATTCATGTACTCACGCTTAAAGTTTTTTAAAACTTGAAATAGATTGCCTCATTGGCACAATGGTGCGAGCATTCTTTGCTAGCAGAGGTTTAGGTTTCGATCTCCGGTAGGACGAATTTAGAAAATTGTATTTAAAATTTTTCTGCATCTGGACTGGTGGAAACCTTCGGCCGTAACGAGTTACCACCCTATCAGCAAAGTCATTGGAAATAATAATATGAGAAAAGACCGTATTCGATGATTCAAACGCATTTAAAATAAAGAATGTTTGATTTGATTATCATAACAAATGGCATATTAGAACGTTAGGTATTTGACAAGATGAGCGCAATCATTGCAGATCCAATGACTTATGTAAGATGATATTAGAAAGGCATCTGCTTCGCAGGGGTCAACACTTGCCATTTTTAACGCATTACCGAGATCACGTATACATAAAAACAAAATGATATGTATGTATGTATATATCAAAATAGGCATTTAGAAAACTTGTAAATGTTTTTACACTACATTACTAATAATAAAAGAAGTACGATATCTAATCCAATTTCTCAAACTCATAAAGAGAAACCTTTAAAATTTTACGATACCTTTCAATAGATGGCGCAATATAAATTTAATTCATATATTTCAAAAACCTGTATGAACATTAAGTGCCGTCCTTTTTTTATTGCTGGAGGGTTACTTGACTGTGATCACATTCTAAATAAGTAGGTAAGTGATGATACAATCTAAGATAGAAGGGCGTTAATCTGGTAAGAGGCAATTTACCTTTTATGGTTTCTACGCAGAGTATTGGAACACAAATCTCTTGCTGGGCGGTACGTCTTTGCTGGTAAGGTGGTCACTAGCCACGTCCGAAGCCTCCCACCAAGCCAGACTTAGACATTAGAAAGTGCTATTTTCTAAATACGCCTTATCGAGGAGAGAACCCGGAACCTTGGCTAGCAAATACACGGACTACTGCGCCAGCAAGGCCGTCATATAGATAAAGATAAAGGATAAAATAATGGTGTTATAAATATTCTTTTCAGGTTGCAGAGGGTGAAGCATTGTTTGTTTGTATTACCTAAAAAGTACAGAACAATTAGCTCCTAAGGGCTGAGGATGTCAGTGCTGAATCAGAGTGGAGAAGAGCAGGTATTTATAACAAATAAATAAAACTAAAGTATGTTTGTCATGTCTAAATTCCAGCTATTGTTGAACTCATACTATTAGTTAGTTCCTACTCTCCTTCGAGGTGTTAGGAGACCGATCCCGAAAACGAAGACAGATGAGGATATGAATGACACCTATGATGATGGGACGGAAAAAATCTATAAAACGTTATATAAGCATTATTACTCTCCATCATGTTAGAACAGCTAAATGAAAAGGCAGTTTCATAAATACATTACAAAAAAGTGCGTGTGTATCAAGTACAAATGTCAGAAGTGAAACTACGTTGGCAAACTAATTTTTAAGTCTTGTTCATATTTATACAAATTCATTGTCATAAAAATATTAAAAGTGTCGAATCTGAAATCTCAAATGATGAATTGCAAATAAAAATGCCACGTGTTTTTTTGTGAATATTAGAAATTATTATTTAAATTTTGTTTCTTGGATTTAATATATGTAATAGTAAGGACAATTCTTTAGGAGGACAGCGTAACCCTAATATAACAAATTGAATATTCTTTATTCTAAGTAAATAGTAACAATAAGATTTTGTGAAATAGGGGTTAGGTTGCAGTACGTTTCGTTTTAATTAACAACAATGACTGTGTTACTAAGAATTTAGTGTGTCTGAAGCTGTATACTGTGTAACTGTGGTATTCCATATAATTGATAGGATACGTTATATAAAGCTTAGGATAGAAAAACATTCATTAAAAAATGACATTAATATAAACTCTGGAGTGATTAAAAATTATTTATTAAAAAGGTTTTTGGTAAATGTATTTATAACATAAATTTTGAATTAGCTCTTCGAGGCAGTCCTAGCTTTTGATAAGTTTATTTACATCATACCTGGATCGAAAATTCTTACTTTCGGCCCTACTTTGAGGGACGAAAGTATCGCATTGCTGCCCCACAATTACCTTAATGCGTAAGTTAGGGTGCATGCTTAAAGTTTTTGGAGCATGGCATTCGCGATTCTTCTAAATGTCAACTTAACTCTTCTTGATTTTATTTAGTGTCGCAGATTTATTGGGTTTTTGATTGCAATATCTGAGCTTATTTATAATTCGTGCTTAAAATTGTAAATAACTGAACAATAAATGGGTAAACAACTTGTTGCTTAGTTACGTAGTATTATTTTCAACTTTGTTATTTACACGGCACGGGAGGAAAGTAAGGCATTGTAAACCGCGTTTTTATCACCCCGGCGACAATGCCATACTTACGTCTTTAGGTAATATACTATGAAATCGGAAAACTCCTTGCATTTAGGCATTATAAATTAAAGTTACATTGTAGTTCTAATAATTTGTACTACTAAATGATTGTTTATCTTATTTTAAAAGTTCAAGGGCAAACATGACTTCAACGAAAGTGTTGCTCAACATAAGGCAACTGATGCTCAATTCGATATACGCTATCGCAACTAGGTCATACGATCCTTTTAATCATTTATGAACAATGCATTGAACATTAAGGTTATACCTAATGATAGTTATCAAAATCTTTCTTTAAGTACTTCTTAAGAATAGGGGCAGAACCTTCTGTGATGCCTTTCGCCAGATTTTTATAAAAATGAGAAAAATTGTCGTTATTGCCATAAATTATAAACTGCGTCTGCGGCACAAAAGACAAGATCAATTTTAATTACCATTAATACGGTTGACTCACAACCTTAAAGGGTAGATATTTGCTATCTCAGACTATTTTCAGAACTTTTAATGCGCAACAATTTCGTTAAATACGAGTGTGGCGTAGTTTTAACGGTTCACTGAAGGTTCGCACCCGAAGCTCTCAAAATGAACCATTTTTTCTCCTTTTGCAAAATTTTTTTGCGTCGCTCTTATATAAGTCGTATCGTGATGTTATAAAGTAGATATAGCGTTTCCCCATAAATGAGCTAACCAACAGTAAAAGGATTTTTTAATTGGAAACAATAGTTCTTGAGATTCAAAAAAAAATAACTATGACTATAATATTAATACAGAATCGAAACTAGGTTCCCTACAACTCCCAACTATTTATTTCAGGCAAAAGAAAGTGATCACTTATAGACTTATTTTTGATGAATTTTCAAGTTTAAATTCCCTTGTAATGGATAATTCGTTAATTTAAATTATTAATCCGTCTAATACTATAAAGGCGAAAGTAACTCTGTTCGTCTGTCTTAATTTATAATACTACAGTTTAATGCGAAAAAGGGTTTTAGGCTGTTGATTCGATATAAATACCTGTGCCATTAAAAATTAGTAAAAGTTTTACGATCTATTATGTAAAATATCAATATGCTTTACTAATATTATGAACCAATTTAAATGAAATTTAGTACACAGATAGAGTAGAGCAGGGGTAGGCAAATATTTTGATAGTCGGGCCACATTGCAGATGAAAATTTGACCTCGGGCCATACAGTTTTTTTTTCTAATTTTAAGTATAGTTTTTGTTAAGGATGTCGGATCATATATTTTAGATTACCCCGAGGGTAATTTAAAATATATAAAATAAATGATCGTAAAAATTGTAGATTTTAACGATCATTTTAAATTTAATTAAATTAAGAACTGCTTCAAAAAATCTTCTAGAAAAACTATTATTTATGTTTTTGATAATAATATATACAATGCTTCACGGGCCAGACAAAATTCTACCGCGGGCCGCTATTTGCCCAGGCCTGGACTAGAGCTTCAGAAAGGACCACAAGTTCTTTGCAATGAAACTCTGTAAATACCTCTTTAAAGTATTTATTCTTACCTCAAGAATGATGCTACCCAGAAACACTATTTTACGCCGACGATGTCGACGGCAGAGACAGTCATTACATATATAAAAAATTGTAAACTTTGATGGCGTAGGAATTGACTTGAAAATATATTATTAGTATTGATATATATATACATGCAAAACAATGTCTTTGTTGAAGTTGAAGGATAAAATTTTTACGGATGAATCGCGTTAATCACGCGATTCATCCGTAAAAATTTTATGAACGTCACGAAAATGTGCAGCGTTTTTTTATTCTAATTCGTTTGCAGGTTAGTTAATTTTAATATTTACAAATATCAATACATTTTAATTTGCCAGTCGTCATTTAATAATTTAATATAAGATTTTTGTAAAATAAAAATATTTCATAAATTCTTTTTTCTAAATATTGACAAAAAACAGTTGGCATTTTTATTTCCAATTCGTCATTTGAGATTTCAATAAATTATTTTTATTCATTTTCAAAACTTTTAATATTTTAATGACAATAAAGTGTTTATTTAATTTCCCAATAGTTTAATTTGAAAATTAGCTTTTTAAATTACATTTAATATAATTTTTTTTAATACAATTAACCATTATAACTTAATATCAACCCGTAACATTAATACAGAAAAAATAAAAGTAATAAAAATGCGTCATCAATGACAATTAAATTCCTAACTAACAGGTCTTTCCCACCCTCTAAGTCTCGGAACCCTAAAGTTTTAGTTTTGTATAAACATAAACAAGACTTAAAAATTAGTATGCCGATGAAGTTTCACTTCTGACATGTGTCCTTTGTACGCATGCACATTTTATTTTTTCTCGAAACTTTTCAAGTGTCGATATATACACACCTTCATGAACATACTGTATGTTTGTATATAGATAGTTGTGAGAGTACGCGCTTAACAGCTCCCACGTCATATTTGTTTACATTTGTATTTCCGTATAGTGTGTAGTACGCTATTAACCGTATAATGCGAAAGGGGAATGCTTGTTGTTATGTTTTTCGTATATCACCTTGATATTTGTTGTTTTAACTCTTTCGGCTATACCGAGACTAGGTCACGTATAGAATAATGAAATCGCCTAACTGTACTTTTGGCCGTCCCATTAATATTAATGAGGAATCTATAAAGATTACCAGTTTTGATTTGTGAATGTGCCTGTTTGAAATAAAATGAATTCGGATGAATATTATTGTGTTAGAGTAAAAAAAAAATGTTTATTACAAATGAGAGCAATGAAAATAATGACAGTTCACGGCGCATACATATTGGAAAACTTGTTGTACGTCCTTAAAAATATTGACTCTTATACGAAAAAAAGTGAATGCACCTCATATAACTTTAGAGATAACAAAATTTCTGTAAATTCTAGTAGGCTACCTAAAATTGAGAAGTAATTCAAGGGTAACTGTATACGTTTCTATAACAAACTCCCAGAAGAAGTTACAAAGACGTCTCTTAGTAAATTTAAATCTTTTATTAAAAGAAAGCAAATTGAGAAACCATTTTATAATCTGAAGGAATACTTAGAAGACAAAAAAGTGTGTGTGCTCTTCTCAAATCAGGACGCGAAGGAACCCTCGTAACTTTAGATTATAAGTCCTTCTTTAATGTTATTATCAGTCGTTTATTTAAATAATATATGGAAAAAACGATATTTGACGATTCAAAAGTGCTATCTATCTATGTATAGCTATGGGTGAAAAATATCTGCAATAATGATTTTATTACTTTTTATACCTGTAGCGAGTTAGTATTTTGTAATTTAAAAGACGATTTCACACTAAATTTGTTTTGGTTACAGGTGGAATGTCCCCTGTGTATGGAACCCTTGGAGGTGGACGATCTCCATTTCTACCCGTGTACATGTGGCTATCAAGTGAGATATTGCATATGTAACATTATACTTCAATATTTTATAAAAATATTTTGATAATGCATAATTGTACTTGTAAAATTTCTGTCGCAATTTCATTACTATATTTACTTTTGAAATTCGAAGTATCGGAAAAAAGCACAAAAACACACATGCCAATATATACATACGCACACACATCATTGCACACATACAAATTTTGTTTGCATCTTTATTTAACCTTGCTTTTTCATATATGTATATATATTCTAATTGCACACAAACATACAAATTTAAAAGAAAAGACTTACAAAATTGTAGAAAAAAATGTACAAAGGCGGTCTTATCGCTTAAAGCGATCTCTTCCAGACGACCTTGGAGATAGTAGCCCATGGAATTACTGGGTAGGTGCAATAGAACATCCTATTGTAAATTCTACTACTAGAAAAGTAGGTACATGCAAAATAAATATATACTACACACACATACATATATGTACATAGAAGGATATAAGTAATAGACATACATGCACATCTAAATATACAAACATAATTATTGTGCACTACTAAGATAAATTTCTTTAACGTATCTAATTTTTAGATAGATTATTTTTTTTTTGAAGTCTCGGAAAACAGCATCAAAACACATGCCAATATATACATACACACACACCATTGCACACATTAAAATTTTGATTGCATCTTTATTTAACCTCGCTTTTTCATTTTTATATATAAAGTAATGTGTGGGCATATTCTGAGGCATATCAAATTGTAAAACAATTATAAAAACTACGCTGTTTGGTCGTACATGAAGAAATTTTAGTATACAGCCTACATTGTTTACTTGGCAGATAAAGATTTTCTCATTGTTCACCTAGATATGCAGGTTTTGCTGGAATCGTATTCGGGAGGGAGAGAACGGCCTATGTCCTGCGTGTCGGAAGGCCTACCCGGAGAACCCGGCAGACTTTACCCCACTCAGTCAAGAGCAGGTAAGTTTCAAAAGATTTATTTTACTAGCGCCATCTAGTAAGAATTTCTGACATACCTTCAATAGAACCTTTACGCGAACTGTCAGTGTGTTGTTTCATTTGAATAGTAGATTTCACTGTACAATTTTTCCCTAACACGATTAGTGAATGTTGTCTAGAGGGCTTTTCAAGTCGAAATAAATTTTGGAAATGAAAATGAAAAAACGTTCATTGTTCTTTCCTTGGGTTTTACAATACTGTGCTAGGGCCCTTCAAATAAGCATGAAAATGCTCGTGATAGAAGAACCTGCTCTCCCATATTTTTTGCATTTTAAGACTAACCAAAGAAAAAGTGAACTTACAAATCTTAACTTTAACAACACTATTTTGCTTATTCTAAGATTGTACGTGTATATAGAATATATATGGAACGATGCGTGCATATGTGTGTGAGTTCGTGTGAGCGTATTTGTGTGAGTGTTTCTGCGTGAGGATTATCTTGTTTGCCATTATTTAATACTTATTTCGTTAATTTCTATACTAGTCGTTGTAATAATTTTAATACGAGATAAAGTGTAAACGTAATATAATAATCCTCAATATAACGGATAAATGCTCTTTATAACGATTTTCTAATACAATACGTAATCCTTACTTTATCCTATCAATAATTTCTACATATTTCAAAAACTGAATTCCACAATTCGTGGACCATTTCAAACACATTAAAATCTTTTTAATTGTTGTTTGACACATTATTTTATCTATTAAAGCGAATAGTAGTCCAACCTCAGCTTTATATAACAAAACTTCATTGTAACAAATTACTTAGCATAAATAATATTTTCTAACTCCCTTCAATTTTGATATATTCGGGTTGCATTTTATATTGTTGTGATTATTGTGTGCTCCGAAATTAGCACGCAGGATGGACAAGTGTTGTGATACGATTGGAAAGTATTTAAATTCATATGTTGGCGTCATGGTATTAGTTTTTGTATTGACTAAGTTAAGCGGCGCCAATGATCACGTTGCGTTAGGAGGCTGGCGGAGCTTGTTCGTAGAGTACTACAGTTTGAGTTTTGATATTGTGTTAGTGGAGTGTTAAGGGAATATGGTAAATGGTGCTCTGCACGCTTTTATGAATAGCCAGATGGTGACTCAAAGGGCTAGACTGGCAGTGCATGCTGGAGTGTTGGTGCCAACACTTATGTATGGTAGTGAAAGTTGGGTATGGCAGAAGAATCACAAAAGTAAAATAAATGCGGTAGAGATGAGAGCGTTGAGAAGCATGAGTGGATTAAAACTGAGTGACAGAGTGAGAAATAGTGTGATAAGAGAACGTTGTGGTATAAAAGAAGACGTAGTGACTAAAATTGAAAAAGGTATGCTTAGATGGTTTGGGCATGTAGAGAGAATGAATGAAAGGAGACTGACAAAAAGGATTTATGAGTCAAGAGTGAATGCGAAAGTTGGAAGGGGAAGACCGAGGCGAACGTTCCTGGACCAAATCCAGGACATTTTAAATAACGGCCAGGTCAAGAGTACTCTAAACCGACGAACTTGTATGAAAGGTTTAATGAGATTGAAAGAAGCGAAGGAGATATGCAAGGATCGTGGCAAGTGGAAGGATGTTGTCTCTGCCTACCCCTATGGGAATGAGGCGTGATGCTATGTATGTATGTATGTATGAGTGTTAAGAAAGTAGTAATGTATTGAATGTAATGTTTAATAGAAATCTGTGTATAAATCAGGATTAATAGAATTATACTTATAATTAAAAGAATGTGTTATTAATTTCTACATTTAATTATATGAAGTGTGTTAACTAACAGTAGGTTTTTACTTTGTACCAGGTTGCTGCAATAAAGACGGAGAAGAAGGCACGCGAGCAAAAGCGCCGCAACAAGACCCTGGAGTCGCGACGCGCGCTCGCAAACGTGCGCGTCGTACAAAATAACCTCGTGTTCGTTGTAGGACTGCCCGTGCGTCTCGCGGACCCAGAGGTATGACCGACAACTCTACTCCTCCTCCCATATCTCGCTAGTTAAACCTGCGATATTATGTCGTTCTTAAATTTTTTCGGTCCCAAGTATCAAAAAATTACACGTGATCCGAACAGGGGTACCAAAAGACTCCAATTTATTCAAGTAGGCCTTTACATCACTTTTTTTTAATATATTATTTCAATGTGAGGCACACACACAAAGAAAACCAAACTCTTCGAACAGCGCCTGTTGCCAGTGATGACATACGTTTCTGAGACATGGTCGCTGACTATGGGCCTCATGCGAAAGCTCAGAGTCACTCAGCGTGCGATGAAGAGGGCTATGCTCGGAGATTCTTCACGTCATCGAATCAGAAATGAGGAGGTCTCTAGTAGAACCAGAGTCACCGACATAGTTGTACGAATCGCGAACCTGAAGTGGCAATGGGCGGGGCATATAGTCCGAAGGACCGATGGACGTACTGCAGTACCTTCCAACCCCAAGGTTGGAAGGTACTGCAGTGGTGACCCCGCACCGGCCGGCGCAGCGTAGGCAGACCTCCCACAAGGTGGACCGATGACATAAAGTGGGTCGCCGGTAGCCGCTGGCGCCAGGCGGCGCAAGATCGGGCCTTGTGAACGTCATTACTTTGAGACCTATGTCCAGCCGTGCACGTGCATCCGTTGAAGCGACGACGATGATGATTTCAATGTACTGCTGATAATGATATTAAAGAAATACTTATTATCTAATGTTACGAGGTTTCCTTGGCGTCCTGATCTGAGAAAAGCTCGGGTATACGTTTTCTTTCTCATCATCATTACAATATATATTTTAAATTTATTCTGCATCGATTAGAGCAATTCATTCACTCCCACGTTTTTTGAAGTGAAACTTTTTTAGGCGCATGAGGGTAACGTTTTTTATTTTTGAAGGTCAGGTAGTTTTAATATTTACAAATAACACGTGGCATTTTAATTTGCCACTCGTCATTTAATAATTTAATATACTATTTTTCATAAAATCGTGGTCATAATAGGAATGTAGATATGGCGTATCAACTATTTGGGATTTTTTGATAACATAAACAAGATTTATAAACAACTTGTGCTCTCTAAAACAAAAAATTAAATCAGGAAAAACTTTATGATTTATTAAATATGAAGAATTCTGTTTATTATTAATTATTAATAAGTTTTAACATATTGCAATTGTAATTAAACCAGTACGGAAAAAATCACAGTCGATTTTACGGGGTTCGGTGGGTTAAAAAAGTTAATAAAAAATAACAATAGTAACGAACTCGAACGAACGAAACGAAAATAATCTCGAACTCGAACATTGCAGCCTGAATTAATAATTTTTAATATTGTATGGTATAATATCTTTTGGTTTAACGTAAGGGGAAATTTTTGGTTGTATTTAATCAGGCGGAATTATAATCGAGTCTTAAGGGTAGTTTTACTTTAGTAAACTATTACTTTATTTTTATTTACTCTAGTTGTGCCGTGTGTCGCCCGCGTAATTCCTAATTTCGCGGAAACATGAGGATACTTCATAAATTAATCTCAACCAATTTTGAATCTATCTGAAATAGTAATAAAAATCTTTATAGAATTTAGGGGGAGATTAATTACTAAATTGCATGACTTTTTTTACAGATATTAAAGCGGCAAGAGTACTTTGGGAAATATGGCAAAATTCACAAAGTAGTTATAAACCAAAGTACTTCATATGCAGGGACACAGGTGAGTAGAGAGTTTTAGCTTTTTGTACATTTTTACATGGCTTATTTTGCTGTTTAGAATTTTTCAGAGATACTATTAATAAGATTCAAACGAGCTTTCTGAGTCTACTTGATTGTAGCATATTTTGATTTTTTTTTATTTTGCATTTGCAGGGTCCGTCGGCGTCAGCGTACGTGACGTACGTGTCACCGGCGGATGCCTTACGGGCCATCCAGGGCGTGAACAACGTGACGCTGGACGGGCGCGTGCTCAAGGGCTCGCTGGGCACCACCAAGTACTGCGCCAACTTCATGAAGAACCAGCCCTGCCCAAAACCCGACTGCATGTACTTGCACGAGCTAGGTGAGGATTTTATTCACGCGTAGGTTTGAGGGACTAATGTACCTGAGGGAAAGAAGTCGGGTGTTATCGAACAGTACAAAACCACAGACTGATGCTTATAATAGCGACATAACAGACCAGCTACTCATTACATTAAGAATGTAATTTGCGCCCAGCAATAGGACGTTGATTGGCCACTATTTACGCGTTTGACTGTGCAGGTGATCCGAAGGCGTCGTTCACCAAGGAGGAGATGCATGCCGGGCTGCACCAGGTGTACGAGCGGCGTCTGCACCAGCAATTGCTGCAGGCGCAACGCGACGACAAGAATGCGCAAGATGGTACCCTCGCATAATATAGATAAAAATAAATCCTTTAACTGTCTCGCTGCTGCTATGGTGCAGTAGTAGTGTTTCTACAGACCACATTTAGGAAATTGTATTTTTTAATTGTCTGAGAATGGGCGTGACTTCGGATAGTTGCTATCCTACAAGACGTGCCACTGACCAAAAAATTTGCGTTCCGGTTCGAAGCTGTGTAAAAATTGTAAGGTTAGCTTTAACCAGGTTAGGTTGAAGATACCTTTTCCCAGGATAGGTTTAGGTTGAAGTAGCTCTTACCAGTTTAGTGCGCTTACATCTAAGATTATGTCACCACTTAGACAAAAAGTTTCAGGTAGAAATAACACACCCTATAAAGACAGTAGCGATAACGCAAAAAATACACTCTAACAATGTATACGGCGGACAAAGTGCGATTGAGTTAGTGTCTTACCTTCCTAATGAATGAATTACCTTACATATGTTAGAAAAAGTTCCTAGCAAAAACATAAATTTACGTCAAAAAGTTTTACTTGTTCAATTTAATTATATTAGAGTGCTCGTATTCGACTGAATGCAATATTTTATAGGAATGTAACATTATACTCATAGAATTTATAGACAATAAAATTTATTTTAGTAATCATTTGATGTAATGTTAACATTAAGAACAAATTTCAATGGCTTTTTTTATAATTTATTGAAAAACAAGCTTTGCCCTCGACTTCCTTCGCTTGGAATAGTGGTTTGAGTAGCGTTTCTAGTCATTTGGGCTAATATTTACAAATACCTATAAATAACGATCTTATCGCCGTATTTTGAGGGTCTAATCTATGATCGAGTGGTGAGGAATGAGCTGTGGTCAACGTTATCTACGTATGGTGTGAGCGGTAGTCTGATTCAAGCATTGAAGTCTCTCTATGAGGGTTCTCACGCGGAGTGGTTTCCTGTCGAAAGAGGTGTTCGACAGGGATGTGTTGCGTCACCAAAGAAAGTATGTATGGGTTAAGAATGAATGAATAACTCATCAAATGTTTACTCTACGCTGATGATCAAGTAATACTTGCGTCATCCGCTAACGAGCTTCAGGTGATGCTAAATATTATGAATGAAGCTTTGAAAGGGAAAGGAATGAAAGTGAATGTAAACAAAACGAAAGTTATGCTTTTTGAACGAGATGAATCTATGATGAATGGCAATATTTTGATAGATGGGGAACAAGTGGAAGAGGTGAAAGAATTTGTATACTTGGGATCTAAATTTACAAAAGATGGAACATGTGAAAGTGATATCGAAAGGAGAGTGAATGCAGGGAATATGGTAAATGGTGCTCTGCATGCTTTTATGAATAGCCAGATGGTGTCTCAAAGGGCTAGACTGGCAGTGCATGCTGGAGTGTTGGTGCCAACACTTATGTATGGTAGTGAAAGTTGGGTATGGCAGAAGAATCACAAAAGTAAAATAAATGCGGTAGAGATGAGAGCGTTGAGAAGCATGAGTGGATTAAAACTGAGTGACAGAGTGAGAAATAGTGTGATAAGAGAACGTTGTGGTATAAAAGAAGACGTAGTGACTAAAATTGAGAAAGGTATGCTTAGATGGTTTGGGCATGTAGAGAGAATGAATGAAAGGAGACTGACAAAAAGGATTTATGAGTCAAGAGTGAATGCGAAAGTTGGAAGGGGAAGACCAAGGCGAACGTTCCTGGACCAAATCCAGGACATTTTAAATAACGGCCAGGTCAAGAGTACTCTAAACCGACGAACTTGTATGAAAGGTTTAATGAGAATGAAAGAAGCGAAGGAGATATGCAAGGATCGTGGCAAGTGGAAGGATGTTGTCTCTGCCTACCCCTATGGGAATGAGGCGTGATGCTATGTATGTATGTATGTAATCTCATAATTCCGCAGTTTTAGCGTGAATGTGCGACTGATGATTTACTTTAGCGTTAATAATATTAGTAAGGATTATTATTTTATACCTTTGAGAGTAAAACTTATACAAACTTTTAATGTTATATTTATGAATGTCATATAAACTATTTCGAATCAACAATGTTAAAAAACAAGTTTCAAGTTCCTGGCACTAAAAATCACTAAACTGACATCCCTTACAACTCTTTTTCGTATTATAAAGTGGCCTATGACCTTTCTGAGGCTCTAGACTATCTGCACAGAATTTCATTTAAATCGGTTCAGTAGTTTTAACTTGAAAGCGCGACAGACAGGCAAAGATATTTTCGCATTTTTAATAATGCATGCATTATTGTTTTAGAAAAAAAATGTATATGATAATAAATTAAAAAAAATACTCATCATTAAGTGAGATGACAGGTAATAGTTTAACTGTTAGCAATAAATAAATTTTTGTAATATGAGAAATCTATATTGCAGGTAATTCTAGTACGAATGCAGATAAGGGCATTTCTAAAGATGGTAATATACACTTTATTTTTAACTCCATTTGAAATCAATATATATAGTTGTATAATGTAAAATTATTCATTTATTTTTTCAGGTAATCAATCGAACTTCATACCGACAACAGTGGTCACATCGTCTCAAGTTAATGTAGTCAGTACGTCAAAGTAAGTATCACAATTAATTTGTAATGATAGTCTGTATGTAAATAATTGTTCTGTATACATATATGTGACTGAATTCAGTCACCTATGTTAAAGTTTTTAATGGGATTCATGAATGGTTTAAATTGATAATTTGATACAATTCAAAACTGTTTTATCCTTATTTTAACAGGACCAAGATATGTGAGACTAATTTTAAAGCAAATATTATATTTGAATGATAAATTCGGTTTAATTTAGAATGTTCTTTGCAGATCAAAGAAAGATTCAATGAACGGAAATAGTAGCAATGGAATCAGCAATAGTAATGGAAAAGAAGCCTGGCCAAGCCTTGGTTCCTCTCCTCCCTCAGACAGCCCCGCCAGAAAACAATCCAGTCCTAAGCCACAGCAAACGGGTTAGTAAAGTTTCAACTCATTTAAAGTGAAATGTAGTAACTGAAAGCACTAAAATTTACTTTAAAAGAAAGTAAGAAATGTAAAAGACAATTATCTTATACAAATATTATTACACAAGGTATTCCTTATTCATAAAAAGTAATTTAAGAAGCAGCCTATTAAAGACCCAACTGCTAGGCACAGGCTTCCTCATTCATATGAAAGAGGGTTTTAGAGCATAGACCCATCATGCTGCTCCACTACAGGTTGTCAGCTGCACATACCCCAGAATTACTCACGGTGTTTTCCTTCACCGAAAAGCAAAATGATGGATTAGGGAATTACAAAGTACCATTCATTTAAATTTAAATGGGCCTGCCCAGAATTCGAACCATTTGACCACTGAATTTAAAGAGTACACCCACGTAGTTTTAAATTGCTAACAGCAAAAAATAATCAAATCTTTCTTTTAAGACACATGAGAGTAAACTTTTTTTTGTTTTTAAATGTTAGTCCTCACAGTAAGGTATTTTATCCATACTACAAAATGGCTCTATATTCTCACAGTTTATTTATTTATTGATAACCCAACTGTATTAAGGTAACAAATTATAATATACTTAAATTAAGATCAATTACCGATACCACAAATTGCTATATAATATTTGAAATAACAATAAAAAGCAAGAACAGATATTTGCTTTGTACTTATCAAGAGTTAGTAGATGTTATGTAGATGTGATACATACACAATGAGAGTAATTGTTAGTTAGTTTGAATTTGAGTCATGTGTTTCTATTATATGATGATACGCATCTTTAATAAACGGCCCTCTACAATTAGAGAGGTACCGTTTAAAACCTTTAAGCAACATCTCTACCTTTGGTTAGTAAGTTCATAAATAGTCAAAGTTTTAAGTTAAGAGTATTTTTGATATACACTTGAGTTTTTATATACATATTTTATGTTAATATATTGAATTTGTATTTATACATAATGGTATTTGGCACTTAAGACGCAGTTTATTTATTTGATAAACAACTTACCACAATGAATCATGGATTTTTCTCAAAAATTCAATCAATATGTAAAGAGCACTCTTATCCATAAACTATATTAAATGTTCATTTGTGCTGTATGTTTTAATAATAATAATAATAATAATAATAAAACGTCGTTACAGTTAAGTCACAAGAAAACGGCACATCAGAATCTTCCAGTCCAACACAACTCCAATCACAACAGTCTCAAACGAAAAATAGCAAAGAAAATCACATTGACAGTAAATCAAATAGAAGTAATAAGGACACTGGCAACACAAACGGACAGACAAGCAAGAAAAGCAAATCAGAAAACAAATCAAAACAGAAGAATAGCAATAGTAATATCATTACAAACGATATAAGCGAAACAGAAACAGTAGAAGTCAAACCGGAGCAAAGCAACACAAATGTCACACAAACGCAAAGTTTAATTTACGAAAACGACACACAGAGCTATTTATCAAACGAATTAGATGAATTGGAATCAGACAGGCACAGTTTACTAGAAAACCACGATTTATTAGACAACAGTGATCACAGTTTACTTGAAGACGACAACACACACAATCTATTGAATGATGCAAACAACGAGGTCATGATGATGCAGAGGCATAGGGAAATGCTCGCTGGACTCGTAGATAACAACCATCTCTTACCTCAAATGAAGAGTCCACTGACGAACGGATATGGCTTGTTAGACAGGGACACAATGAGTTATTTAGGCAATGATAGGCAGATTAGTCAAATTAACCACAGTCTAATGGACCAGAAGGAAATGTTGTTGAGGGAACGCAGCCGGAGCAGTTTACTCATGAGACAGAATGAAATGTTGGCTCGGCAGCACAGCATGATGGTGGAACCTAAACATTATATGCCCACCTCTAGTATAGGACTCGAGTCTGCTAGCGAATTATTAGGTAAGGTTTTTTACCAGATAGCATTTGGCCATACGTATAAACAAATATGTACAAGTTACTTTAAAACTTGCTGATAAATAATGAAAATTCGATATAATTAAAAAGAATCACGTGGCTAAAAATGCGCCACGATTCGCCGCCATGTTTGTGACGTCAGAATGTTATATATTTACGAATATGTAAAAAAAAATATAATGAGATTCAAAACACTGATAACAGCTGTGTACTGTAAGGAGGCATTAACATTGTGACGTCACACGCACCCGGGGTTGCTCTTATGCTTTCTTCATAAATTTATGTTCAACTTAATATACATTTTTAACAATAGCGAAGAAAATTGTTTTGTTATAAAAGTTATATATGATCTTTTCAAAAATATTTGTTAATGTCACCAGTAACCGCAAGTTGAGGAGACAAATTTTTAAAAAATTACTTTGTAAAATCTACGTGTTGGGAGTTCAAAAATGTGATAACTTTCCGGTTAAGATTGCTATACTCCTGGAAATACGAGATGTATAAAGCCTTTTCTCATTTTATGTTTTCCTTCTATGACGAGGACATGAAAAACGAAATTCTAGCGGGGTAAAGCAATAATTTGGCCCGTGTGTTTTCAGGTGCTAATTATCATTCAAATCACAATATGCTTCCACCATTTGGTATGAGAGTAGACAATTCAATGGGTACAAGTTCTTTAGGAAACACATTGTCAAATTTAAGTGCAAACACAATGACGAACTCCTTGGGCTCAAACAGTTTATCCGCAAATTCTATGGGCAGTGCTATTGGAAATTCTTTGGGTAGTTCTATTGGAAATTCTTTGGGCAGTTCACTTGGCAATACAATGGGCAGTTCGCTTGGAAATACAATGGGCAGTTCACTTGGAAATACAATGGGCAGTTCTCTTGGAAATACAATGGGCAACTCGATTGGAAATAATATGGGAAATTCTCTTGGAAACACTATGGGCAGTTCTCTTGGAAATTCGATGGGCAGTTCGATTGGAAATTCTATGGGCAGTTCTCTTGGAAATTCGATGGGCAATTCTATTGGAAATTCGATGGGCAGTTCTATTGGAAATTCAATGGGCAGTTCTATGGGAAATGCAATGTACCTGATGCACAATCAACACATGACTATGCAAAGCCAACCACAGATGCAAAGCGGTCTTGTCAATGGCTTCGACACACCACAGTCTGCTGTAAGTTATACCATTTACTTATCTTACACAACACTTTTAATTTCACTGTAGTTATAGGCAAACACAACATAAAACAATTTTACAATTAGAAAAAATTGAATATGGACAAAATATATAAACTTATGCTTTAACACATACGTTGTCTTATACTAAATACGCTACAGTATTTTGAATTTTACTTTCAATGAAATATATACATCCAAAATTAAACCAGCAAATAGATTCACATTTTAAGTGAAATGAATTTGATGGATTATTTTTTCTTTCCGGCCCGAGATATCAAAAAATGACATGTGATCCTAATGAGGAACCAGAAGACCCCCAGTGCACTTGTATAGAAATCCGAAACACTGTCACTGAAACATCACGTGTATAGCTTTGCGCTTCCATGAGGCGATTGAGTTATATACGCGGCCATACAAATAGGCGAAAACGAAAACCGTGTTGTACATTTGTCTCGCTCTTTCCTTACGGTGGGAACGCGTTTGTTGGAGTGAGAGAAATAACATTTCACCGGCAGAATAAAACAAAATGTGCTAATAATAGAAATGTAGATGTTGCAATCAAATTTTTAAACATTTTGCACTCTCGAAAATAAAAATCTGGAAAGGATTTGTTTATAATGCTTTTATAATTAAAAAAAGCAAGTATTTCTTATAATGTTTATCTTACTAAATTGAAACAGATATATGGGGGGGTTTCCAATCCCCCGCTTTGGACCGGCTGCTAGGTTTAACTGCTAATTGCTAGTTAAAGTGAAAGTATACATACAATGAAACACAGTAATAAAAAATGTTACTACATACTGGTATTCTGCGCTGACTTACTGACCCATTACTGTCAGTCACTGACTGCAATGTGAAACACAGTAGTATTTTTTATTGCTGGCAACTTAGTGCTTGACCGTAACCTCACTTTATGGTTAGTGATGATACAGTCTAAGATAGAAACAAGCTAACCTGGTAAGGGTTAATTTATCTATTATGGCTCCTACACAGCAATCGTACTGGATTTTTTAATTGTTGGCACATCTTTGGTGGTAGCAAAAGCCTCAGACTCCAGTCTCGGAGAAATTGATTATTTTGAGCTATATTTATTTCAAATGTCTATCAAAATTATATTTATTGGTTCTTCAAGTCATAGTTACAATATATTGATATTATGTACCTTAAAATAAACATAAATATACTAAACATTGAAATAGAGTATCTATTTCAATATTTAGTATATTTATTTTTTTGTTAAACTCAATTTCTTTTTCTATATACATATTTTGTTTAATATCTCTAATAGTTTGACTTTTATGTCAAAACTAATAGTGAAAACTTAACTGCGAGTTTTGTGTGTTAATGTAAGTTTTAAAGTGAACTTAAAACTTATATACACGATTTACAGTTATTTTATAAACATTTTGAAATAATATGTAAATATAAAAATATCAATATAAAATTACATTTTGCAATAAATTAATCCATTTAATTTTTCTTGTAAATATATACAAAGCACTGCCTTGTTGATCTAGTGGTTAACATGTTCGACTACGGACACGAGGTCCTGGGTTCGAGCCCCGGGTCTGGCCAATTCAAAATCGATATTGAGTTTTCTATTAAGATTTTCTCAATATTTGCCTGAAGTTGGAAAAAATTTTTGGGGTGTGGTCCACCCCCGTGCCTTGGAGAGGACGTTAAGCCGTCGGTCCTGCGACTGATCTCTCTCGCTTGTGTCGGATTGCCGTCACGTCGGACTATTATAGTGAAGGAATAGAGGGTACACTTGTGTACTACGCCTGCCAAACCGCAGTGGAGCAGCGTGGTGGGTCTATGCTCTAAAATACCTCTCTCATATGACTGAAGAGGCCTATGCCCGGCAGTGGGACGTTAATGGGCTGCTACTTACCTTACTAATGTCGCACAATGTGATGTCATCAGCAAGTCGTTGATGCTAACGGAAATCCATAGTTTTATCCCCGGCCAAAAAGGGATAGTTTCCCAAACGAATAAATGTATATGTATTGTGTATAATCAGAACGAGGGTCGCTATCAGGCGGACAACATGGACAAGTTCTTCACGGACTTCCACAAGGCGCAGCAGATGCGGCTGCTGCTGTCCAGGGGGGAGGAGCGACGCGACCACATGGAGCACATGCCGCACACACACAGCATGCTGAGCGCTGAACGGCTCGAAATGGAACACAAACAGAGGTAAATCATGACAGTTTGAAAAGTTTTCTCATAATCTACACCGGCTTGTAGACGTAAAATCTGACGGCCTTGATTGCTTTGCTAACTGAGGTCATAGGTTCAATTAACCGTAAAGCAACTTTAGAATGTAACAGGAATGATTAAAAGTGCGTGCGAAGATGTCTTGTTTAAATTTATACAAATGTTAAACTAGATTTTCGAGAATTAGCGGGAGGGAAAAAAGAAGATATGTTGGGAAATTCATGAATTTAACTGTCGTTAAAATATTAAAAGTGTTGAAAGTTTATACAAATAATTCTTTGTAATCTCAAAATACGATTTGTCAATAAAAGTGCCACTTGTTTTTTATCAATATTAGAAATTAATAATTAAATTTTGTTTTTGAATTACGAAAACTAAATGATGAGTGGCAAATTAAAATGCCACATGTCATTTGTAAATATGAAAACTACTTAACGAATTAGCATAAAAAACGCTGCACACCTTTGTCACGCTAATCACGTTTTATTTGTAAAAAAATTATCCTGATGCGCCTTAAGAGGTTTCGCTTCCAAAAACATTTTATTCGTCGTTATGCCAATAAATGTTATATTTTTTTTATTCTTTATTTCTAATGAAACAGCATACAATTTTTACATTAAATTTAACGCTTCAAAATAAGGCCATGACAGATTACATCCATTTACATAAATAAAAATTAACAGAGTAAAGCTAACTTAAATATTAAGCCAAACAAGATCGTGTGTGTGTGTGCGTGTGTGTGTGTGTGTACGTGTGTGTATTAGTGCGCGTGCGTGGGTGCGTGCGTGAGTGAGTGTGAGTGTGTATGAATGAGAGAGAGAATGCGTGTATGTATTTGTAACCATGTGTGTGTATTTATAAAAGTTTTGATAACCCTAATGTAAAACTTTCGATTTTTTGTTAAATCTATGAGATGGGACATAGTTTCTTTTTATATTATAAAAAAATTTCTTATTATTGTTTTACAGAATGAACAATCAAAGATCGACCGAAGGTATCGGTGGTCGAGCAGCTGGTGACGGCGATGATGACTTAGATTTCGACCCCTTCAAGGAGACACAGAAAGCTCTAGCCGAAATGATGGAAAAAGAAGTTATGCTTAACTCAATTTCTAGCGGGTAGGTTTTATATTTTTATCACCGAAAACAACCGTGAATAGTCGAACTCCATATAAGGGTGTCCACTTCCATTTTAGACACATTAACGTTTTTATTTATTAATGCACCAAACAAGAAGTCACAATAATAAGAACTTTAAGTTAATATACATAGCATACCTTATCTCTTTGGAAAGATCTCTTCCAGGAACACCAAAAATCTAACAATTTAAAAAAACTTGTGGTGTAGAAGCAAGAGATATAAACATACATACACAGAAATATATTCATATAAATACAACCTAAATGTATATACACGTATATAAAAATAGTATACTTTAAGAAATTGTTAATATATGGGTAGGGAATTAAACAAAAATTTTCAGTTCTAAAAAAGTAGGTAATAAAGCCGGTCTTGTAATTTTGTTGATAATAGCATTATATTTAACAACCTAGGTCATGTTTTTTGAAGTGAAACTTGTTTAGGCTCATGAGGGTAAAATTTTTTCGGATGAATGAAATTTAAATGAGTTTTTGATGCTAATTTGTTTGAATGTTAGGTAGTTTTAATATTTATAAATAACTTGTGGCATTTTAATTTGCCACTCGTCATTTAATAATTTAACATACTGCTCTTTAATAATAATTTTTAATGTTGGTTAAAAACATGTGGTATTTTTATTTACAATTTGTCATTTGAGTTTTCGATAAACTATTTGTATTAATTTTCGACACTTTTAATATTTTAATCATAATTAAATTCATAACTTCCGTTCCTTTTTCCCTCCCTCTAAGTATCGGAAATATAATGTTTTAGATTTGTATAAATATAAACAAGACTAGTTTAAATATCCCACCATTTTCAATATTTCTGTTTTTATGGCTATTTTTTAAGTAGTGTATAATTCTTACGCACATCACTATACTTCTTCATAAGACCTGTAAGTGCGAATGAGACACTTCTTAATCATCCTCAGTTCATAATGGGTCGACTAAAATTATTTTAAACATACTCCGCCTACCTTTTAGTATACTTTCTTTCTTTGCTCTTAATATTATCTAAAAGAGATTGCTATAAAGCGATAAGACCGCCCTTTGTCAAGCCACTACGTTATAAAAGTTTTACTCTATTTAAAATGTGAAAGTAGTTTGCAATGAAGTGAATAAAATAAAATAAATATCCCACCATTTTGAATAGGTTCGTTTTCATAGCCATTATTAATTTTTCTAATATGTGGTTAACAGTGACAACATGGAGCGCGTCCGTAGATCCAGACTGCCACCACCAGGATTCAGCCACATGAACGCATATGGAATTGGCATACCCCGTCACCAAGCACACCACCAAGGTACAAAATATTTTTCAAATTACTTTCAGTTTTTTGACTTGAATACATCTTTATAATTGTATCCATACGGAGGCAATTTAAAAAAGAGAACGATAACAAAATCCGGGAATACAGTTTGGCGAAGTAGCTAAATAGCTTTCACCTACATACGAAATTCAATTGCACCATTAAATACCTAGAGAATCAAAGAATTTCTGACGCTAAGTAAGGCTAGACACATCGCGCCCGTTGACACGTTCACGTACAACGAACGGCCGTGTCCATAACACAACTATACCCCATTTTCATTTTCTTATACGCTTTTTTGTGTTGCATGTGTTTTTATTGATATCTTACCATTATATAGGGTTAAAAGATTCGATTTTTTCAATACCTTTCTTTATTTATTTATAATAAAGTGACAGCGAGAAGTGATAGCGAGATTAGTATGGATGACATCATGAAAGCGATAAAAGGTATGAAATCAGGTAAGGCTGCTGGGTATGACAGAGTGTCAGTCGAGATGCTGAAGGCTGGCCGCGGGATTGTGGTAGCTCAGCTGTACTGCCTTTTCAATATATGCTGGGAGAAAGGTCAAGTCCCAAGAGATTGGAGCAAGGCCGTAATTGTCCCTCTATATAAAGGAAAAGGGTCACAGCAGGAGTGCAAAAATTACCGCGGTATCAGCCTTCTTAGTGTCGTCGGCAAATTGTATGCAAAGATATTAATTGAAAGGGTGATTAATGAAACTGATGAGAAAATATGGGACGTGCAAGCGGGATTTAGAAGAGGAATGGGATGTACGGATCAGGTCTTTTCTTTACGGTGCATAACTGAAAAATGTTTGGCTAAACACCAAAAAGTTTATTGCGCGTTCGTAGATTTAGAAAAGGCCTATGATCGAGTGGTGAGGAATGAGCTGTGGTCAACGTTATCTACGTATGGGGTGAGCGGTTGTCTGATCCAAGCATTGAAGTCTCTCTATGAGGGTTCTAGTGCCTGTGTCAGAATAAACGGAGCGTACACGGAGTGGTTTCCTGTCGAAAGAGGTGTTCGACAGGGATGTGTTGCGTCACCATGGCTGTTCAACCTTTTCATGGATAAATGTTTGACAGATTTAAAAGAAAGTATGTATGGGTTAAGAATGAATGAATTACTCATCAAATGTTTACTCTACGCTGATGATCAAGTAATACTTGCGTCATCCGCTAACGAGCTTCAGGAGATGCTAAATATTATGAATGAAGCTTTGAAAGGGAAAGGAATGAAAGTGAATGTAAACAAAACGAAAGTTATGCTTTTTGAACGAGATGAATCTATGATGAATGGCAATATTTTGATAGATGGGGAACAAGTGGAAGAGGTGAAAGAATTTGTATACTTGGGATCTAAATTTACAAAAGATGGAACATGTGAAAGTGATATCGAAAGGAGAGTGAATGCAGGGAATATGGTAAATGGTGCTCTGCATGCTTTTATGAATAGCCAGATGGTGTCTCAAAGGGCTAGACTGGCAGTGCATGCTGGAGTGTTGGTGCCAACACTTATGTATGGTAGTGAAAGTTGGGTATGGCAGAAGAATCACAAAAGTAAAATAAATGCGGTAGAGATGAGAGCGTTGAGAAGCATGAGTGGATTAAAACTGAGTGACAGAGTAAGAAATAGTGTGATAAGAGAACGTTGTGGTATAAAAGAAGACGTAGTGACTAAAATTGAGAAAGGTATGCTTAGATGGTTTGGGCATGTAGAGAGAATGAATGAAAGGAGACTGACAAAAAGGATTTATGAGTCAAGAGTGAATGCGAAAGTTGGAAGGGGAAGACCGAGGCGAACGTTCCTGGACCAAATCCAGGACATTTTAAATAACGGCCAGGTCAAGAGTACTCTAAACCGACGAACTTGTATGAAAGATTTAATGAGATTGAAAGAAGCGAAGGAGATATGCAAGGATCGTGGCAAGTGGAAGGATGTTGTCTCTGCCTACCCCTATGGGAATGAGGCGTGATGCTATGTATGTATGTATGTATTTATTTATAAACTTTATTGCACAATTAAGGCGGGTTTAAAACTAAAATTCCATCTATCATCAACCTTTCTGGTAAAAGAAAAGTCATTGGTAGATGTGTAGTATATTTAATATAATATAAGGCATAGACAGCAATAAGACAAGTAAAGAAAATTATATTTAAAAAGTTATTTATAAAGAACCGAAACAATATAGACAATATACACACATTCCTTAATTACATATCTAATTAATCTATAAAATATATCTATTCACCCATCCACGTTCAAATATATATTTTTTTAAACTTTCATTAGACAATGACTATTGATGTTACAATTATAATCAGCAGTCAATTGAAAGTTCACCATAATAGGGTTTATTCTTTGTAATGAGTTTAAGAAGTTTGTAATAAGTTTATGAAGTTGGTAGATGGCGCCAGTACGTGTAATGTGTAGGATTTGAATGTTTTTTAAATAATGAGACAACTTATATTTCAGGTTTCAACACCAATACGGCAATGTTCTCAGATTGGACCCAAATGGACCCGGCCATCATGTCCACCTCAGTCAACTTCGGCAAGCCTCCACAACAGAACTCTCTGAGCCAACAACAACAGGAACTATTCGCCCGATTCAACCACATGCAAGTCCAGCCAAACGGGGTCAAAATGGCCCCACAGTGGCCACAACAGAAGCTGCCCTGGCCCCTGCAACACAACGCCTCTTACAACTCCATCCCACTGCCTCCAGGGTTCGCCCCGGCCAAGACAGCCCAACACCCGGCCGAGTGCATCGACGCCAAGTAAACTGAACCGCGCAATCTTAACAAAAATAAATTAAATAAATAAAATAAAAACCCCGGAATTTATTCAGCGGATACTATATTTTCTATTATTGTCTCTCACCATTGATTGATTGAGAAATCTTTGTATTGTGAGATACATATTTTAAAACGAGAGAAATATGATAACAAAGGATTTGTAAAATAAATTAACCTATTTGTTTTATTTAAAAAAGAAATATATACATATATATACATCTATGATTATTTTTTTTTTCACAAATTGTTTTGTCTCGGCTCATATCATATTTCTTGGATTTGGTGATTGTTGTTAGTTATGTTTGTCTCTCTGTCGACTGATTATAAATGAATATCTATTGATGTATTATATAATTGATGGAGACTTAAAATCCGTTTATAGAAAATTATTTCTTTATTAAAATGGTGACAATTACACGGTTCAGTTTTGTACCTTATTGAGCCATTATCAATTGAAGAGATCATTAAATTGAAGTATTATTATTGACTCTTTTAATACATATACCCGCATTTCAACCACTTTGTACCTACTATTGTTCACACTCTTCTTATATATGTATATATGTTTTTAAAATTCTCATTACTTATTTATTCGTCTCCTTGCTTTCCCATTGACTAATTACCAAATAGTAACTATTGTATGAATGCTTAAAATTTTGTATCATTTCAATTTCTACTATTAGTTCACTCTCTCTATCTCTCTCTCTCTCTCTCTCACTTTCTATATATATATATAACGTAATTTTCAGTTATACGCTAACTGTTCCCGGAGTTAGATATGGGTAAATTCATTATTTATTGAATCCACTTAAAACCATTAAATTTCAACAAAACCTGCCCAGCTATTTAGTAGTTCAGTGACACATTGCACAATAATTATATTTATATAAAGTTATATACGTATTTTGTCAAATAGGGCTTCGGGCGTTGACATGCACATACAATTTCATTTCAAAATGTTTTTCTACAAAACGTAATTAATTCATAAAATCCTATAATCATTTTTTTATACTCCAGCCCGTCGTATAGTCCAAAACAACTGTTATGTATCTGTGAACTTTGTAGTTAGTCTATACTTGTTGAGAATCAATTAATATATACGAAGATACTTTATACCCCAATAACAAACTACTACACTACAAATAGTTCCTTTCGTGTTAACTTGTTAATCGGTTAATCGCTGTTTTAATTACACAGCATATAAAGGGCACGAGCTTTCATTAGAACGAGATTTTATCTTCTTATTCTTTCATTTATGCTTAAAATAAAACGAAAAGACTTTAATATATATGTTTATATATTATGAGATGTTAACAGGTTAAAACACTTCTCATATCAATATATTTACGTGGATCAGTTCCATCCCATGGAACAATGTCCCCTGTATGCCATATGTATAAACCTCCTCCTTCAGGTTTCAGGGCCCATTTAAGAGGAACTTCAGAAGCCTCCTCGGGAGTAATAGAGCCAGTTCCTCGAGTCATATCTGATATCACATATCCAGGATGCACGCAGTTAACAAGAATACCTGTAACAGTAAAGTTATACTCAATCAATAATAGTAAAAACAAAACGTCATGATGACTTAATGGTTAAGTTTCTCTTTATAATATTTTTTGTACTGTGATTATACTTGATGATAAATGATTTTCGTTTTCCGGAACGTTTTTCTGGTAGGGTGGTAACTAGTCACGACCGAATCCTCCCACCAGTCCAAACTCAGAATGCAATTTCCAAATTAGAAAATGGAAGTTCCTAAGTTTTGCCATGTCAGGAATCGAACCTAGGACCTCTGTTTGCGAAGCGAGTACTTGCACCATTGTGCCATCAAATGTATATTGATGAATTCATTAATATGTTTTGTTTTCATTTTTAATTTAATGTGGAGAATAAAAAATTGTTTATCAAAAACATTTCTATTCGATATTTTACAATAATACATATACACGCACACTCGCTGACACCACACACACTAACATATTTGTACTGCATTTATTTTCTCAAAAAAAGTGATTTAACATTTTATTTTTTATACTCCCAAAATGGATAATAATTTGGATTATATTTTTATCATAACAAAGTTATATCTTTTTGGATACATGCTTTATTACAACTAGCAATTTTAGGAATCATTTCTTATGACGTCATTTTCAAAATGGACGTTTTTAAGGACGGCCGTTAGATTTCACATTTATCACATAAATTGCGTTATAGTGAAGACTGGCTCGTATAGCAATTATTATCAAGTATAATATTATGTTCTAAAAATCGTGTCATATACATTTATACCATTAAGTTAACGAGTTTAGATATGTCTAAACATCACGCTGCTCCTCTGCGGCTTATCAGGCTACGTCTACCCCAGATATGCACCAAGACTATACAGATTCCTCACTGTGATATGGTACCTACTGTGATATAGTACCTCACCAAAATTTATTACAACGATTAGACACGAGTTTTACGCATAATACTTAGTGAAACCGTGACTCTAATTTTTTGATCACAGTTCTTAAACTCCTATATAAAACGTACCTTTATCACCTAATTTGCGATGTAACATGAACGTATAAGCATTTACTCCAACTTTCGATACCACATAAGGCGAATCGCCCCATCCATCAGTTTCTGTTGTATTTAATGTTACTGATTCTAAATAACTGTTCATTAAGCTTTTAAGTTCCGTTAAATTTAAATTAGGATCACTAATCTTTTTGCGTAATATTTCCGAAGGTATTCTTGACAAATGTCCTGAAGAACTAGTTATATTTAATATAATCCCGTTAGAATTGATCAACGGGAGAATACTTTCAGTAAGATTCACTAGAGCGAAGAAGTTGACTAGTAACGTTTGTTGTGCTTGATAAGGCTTAGGTTCTACTGAGTCTTTAAGAAATAATACGCCAGCGTTATTAATTAACAAGTCGACCTTTTTATATTTTGTGCGAATAAACGTACAAAAATTTGTGATACTCTTGTCATCGGTAACATCTAGTTGATGGTATTCGAGTTTGTTATTTTTTTGCAGTTCTTCGAAAGCTGCTTTACCGCGTTCTTTATCTCGAGATGTAAGAATAACTGTCCCATTAAATCTTTCACATAAGCCTTTAACTATGGCAAAACCAAGGCCTTTATTGGCACCAGTAACAATTGCTATTTTCTCGTCGCACATTTTAAGGTTAACTTTAAAAGATTTTATCTGCTTACTATAGTTCAGTATTACCCAATCATTATAACTTATCTCGAATATTACGCGTTGTTTATTAACCAGTGTTAATGTGTGTAACGATAGATATTTATCTCGAAGGTTCTAAGAAAAAATTGAACGATGTGAATTGTTATTAAATTCCTATTAAACTGTTGAAGATTATAAAATTTAGCTATTTTAAATTGACTGAATTATAAATAATAATTTAGCGTATCAATTAATATTATACTATACTGTGAAAATAGATAAAACATTTATAAGCTAGGTGTAAAGTGCATCGATAGTTTTTTTAAACCTGTGAATCATTATTTCTAAAAAATTAAATTGAAATAATGTTTGTTCAATATAACTGCTTTATAAATACAGGCGTAATACATAAGATCTTACAATAAAATATTCCAAATTTTTTGAGTTAATTTTATTTTGTGACAACTATGGCCTTAATACATAAAAATATAATAATTTTGGTAAATTCAAAGTGAGTACAACGTTGTATGGTCTATACTTTTACCTTATTACACAATGAATAAAAAAAATTGTTTCACATCAGTAGTTATGCTGTATGCCGTAAAATCATAGCTTCTCCCATTTAAAAAATATGAAACTGTATTTTAAAAAATACATCGGCGAATGAAGCCTCTACAACTACGTAATCTGTGAATTTTGAATGAAGTAGGTCAAACACTATGATAAGAAACTAACATCAATGAAGCAATGAACACAGAGTAAACATTATCAATTAAAGCACGGTGGTTTGTTTATTTACCCACTAACAGGTTGAACTTTGAACATTCTAGAAAAGTTTATTAAAGCAGTGTAAATTGTCCACTTTTCTAACCAACTTCTTCGTACATTTGGTTGTTAAACAATGTCATTGTGGCCAAATACAAAACCTTTATTTGGTGATGAAGTAGTATTACGTTCAATTGATTGGCTGGAAAACTTGCCTTGGAGGAACGAAGCTAAAATAACCAAAGAAAAGGATCAATATCAAATATGTTTGCAAGCACAAGAATTTTTACCTGAAGAAATTTCCGTAAAAACTCTAGATGGTTATATTATTGTTGAAGGAAAACATGAAGAGAGGAAGGATGAAAGTGGTTACATTTCCCGGCATTTTGTAAGGAGGTATGCTTTGCCAGATGGTTGTCGACCAGAGGAGGTGGAATCTAAACTGTTACCAGATGGAATTCTAACTATTACAGCTCCAAAAAAGCCGGTAGCACGCCGCGAGACTGTCATACCAGTTTCACATGAAGTTTCTAATGTAAAATCAAAGTTGTAAAACATTCCAGTTATATTTATTTTAAAATTTATTAATCCCGTTATTAGACAAATCAAAGGTTTTAGAGCATATAGCCTTTCTAAATAATGTTATACTCAATATTCAGTCTACATTAACAGATTTATGTTTAGGCCCAGGATACTTATCAATCTGTCTACCATCTATAGATGTTGATATAGGAATTATCCTGAGATTACAATAAAGTGCTAACATTACAACAACAAAAAATATTCCAATGCAATTTCCACATGGTTGAAGTGAAACCCTCAAGAATTTTGGCTTTAAGACAATGATAAGCATTTATATATTACATCAAATTGTATTGAAGGGGCTAATGTCACTAACATTCCCTAAATCATCACATAGTCCTCATTAGCTATAGAAATAAGAGACACTGTGTAATGCTCCCTATCTCAATTTATCCCATGTTAAATCTTATGAAATCATGTGTTTATCTCTTTGTACAGTTGCTTTTTTATTTCATCATCTTTCAAATAACAGTGATACTCAACAAGTTTTCACTTCAAAAAAAGCAAGTAAGGGTGGAAAATTTTATAGGGGTGCCATTCACATTGAACACCTCATTATTGCCTTGTTTCTATGAAACTATGACTGTGAAGGAATAGAGAGTCCTCTTGTGTCTGTGCTGTCACAAACACATACACTTGTGTACTATGCCTGCCAACCTATAGTGGTATATCATGGTGGGTGTATGCTTTAATAACCCTCTCCTATGATTGAGGATATCTGTGCCATGGGATGTTAACATGCTGCTATTTAAACTAACCTTACCTCTTTCTCATTGATAAGCATATATAAGGTACTGCAAGTGATCCCTCATGCTACACCAAATTTATTAAAAAAATTGAAAACACATCACCCATTACATGAATTTATTATTGGAATCTGGAAATTATAAATTTGGTAATAGCTGTAAAACATTGGATGTGACTTACTTAATAATTAAAGAGAACAAGAGCTGAGGGCAAGGCTGTAAGGTCTAAAATCACTTAATAGTTTTATTAAACCACTATGTGTTTTATTAATTGGCACAAATGATTGAGAATATAATATAAATGCTACATGGTCAACTGATGTGACCCATTGAGGCAGTATTCTTGTTTTTGGCCTGTCTGCAGCTTTTCACTTTACTACCACATTGTAGCTGATTGTAGTGCAATATGTGATAGATAAATGAAAATAAGAAGTTTCACTTTAATAATATTAAAAAAAATTGTAGTGTGATTATGATCATTATATTCTATCAACCCTCTCTTATAAGTAGAAGGATATTCCCATGTGCATTATTGGATCATAAATCGGTTACTTATCTTTTGTTCTGTTCTTACCCAGTAACCAATATATTGTACATACACAAAACTATTTATACCAAACTATTTTTCCATTGCTGTGATTAGTAAATAATTATTAATATTTATACTATAATTATATATTTTGAGGGTCCCTATGTATAAAAAGTCAATCCGTTAAATCTTAAATAAGATACCCAATAACTTGGGTCAACCTATCAGGTTGTGTGGGAGTAACTACTAAAACCCCCTTTGTACAAATAGAAGCTATTCCAGGTTCTCTGATGAAATTCACTGGACACAAACAAAATGGATTTCCCCAGGCTGCAGTGGTGCCTAACAGCTGTGAAAATCCCCATTCTCACTGCTTGCAACCCAAATATCTTTTCATTTGAAATTTAATTTTGTTTTTAGACCACTGGTTAGTTATCACCACATTGAAATGATAACCCAAGTTGATTAATGATGTGATATAGTCATCAAAATGACAAAATTGTTTAAAATGTCTTGTTGTTGTTGACTCTTTATATATAGGGGACATAAAATGATTGAATTAATATTGGTATAACAATAACATGCCAGTTTCACATGAAGTTTCATATATCAAATTGAAGTTGTAAAACATTCTAGTTATTTGTGATACTGGAGTAGCTAACTTATATGTTTATGAAAATGTTACACTTATATTTTTATTGTGATTTTTTGGAGTGGGTTGAGCAGTTTTGTAAATATTATCTGTAAGTTTGATATCTGAAATATAATTTCGATATTGTTCTTATAACAATGTTATTTATTCCCAATCCCCAGCACCATATTTTTTTTGTATGTAATTCACTGTTTTAGAAATTGTTTTTGAAGTGAAACTTACGCACGAGGGTCAAACTTTATGGATGAAACGCGTGATTAGCGTCACGAAGATGTGCAGCGTTTTTTTATGCTAATTCGTTTGAAGGTAGTTTTAATATTTACAAATAACATGTGCCAATTCGCCACTCGTCATATAATAATTTAAGATACTAGTTTTCATAAAATATAAATTAATAATTTTTTACTAAAACCAAATTTAATTAATAATTTGTAATATTGACAAAAACGCGTGGCATTTTTATTTATAATTCGTCATTTGAGATTTGAATATATTATGTGTTTTAGTTTTGGATACAACGAAAATTAAATTTTTAACATATCTTCCTTTTTCCCTGTCTCTAAGTCTCGGAATTCTAAAGATTTAGACTTGCATAGATATAAACAAGACTTAAAAATTCGTTGCCAAAGAAGTTTCACTTCTGACATGTGTACTTTGTAGGCACGCACTTTTAATTATGTTTTAGTTACCGTAAGGTTAGTGCTGTGATGCCTGCCTCATTGGCCTAGTGGTTAGCATGTTCGACTACAGACATGAGGTCCTGGGTTCGAGTCCCGGGTCGGGCCAATTCAAAAATCAATATTGAGTTTTCTATTAAGATTTTCTCAATATTTGCCCGAAGTTGGGAAGTTGGCGGTGTGATCCACCCCCGTGCCTCGGAGAGCACGTTAAGCCGTCGGTCCTGCGCCTGATCTCTCTCCGGTCGTGTCGGATTCCCGTCACATCGGACTATGAGAGTGAAGGAATAGAGAGTGCACTTGTGTACTATGCCTGCCAATCCGCATTGGAGCAGCGTGGTGGGCTATGCTCTAAAAAAACCCTCGCTCTTCGGAGTGAGGAGGCCTGTGCCCAGTAGTGGGACGTTAATGGGCTGCTATTACTAGTGCTGTGATGATAAGTGAAGATACCGTTTAAGATGGTGGTAAGCTTACCTAATAAGTAACAACCTAATGGTTTTAACACAATTCCTTTTATACATCTGTTTAGCGTGATAACTAGTCACAGTCAAAACCTAGAATAAGACAAGAAATCACAACTTTCTTCATTTGTCCTGCTGGAAATAAAACTTGGGACTTATTAAAGACACCATTGCTTACCATTTATAATAACTTATTAGTAACAGACATTAGAAATTTAAGTATTACTTGCATCATCCGCTAATGAGCTACAGGAGATGATAAATATTATAAATGAAGCTTTGAAAAGGAAAGAAATGAAAATGAATGTAAGCATAACGAAAGTTATGCTTTTTGAAAGAGATGAATTTATGATGAATGGCAATATTTTGATAGATGGGGAACAAGTGGAAGAGGTGAAAGAGGTAAGAAATAGTGTGATAACAGAACTTTGTGGAATAAAAGATGTAGTGACTAAAATTGAGAATGGTATGCTTAGATGGTTTGGGCACGTAGAGAGTATGAATGAAAGTAGACTGACTAAACGGATTTATGAGTCAAGAGTGAATGGGAAAGTTGGAAGGGGAAACCAAGGCGAACGTTCCTGGACCAATTCCAGGACATTTTAAACAAGGGCTAGGTCAAGAGTACTCTAAACCGACGAACTTGTATGAAAGGTTAAATGAGAATGGAAGAAGCGAAGGAGATATGCAGGGATCGTGGTCTCTGCCTACCCCTATGGGAACGAGTCGTGATGCTATGTCTGTATGTATGTATACCAATATCTATAAAATAAAATTGGCTAGTTTCCTTTAATATTAAGAGCTTTTCAATAATGCATATATATCAAAAATGAGTTGATGTCTAATCTCTGAAACGGCTGGAACGAGTCGAGATATTCACTTGCAGATTAGCTGCTTCTTATAAGGAATAATTTAAGCTACTTTTATTTTATAAAAAGTGGCATCCACATTTTAGCGGGTAAAACCGTGGAGAACAGCTAGTAAGAAGTAAATTAAATTTATATATTTTTGATAAAAAACAAAGCATCGACTGATTATAAGACATATTGGCCGAGATTAATATGATAAAACTACATGCCAACGACAACAAATGTATTGCAGTTATCTTTCTAACGTCTCTTTATAGGAAAATTATTTTAATTCTAAATTTTCTAACTAACTACTACATCGGCACACAAAAAAAAATTGTCTGTACACCGGGCGCCACCTAATCTACGGGCATGTTTTTCGACCAGCTGAATACTAATTTCAAGTCAGTTTAAGCCGTCCAGCCTTCAATTTCGAGTATATTCCAAAAAAATAGCGAAAATTCGATGTTTTGGTAAGAAAAAAATATATAACTGTCATGTGTGGCTTAACAGCTGATGAAACATTAGCGTACTGTATTTTACTTCTATTCGACGAAGTAAAACCGGCAATTCAGTCACACAGAAGTAACAGGTTATGGGAATTGTAAATTTCATGTTTTCGCTGTTTTTGGTTTTTTTCTCATCGTGCCTGCTGAAGGCTGTGAGGCTGAATCCAAATTTGTAATTTGAATGCAAAAGCATTCTTTATATTTTCGTTTTAACCTATCTGAAAACTTTCTGCGATTTTTTACCGGTTCGAACTCCGCATAAACGTAAAAAAATAGATTAGGATCCATTTTTGTCCATGTCGTTAAGCGATAATTCCGGTTATTCCAGTGAAACAAGCGTACACAGTACAACATTCCTTCCACTTAATGTATCTCTTGATTCTTACTTCTCACAATCTCTGAAAAATTTTAATGTCATTCATTTCAACGCCCAAAGCATTCCGGCTCACTTCAACGATATGCTTGCGTCATTTGAATCTCGTCATATTCATGCCATTCTCGTCTCTGAATCTTGGTTAAATCCATGTTTATCATCCACCTCCTACTCACTGCCTGGGTTCAATCTTCTTCGGAACGATCGCATTGACAGATCGGGTGGAGGAGTAGCGATCTACCTACGATCATATATTCCCTTCACCATTATAAACTCGTCTATTCAACCACCTCCCGCAGATGGAACAGAACACCTCCTCATTGAAGTTACCCTCTCCTACACGAAAATCCTCGTAGGCGTTTTCTACAGTCCCTCCCTTCACGTCAATTATTTTTCCTCCCTCGAGTGTCTACTAGAAAATTTGCTTCCATCATACCAACACACAATTTTAATGGGTGACTTCAATACCTGTTTGCTCAAGAGTGATTCCAGATGCAGGAGATTACTGTCAATAGCAGAGGCGTTAAACCTCAACGTTCTACCTCTCACTGCCACTCATAAACTACCTTATTGCACTCCTTCCTTGCTTGACCTTATCATGGTTTCCTCTCTAGATTTTGTTTCACAGTACGGTCAATGTCCGGCTGATGAGAAATCATGATGAGAGAAGGCATCAGCCTTCTCTCATCATGATTTAATCTTTGTTTCCTATAAAATACGACCTCCGAAAGTAAAGCCGAGAACCCTTCTGCTACGTAATTTTGGTGGTATGGATGTGGACCGCTTACGCGAAGATGCTACGTCATGTGATTGGTCTCCGGTAATAATTGCTAGTTCTGTTAATAGGAAAGTTGAACTATTTAATGCATTGATTACTCCGCTTTATGATAAACACGCTCCCATTAAACTGATCAAGCTTAAGCATTTACCTGCCCCTTGGCTGACCGACAATCTGAAGCAGTTGATCTTTAAAAAAAGTGAAGCCAAACGCAAACTAAAATGTAGCGAGTCTGACGAAAATCGTAGGAATTACACCAAAATTCGGAATCGATGCAATACAGCTTGTAGAGACGCACAACGACGCCATATTCATAAATCAGTTGAAAACGGCAACTCATTCAAAGTATGGAAATTTCTTGAATCTCTAGGAGTTGGTAAAAAATCTCGTAATTCTCCTGCTAATAGCGTAGACATCGAACTTCTAAACAAACATTTTTCAGCATCTAATACAATAGATGCGGCCGACAAGGCGAGTACTTTAAGATATCTTTCATCAATGCCAACTCCAGATTTCCCTCCGTTTAACTTCAGTCCTCTTGCTGAATGTGACGTTAAGAGGAATGTTCTGGCTATCTCGTCTAATGCCATTGGTACTGACTGCGTTAGTCGTAAGATGATCGTTCCTATCCTTGATATTATTATCCCTGTATTAACCAATATCCTCAACCATTCCTTATCCTGTGGTGAATTTCCCGTAACCTGGAAGGATGCTCAAATCACCCCTATTCCTAAGTGTCCCAATGCATCTTCCTTGTCCGAGTTCCGTCCAATCTCCATTCTACCATTCCTATCTAAAGTCCTGGAAAAATGTGTTCATCATCAATTCTGCGTCTTTCTAAACAAGAATAATCTCCTTGATCCTCTACAATCTGGCTTCCGTTCTGGTCATAGCACGGCTACCGCCCTAGTGAAAGTATCAGATGACATTAGACTGGGAATGGACAACAAGCAGCTCACAGTATTAACTCTGCTCGATTTCAGCAGCGCCTTTGACTCTGTTGATCATGACTTACTGCTAAGCCTATTACATTCCTTGAACGTATCTCCATCCGCGTTGGACTGGTTTCAAAACTACCTGAAGGGCCGCCGGCAACGTATTCGTATAGATGACACTTTGTCATCATGGTGCGACATGCGAGCTGGAGTACCTCAGGGTGGCGTGTTGTCACCATTACTCTTTGCAGTTTTCATCAATTCTATAGCCCAAAACTTATCTTCTCTCTACCATCTGTATGCAGACGATCTCCAAATATATACCCAATCCACTTTTGATAATTTAACCTCTGCTATATCAGTCATCAATTGTGATTTAGATCGCATCCAAACATGGAGTAAATCATATGGAATAAAGATTAACCCGAATAAATCTCAATCGATCATCATTGGTAGTAGGGGTTACATTTCAAGAGTGGAATGGAATACTCTTCCACCTACAACATATAAGGGGGTGGTTATACCTTATAGCCAAACGGTTAGAAATCTAGGTGTTTATTTTGACTCTTCCTTGTCTTGGTCTCAGCACATAAAGGAAATTAGTAGAAAGTTTTTTGGGGCTATGAAATCTATGCGACGATTGCAAGGTTTCCTTCCTATTCCCACCAAAATTATGTTAGCACAGTCCCTCCTTCTCAGTATTCTCGACTATGCTGACGCAAGCTTCCCCGATCTCACTGAGGATCAGTTAAACAAACTTGAGCGACTTCAAAACACTGCCATTCGGTTCATATTTGGCTTGCGCAAATATGACCATATATCAGAATTTCGTACAAAGCTCAGGTGGTTACCTATCAGACTTCGCCGGAATTTGCACATTCTCTCTCTTCTCTACTGTGTACTGTTTAACCCAAAAACGGCACCTTATCTTAAAAGCAATTTTGAATTCCGTCGGATTGATACTCTCAACGCACGTCGTGTCGAGGAGCTTGCGCTTAAGTCGAAACACTGCAAAACAAATTTTTTCTACAAATCATTCACGATTAGTTCAATCAACTTATGGAACGCGCTCCCTGTGAAAATTCGGCAGTGCCAGAGTATCTCCAATTTTAAGAAGTGTGTAACGGAACATTATTTGTCACTTCCGAAGTGATATTGACTTGCAAGATTAACATAAGGATGAATAAATGGAATTACAGATGTATGTATTTATTTATTTGTATATATGTATATAATAATTTGTATATGCGTATATATTTATTGTCTTTATTTGTATGTACGAGTATATGTATTAGTATTTGTATGTATTCACAATATTCTGTATATATCTACATATTATTTTTTGAAATTGTATGCCTATTCATTTATACACACCACTTACCTTCTCTCTCCTTTCTTTGACGGGTTCCCTAACGCCAGGGTTGTCTGGAAGAGATCGCTAATGAGCGATAAGACCGCCCAATTGCACACTAAAAGTACCTTATACTGAGTAATTGTACATCTATTTTTAGCGTGGTGTTCAATAAAGAATATTATCCATCTATTATCTATTAGGACTCTTATTGCATGGAGGGGAATTGCCGCTTGTAAGTTTTTTCGAGGGTATTGTACTGTTTCATTCATTTGAGGTTGAAACAGTATATAACACACTCGAAGATTTTTTTTCTTACGAAAACATCGAATTTTCGCAAATTTTTGGGGTTTTTTGCAATTTACTGGAAATTGAAGACTGGACAAACAAAACTGACTTGAAATTCGTATTCAGCGGGTCGAAAAACATGCCCGTAGATAGGTGGCGCCCGGTGTGCAGACAATTTTTTTATGTGCCGTTGCTATTAACCTCTTTCTATAGGAAAAAGACCTCTAATATTAATTCCAATATTTTTTATCATCCTGCAAACGATGAGAGTTGCAATACAAATTAATAATTATATCTTTCTATAAATGTGGGCATATCGACGCATGCTCTCAATCAGTTGAATTTAAAAACTCACCAATGGAGAGGTTTAAAACGAGTCGATCAAAACTGTAAGCTGACCTTAAAAATCAGGAAAATTGCCGTGGTCATGTTTTCAGACACGAAAGATATGAACTCCTGCAACTGATAATGATGGGCAAAATTGTCGGAAAATGGCCGCTGCAAGAAATCCCGGCTCCGCAACATTCGTGTGGTCTGGTTTCACAGGCGCTGCTAAATTGTTTCACCTAGTGCGAGATCAAGACAGTTTCTCATAGCTGATATCCAACCTACACTAAATGGAGAGAAATTAAAAGAAGAAGAAGCTTTCTATAGAAAAATTATTTTTTTTATCAAATGTTTTTATCTTATTATATACGAAAAGACTCATCATATTCAACTACTAACGTCTTTCCATAGGAGAAAAATCACGAAAATCAACGGTATTCTCTATTTATTATTTCACTGGAAATTGACGGCCTCGCTGACGTAGTGGTCCGAGTACTCGCATTGCTAGTAGAGGTCTAGACTTCGAACCCCGATAGAGTAAAATTAGGAAATTGCATTTTCTACTTTGTCTAAGTCTAGCCGGGTGGGAGGCTTCGGCCGTTGCCAGTTACCACCATACCAAGTTGTACCGCCAAGCAAGAGATTTGTGTTTCGGTGTGTATAATATAATGCTGTGTAGAAACCATAAGAGGTAAATCTTAGACTGCATCATCACTGAACATCAGGTGTGATCACGGCCAAGAGCTAACCTGTCATCAATAAAAAACATGCCCTATAATCAATTACTGACGCCATTCTATGGCGAAATTGCTCTTCCCTTTTTATTTTTTTTTATTCGCTACAAACAAAGAGACGCTTTAAAATACTACGAACTATAGGAGAAAATCAAGGAATTTTTGCAAGTTTTTGTATCTACAAACGAATATATTTGCGCTATAATCAATTTAATGACATCATTCTATATATATATATAGGAAAATAGTATCTTATTCCAAGGGAAAAGAATTGTATTAAATATAATCATTTATTGACGTCATTCTATAGAAAAAATACTCCAACATCAATATATTTTTTCTTATTTCACTAATAACAAATAATAATACACTACGTACAGATGTCAGAAGTGAAACTTCTTTGGCAAACTAATTTTTCAAGGTTGTTTATATTTATACAAATCTAAAACTTTAGATTTCCGAGACTGACGGAGGGAAAGAAGGAAGATATGTTAGGAATTTAATGAATTGAATTGTCATTAAAATATTAAGTGTCGAAAATTAATACATATTTATTGAAATCTCAAATGACGAATTGTAAATTGTCCACGTGTTTTTTGTCAATATTAGAAATTATGAATTGAATTTTGTTTTTCTCTTTAAAATTGAGTAAAAAGGTATATTCAATTATGAAATGATGGGTGACAAACTAAAATGCCACATGTTATTTGTAAATATTAAAACTACTTAACCTTAAAACGAATTAGCAAACAAAACGCTGCACATCTTCGTGAAGCTAATCACGCGTTACATCCGTAAAAAAATTACCTTCATGCGCCTAAAGAAGTTTCACTTCGAAAACAAATAAAATAAAAGCGTATTAAGGCTCCATTATTGGACAAAATTTTTATAAAGAGAATTCACTATACGGATAAAAAAGCAATAGAGAGCCGAATAATATGCTAAGGGCAATGCCATTACCGTGAGTAATTAGAAAATCGCGTGTGTAGAGTTTGTTATAAGACCCAACTGTCAGAATGGTTATTCACTCTGTTATTTAAACATGACTAATTCGGTGGCGTATTGGTCTATTCTTTTTGGTATTACGGGTAAAATATATGTAGAGAGAGAGGGAGAGAGAGATCACTTTTATTGTACCCTACAAGGAATATACACAATAATAAAACAAAGTAAATGACTGTACAGCACAATAAGGCTACCTTATCTATCGATTTCTTCCATGTAACCTTTGGGTTAGAGAGATTGTTGAAACATTAAAGGGGTAGAACGTGGTTTTTTTTATTGCTGAGACAGTTTTAGCGCTTGATTGTGATCTAACCTGATGGTTAGTGATGATACAGACTAAGACGAAAGCGCGCTAATCTGGTAAGAGGCGATGAGGTGATTTCTACACAGCATCGTACCGGAACACAAATCACTTCGGCCATACGTTTTTGCTGGTAGGATGGTAACTAGCCACGGCCGAGGCCTCTCACCTGACCGGACTCAGACAAATTAGAAATATAATTTTCTAAAGTCGCCCTACCGGGGATCGAACCCGGGGCCTCTGCTAGCAAAGCAAGTACTCGCAACTCGCAAGCACTCGCAACACAACGAGGCTGTCAGAATAAGCGTGGTGAATCAATATGCAATAAATAAATGCACAATTAATACGATAAACAGAAATATATATTATATTCTGTACTGTATTTTATTCAATCCTAGAACGCCTTCCTATAAAAGAAAATTTTGATTTTAAATCATTAGGCCCATCTCAAAACTAAAAGCTTAATATAATTAGTCTGCCAACAAAATTTTAGGACCAGTCATTTTCAATCAACGCTATTAATTTATGAAATAATCTTCTGTTATCCATTACAAATGCTAGATCTTTCGAAATATTTAAAAGGCAGGTAAAAGCGCATTGCTTTTCACTTTGTGTTTAATAGACCTTCGCTTATTAAAATCTTATTTCTCAGACATTAGTATATTCTTATCTATATATATGTTAGGTATGTATGTAAATTGTGAAACGTAGTGCGATGGTTGGCTAAGATGAATAAATATTACATCAGTAAGGCACTTTCACTTTTATTTTGAAGTCAGAAGGTTTGTACTGAAGGCTTTGGAATGCCACTAAGGTATGCTGGTTGTTAGGATAAAGGAAACTATTATAATTATTATGTCGATAATTATATGGGTAGCAACGCGAGTTAAAACGAAACAAAATATGACCGGAGCGTGATTTCAAGACGCCGTTGTGTTAGCTACCTGCGACATGATGTGTCCCATGTGGCAGTCCCTATGGGGCGAGCGAGATACTTGAAAAACGGCGACGGATCCTACGCATGGCTAAGTATTTTAAAAAGCTTATTATATATATCACATAATATATATTCTATTCTATTTATTCTATTATATTTTAGATAAGTATAGTGTACAAACTCTTTGACAATGTAAAAGTGTATAAATAGGTGTATGGTTGTAGGTTTGCCACTACATATTTATCTATATATTACATGTATGGTCTATATGAAATGTTTATATCTATAAGTAAGTTTATTATATTTATATATACTTAGCCTACACCACCTACCGTATTCCATACAAGGAATACCTCTAACCCAAAGATTGCCTGGTAGAAATCGCTATGTAGCGATAAAGCCGCCTGTTTTCTTTTGTGCTTTATGTTTCCTTGTGGTGTACAATAAAGTATTTTCTATCTATCTATCTATTTAACTACATATATTTATACATATATCTACATCTTGATAGGGAAATGTTAAGAAAAAAGTAGCAGCATATTAACGTGCTTCTGCTGGGAATAAGCTCCCACTCTTGAAGGAAAGAGGGTTTTTAGAGCATATACGCTCCTCGATTGCTAGTTGTCAAGCTACAGATACCCCAGTAATCCTCCCGCGATAAGCTAGTTTATACATGCGTTTTATTTTACCGAAACCACAATGATGAGCTGTAAAAAACAATCAAGCAGGCTTCATGTTTATAAACTTAACGGTGTTTACCCAATACTGGACCCCTGATTTCTCTAAACGAGAATCCTCGCGTCTCATCCGGAGACGATCATCACTTTTTTATAATAGATGCTGGGTTCCATTTCTCAAAGGCAAACTTAGGAATTAGTATTTTCTAATTTGTTTAGGACTAGATTGATTGATTTCACGCATAAGCAAGGACGTTCCCACCCAATAAAAAAAAATTAAAAGTACACAGGTCAGAAGTGAAACTTCTTTGGCAAACTAAATTTCAAGTCACATTTATATTTATATAAATCTAAAATTTTAGATTTCCGAGACTTAGAGAGATCCCTCCCTAAAAGGAAGATATGTTAGGAATTTAGTGAACTTAATTGTCACTAAAATCTTAAAAGTGTCGAAAATTAATACAAATAATTTATTGAAATCTCAAATGACGAATTGTAAATAAAAATGCCACGTGTTTTTGTCAATTTAAGAAATTATTAATTAAATTTTGTAATTTAATTTAAAATTTAGAAAAGAGAATTTATGAAATATTTTTATTTTACACTTTATGCAAAATAGTATATTAAATTATTAAATAACGAGTGGCAAATTAAAAAGCCATATGTTTATTGTAAATCCTTCCAACGATTTAGCATAAAAAACGCTGCAGTACTTGTGATCAAGTTAAAACACTTTATTTTTGGGAAATATTTATATGGACAACAAAAAATAAATAAACTTTACGTTTATGTAATTCAGTCTAATGTTACGTATACACTTAATTTTTTTGTTGTGGTCAACGAATGAGCTGTGGTCAACGTTATCTACGTATGGTGTGAGCGGTAGTCTGATTCAAGCATTGAAGACTCTCTATGAGGGTTCTAGTGCCTGTGTCAGAATAAACGGAGCGTACACGGAGTGGTTTCCTGTCGAAAGAGGTGTTCGACAGGGATGTGTTGCGTCACCATGGCTGTTCAACCTTTTCATGGATAAATGTTTGACAGATTTAAAAGAATGTATGTATGGGTTAAGAATGAATGAATTACTCATCAAATGTTTACTCTACGCTGATGATCAAGTAATACTTGCGTCATCCGCTAACGAGCTTCAGGAGATGCTAAATATTATGAATGAAGCTTTGAAAGGGAAAGGAATGAAAGTGAATGTAAACAAAACGAAAGTTATGCTTTTTGAACGAGATGAATCTATGATGAATGGCAATATTTTGATAGATGGGGAACAAGTGGAAGAGGTGAAAGAATTTGTATACTTGGGATCTAAATTTACAAAAGATGGAACATGTGAAAGTGATATCGAAAGGAGAGTGAATGCAGGGAATATGGTAAATGGTGCTCTGCATGCTTTTATGAATAGCCAGATGGTGTCTCAAAGGGCTAGACTGGCAGTGCATGCTGGAGTGTTGGTGCCAACACTTATGTATGGTAGTGAAAGTTGGGTATGGCAGAAGAATCACAAAAGTAAAATAAATGCGGTAGAGATGAGAGCGTTGAGAAGCATGAGTGGATTAAAACTGAGTGACAGAGTAAGAAATAGTGTGATAAGAGAACGTTGTGGTATAAAAGAAGACGTAGTGACTAAAATTGAGAAAGGTATGCTTAGATGGTTTGGGCATGTAGAGAGAATGAATGAAAGGAGACTGACAAAAAGGATTTATGAGTCAAGAGTGAATGCGAAAGTTGGAAGGGGAAGACCGAGGCGAACGTTCCTGGACCAAATCCAGGACATTTTAAATAACGGCCAGGTCAAGAGTACTCTAAACTGACGAACTTGTATGAAAGGTTTAATGAGAATGAAAGAAGCGAAGGAGATATGCAAGGATCGTGGCAAGTGGAAGGGATGTTGTCTCTGCCTACCCCTATGGGAATGAGGCGTGATGCTATGTATGTATGTATGGTATTGTAAATAAAATACACGACCTTTTAGTGTAATCCACTACAGGTTACTAATACAAGTAAATAATTTGTATTTAAACTTGAGCGTATGAATAAAAAATATTCTATTAAACGATTGAAAATTGGAACAAAGTAATCTAAATTGGTATTTTTACCCTTCTCAAAATTGTGTTTAACTGTTCCAGAGATTAGTGGTAGTAAATCGACAAGATTATTATGTCAGAATATATAAAATTAAGGAAATTGTAATCAAAAACTGATTTTGATATCTTGTTAAAATTATTTCTGATTCAATTTTAATCTATCTATCAAACTATAAATAATGAAGTGTTTGAATGGTAAGGGAAGTAGCAGCTCATGAACGTGCTGTTGGACACTAAGTATGGAGTTATTGCTATTTTTCAATAACTGTAACTTCGACGTTATTATAGATCCAAAAACTATTGTTTTATCAAGTCATTTATTACTGAAAAGTAAGATAATTATATCATAGATACACAAAACACATAGTACTGATTATGAAGAAGATAGTAATATGTTAATAGATTAGAATCTCAACCTGAAGACGAGGTTGAATGGTTTAAAAGCTTAGGTTTTCCCATTACGAAATGATCTACGAATTAAAAAACTAAAAATGAAATGGAATGCGTATTAAGTACACATGTCACAAGTGAAACTGCTTTGGCTAACTAAATTTTAATTCTTGTTTATATTTATACAAATTTAAAATTTTAGATTTTGGGGACTTTGAAGGAGGAAAAAAGGAAGATATGTTAGGAATTTAATGATTTTAAATGTCACTAAAATATTAAAAGTGTCGAAAATTAATTTCAAAATCTGAAATGACGAATTGTAAATAAAAATGCCACGTAGTTTCTCGATACAAGAAATTATTAATTAAATTTTGTTCTTTAATTTAAAATTTAGATAAGAGAATTATTAAATATTTTTATTTTATATTTTATGAAAAATAGTATATTAAATTGTTATATGACGAGTGGCAAATTAAAATTCCACATGTTATTTGTAAATATTAAACTACCTAACTTTCAAACGAATTAGTATAAAAAACGTTGTACATCTTCGCGATGCTCGCGCGTTTCATTCCTAAAAAATTTCCGTCAGAAATGTTTATAGTGTATACTGCCGATCTTTATCGTACTGCTTTTTAAAATGTGTAACTATTATAACAGTGGCTTACTCCAAAGTATTGATAGTAACGTAACCTAATATAGTAATACCTAACCTAGTATTATTAATAACCCTCTTTTGGATGTCTGTTATTTTCGTTACCTGTTATTTTATCAGTAAGGTAGGAAATAACGGATATGTGATACTTATAGGAGAGAGGGTTTCAAAAAATACGGAATACGGTATTGCTCCAGGTTTTCTCTCCGAAAAAGGACAAGGCAAACTGACGAAATTCAAATGATTTTCAAAAGTTTCAGTGTTTTACGTTAAACTTAGTGTCTATCTAGATTTCTCGCTGCAAATCATAACTAAACCTTAATGATATATAATAATCAGATAAAATATAGTATATACATTGACTGTAATGTACGATTTTATTTTTATCTAATGGAAATCGAACTGATAAGTGGCCCTGAACTTGTGTTGGCGAACTCAGTAATCACTCAGTATCGTATCGTTAGAGAACTGTTTGGAGGACAGTCGCTACTCGGAACTGGTGGCCGGCACTTGTAGGAGTGAATTTCGTCGGTAAGCTTCATTAAAAGTTCAATATTTTGAAAATGTAACGTTATATTTTGTGAAAACTTATAAATTTTACATACTATAAAAATTGATATCGATTAATGAGTGTTTTATGATGTTTCAACGTTGGATTTCGTACCGTAGTGATTTTACTGCAATATATTCAGGAATCTTGTGATAATGTGTTACAAGATTTCAGGCAGATGTTTCACGTGTTAGGACGTAATTTAATGTCTCATAGAGCAAATTAAGGAAATTTCGTATGGTTAATTCGTTCTTTGTCTAACCTAGCAGCTGACACTATTAAACCTTAATTCCGTCGGTGAGATTTAGAAAAAGGTCAAACTTTTTGAAAATGAAACCTTGTGTTTTGTTGAAACTTACAAAAATGTGTAAAATCTTAGTAAATATCGATAAATGCGCGTTTTATGTTGTAATAATGTTGTAATCCCCTGTGGATTTTTCTTCGATCCTATTTCTGTGATACTGGATTTCAGGCAGATGTTTCACATGTTAATAACTAATTTAATGTCTTAAAAACTCCTAAAGTTGATTCTGATAGAACAAATTTAGGGTATTTCATATATGCTGCCATAAAAAGATCATTGGTTAAATACACCGAGACATTTAAAAAATCAAATATAGATATCTTTGGCGACTCCTCCACTTTATTCAAGCGTAAATTGAAATCGTATTTAATGAACAGCTAGTTTATTTTCTTTCCTTTTCACCCTTTTTCATAGTAGTTCTTTTTTTTTCATTCATCATATATAAGTTTTTTAGATTTATTACTATTTAAGTTTATTTTTAGAAGTAACATATTTGTATTGCATACCAAGTTAGCCTATAAGTGGGATATTCAATACATACATACATAGCATCACGCCTCATTCCCATAGGGGTAGGCAGAGACAACATTCTTCCACTTGCCACGATCCTTGCATATCTCCTTCGCTTCTTTCAATCTCATTAAACCTTTCATACAAGTTCGTCGGTTTAGAGTACTCTTGACCTGGCCGTTATTTAAAATGTCCTGGATTTGGTCCAGGAACGTTCGCCTCGGTCTTCCCCTTCCAACTTTCGCATTCACTCTTGACTCATAAATCCTTTTTGTCAGTCTCCTTTCATTCATTCTCTCTACATGCCCAAACCATCTAAGCATACCTTTCTCAATTTTAGTCACTACGTCTTCTTTTATACCACAACGTTCTCTTATCACACTATTTCTTACTCTGTCACTCAGTTTTAATCCACTCATGCTTCTCAACGCTCTCATCTCTACCGCATTTATTTTACTTTTGTGATTCTTCTGCCATACCCAACTTTCACTACCATACATAAGTGTTGGCACCAACACTCCAGCATGCACTGCCAGTCTAGCCCTTTGAGACACCATCTGGCTATTCATAAAAGCATGCAGAGCACCATTTACCATATTCCCTGCATTCACTCTCCTTTCGATATCACTTTCACATGTTCCATCTTTTGTAAATTTAGATCCCAAGTATACAAATTCTTTCACCTCTTCCACTTGTTCCCCATCTATCAAAATATTGCCATTCATCATAGATTCATCTCGTTCAAAAAGCATAACTTTCGTTTTGTTTACATTCACTTTCATTCCTTTCCCTTTCAAAGCTTAATTCATAATATTTAGCATCTCCTGAAGCTCGTTAGCGGATGACGCAAGTATTACTTGATCATCAGTTGAATCATATGCGTAAAAACGACGACTTGAAGAAACAACCGATGAGTTCGAGTTGATAAATATAGCGAAGCAGTGAAGACAGACCCCCGCCCTGTGGAACACCAGCTGAGGTATACAAAAACGAAAACCATTACATATTATACGTACGACTTTAGTGAATTTCATTCTATAAAAAACGGGTTTGGTGTTATATACCCAGGACCAGCCTTTGGCGATGTACGGCCCACCGAAGAGTGGGCCCACTGAGGCAATGCTGGCCAAAGGCAGCTGTCTTCAAACTTCTGGACCGTCGTCCGGTTCGCTGGGAAACCACTGTTCGCAGCTGACCCCTTATTTTGGTAGGCTTCGGTCTTCATGCTGCAAGGGCGTCGTCTCCACGAAGTTTCTTGATAGCGATTCTTCGCAATGTATCAAGATTGTGTAACTCGATAATTGCTACAAACTCGGAGGTATTTCTCGGCGATGTACCCTAACATATTCCTGGATTCGGAGTAATGCCCCAACGAAATCTCAGATAACTTTGGTTGTGTTATAAATAGATGTCAAGTGATGTGTGCTTTGCATTTCAAATTTGATTAGCGTCGAAGTCCCTTGCACTCTGCTGCGCGGTTTTCAAGTTTGCCTTCCTCCCCTTTTTGGCACATTGAAAGGGTTTGTCTCATTGTCTTAACAACTTGATAAATATTTCTATCTTCTACTTTCAATCAATCCCGTGTCCCTTTTTATTATACAGGAAGCGTCTACCTTATTGTTTTAAGAATCTAAAAAAATATCTTAGCGTAATTTATTCTCGATCCCTAAATTGCACACATTGCAGCCTTTTCTATTATTGTATCCCTTTATTCGTATAGAAAGCGTCTGCCTTATTGTATCTAAAACGGAACAAATATCCTTATGCAATTATTTACCATAGACCCTTAAAATATTTCTTATAAATAAAGGGATTTAAAATTATCCCTTTGCTATGTGGCAGCCACGCTCACCAGTCCGTAACAAAAGGATTTCCACATATTTCCACGGGATCGGGATAGCAGGGCACAGCTAGTTTCATATATAAAATAACGTCTCTAAGATCCCGTTTAGAAGCATTTGAGATGCGGGCCTATCGACGCATGCTCAAGATCAGCTGGAACCACAAAGTTGCCAACGTAGAAGTCTTGCGACGAATGGTTTGTCAGCGGGAACTTTGGAAGACTGTCAAAAAGAAGAAGGTTGCGTATCTGGAGCATGTTCTGAGACATGACAGATACGGACCCTTGCAATTGACAATGTTGGGCAAAGTGGCTGACAAGAGGCGTATTGGCCGAAAGAGGAAGCCCTGGTTGCGCAACATCAGAGAATGGACTGGTATGGCGAGTGCCGTTCAACTATTTAGCCTTGCGATGGACAAAGTTAAACATAGAGAACTGACTGCCAACCTTCGCTGGTCGGAGTGGCACATAAAGAAGAAGAAGATCCCGTTTATCTCTATATAATAGCATATTGAGAGACAGGGATCTTACGCGTTCTTAATCTTAGTAAACATTAAATATACAAGCCACAAACAATGTTTGCAATGTGTAAACATTTACGAGAAGTTTCATGTATCTGTGTAGAACACGCGCATTGACGTAGTAACTTTAAGGGAGATTGGATTCTATTTCAAGTCAATAAGGAGTAATTTGTATACAACTCTGTTGTACTTTTGAGCACATTCCTTCGATCAACTTATTAAGGTCTATATATAGAATTACTGAGAAATCCCACTGGGTATATCCTGGCGAAATGGCTTCCATATACTCGAACTTCTTTAAAGTTAATTTAATGAAATATATATATAGCTGTTATTAGAGATTACTAAAAGAAGAAGAGAGAAATTACAACTGAAATTTGGTTTTTCAATTTAAAATTTTGAAAAGAGAATTTATGAAACATTTTTATTTTATGAAAAATAGTATATTAAATGACCAATTGAAATTCTACATGTTATTTGTGAATATTAAAACTACCTAACCTTCTAACGAATGAGCATGAAAAACGCTGCACATCTTCGTGATGCTAATCAGGCGTTTCATTCGTAAAAATTTTTACCCGCATGTGCCTTATGAAGTTTCACTTCAAAACTCTCTTAAACTTTGGTGACGCGATAAATTGTAAGCCCATCGCGAGCTTTTACCAGGTACCGTCATATATATCCTCTACCAACTAATACCGCGTCGAGGGCACCCTGTCCTCATCGCGCCCTCTCAGAGCAGGAGTCCCACAGGGCTCGGTGCTCTCTCCAATCCTATACACGCTGTACACATGTGACTTTCCAAGCACAGAGCGTGTACACTTTGCTCAATTCGCGGATGACACCGCTCTATTCACCACCTCACGTGACACCAATCTGATCACCTCGAGACTTCAGAAAGCGGCCAATCGCATCGCCGAATGGTTTCGCAAATGGAGAATCGAGGTGAACCCTGAGAAAAGTGTAGCAGTGCTTTTCACAGGAGTGAAGAGGATTTGGGATCGCAAACTGCCTAACATTAAGCTTTACGACATGGACATCCCATGGAGTAAAGAAGCCAAATATCTTGGAGTTACCCTAGATAAAGCCATGAACTTTAGTAAGCACATTCGCAATGTTCGTGGCAGAGCCGCGTTTGTGCTTGGTAGATTATCCCCTCTCATCTGCAAGAAAAGTAAAATGTCACTTCGCCACAAGGTGACACTCTACAAAACTTGCATCCGCCCCATCATATCGTACGCCAGCATCGTCTTCGCACACGTGCCAGCCTATAGACTGGCCCGTCTGCAGACGCTGCAAAATAGATTCATGAGGATGGCCACGGGATGCCCCTGGTACGTCCGAAATGTCGATCTACATAGGGACTTAGAACTCCCCACGATAAAGAGTTATTTTAAAGAGCTCTCCGAAAATTATTTCGAGAGAGCCATAAATCATAGGAACCCACTAGTGGTTAACGCGTCCTCTTATAGGATCCGTCTTAACGTTCCGCCTAGGAAGAGACGGCCTAAATATGTCCTTAACGACCCCGACGATACGATAACTATCGACAATCTACCTTACCAGGTAGGGACAGACACATACACAAACGTTACACAGCGATTCCGCCGGCGGAGTCGAGGTCCCCGATTTCTGACGTCACCCGGACGTGGACTTCACCCACGTTCCCGGGGGCGCTTCTGATTCTTCCTTTTCAGGTGATGTTTCAGCGATAACGTCGCTCCAAGCCGAGGCTCGGTCTCGCAGGAGACGCCCTTGGAGCGGCGTTTCCCCGGAGAGCGAGCCCTTTTCAGGGCTCGCACTCGAAATGTGGCGGCCTCCTTAAGAGCCCGTCCTCCTCCCGGTTACGCTGTAAAAGCCAGTAGGGCTAACAGCTAAACACAGTTCGAAAAAAAAAAAAAAATACCAACTAATTTATTCATATTTAAAATATATATTTTTACAGCTTTATGTCATACAGTATTGTACTTTGGGGTAATGCTGCTGATATAGATGCAATATTTCTACTGCAGAAAAGGGCCATTCGTGCGATTTACAATATGGGTCCAAGAGACTCGCTAAGAAACAAATTCAAGGCAGTGAACATAACGACAGTTAACTGCGTATACATATTAGAAAACTTGTTGTACGTACATAAAAACATTGACTCTTAATAAAAAGAGTGAATGTATATCACATAACTTACGAAACAAAATCAAACTTGTTATAAATTCTAGTAGGCTGCATAAAATTAACAACTCATTTAAGGGTAACTGTACTTAGACGATAAAAACGCGTGGGAGTGAACGAATTGGTCTAATTTGAATTGAAATATATTAAACCAATATAATATTTTAATGATGATGGTAACAAAAACTTCCAAATAAATAAACTCAGTCGGAGTTTGTTGTGGGATCTTCTCAGATCAAGACGCGAAGGAACCCTCGTAACTTAAGATTTTAAGTCGTTCTTTAATACCATCATCAGACGTACATTAGATTTATTGTGTGGAAAAAAATATAATTTGACGATTCAAAAGCGAATAAAGATATTTTGATTTGATTTGATTTAATAGATATGAAGTTAGTCATGCCTTGTGACCACCAAGGTCACAAGGCATGACTAACTTCCGTATCACTATATATAACTATATTCGAATATGTAAAATAAAATCTCAAATATGGTACGATGTTCAAAAATTTAATTTAGGTCATGCAGCAAAAAACAATAAGAAGAACTATTAAATAATAATGCAATAATTATGTTAATGGTACGATCTACTGTACCCTGTATTATTTTATTAATAGATGATGCAAAAACATTGATCACATTTTTACGTAAATTGCGCGGACGGAGGAGTATGAAATTTTCCACACTTACATATAAACTACATTAAATCAATAAAAACACATAATACACACGCACATACAGTATATATACGTATTTGACAATAGATGATAATTATGTCAAACGCACAATAAAGGTTACATTAAAAAAAGTTTATATTGTCAAAAGCACTAAAGAGGTTACTTTAGAAAAGTTATTATGGTGGTTAAGACTTTTTAAATTACCTATTATTTCTGATGTTCTACGCAACTTTGTTAATTTTTCATTTTTATTTGATTATGGTCTTATAAAACAGTAGTATCTATTTTCATTTTGTGGGACTTTTACGAAACAATAATATTTACGTAATGCGACGCACCTGAAGTTTCAATTATTGTCATATCGATCGATTTTGTTACTTTAAATTTCAAATCGACGGTTTGGATTGTAATTCTGCGTTTTTAGGTGGTAGAAGTAATACATAAATATAATGTAATGTAAAAAAACCAATGCTGATAAGGATATTCTTTATAAAAATGTATCTATATAGAAACGATAAACAAGAAAATACTATTACTTCAAACAAAATATTGAATTCTACAAGTGTAAGATAAATGTTAAATCTTGCATTAGTGAGTAGATTTTTATTGCTGACAGGTTACCTACCTAGTTTTATTCTTATATTTAGGCGAAAACATCGTAAGGAAATTTACATGCGAATTACGACTTGATTTTTTTTTGCATTACTGTCTGTACTTCATAAAGTTTATACTATATTTATGAAAATCAATGTTCAAGTGTGCAGGTTTTTAATTTTAATATTTTTAGTGTAGATTATTTAGGAAGGCGCTTGCCACTCATATTTCTTGCTATAGGAGTCTGTCGCGTTGTCACCTACTAACACTTCCTATACCTAGTTAAAGTTTTATTTTCCACAGGTTTCTACAACAAATATGACCGTGGTCAAGCCCGAATCGTTGCTTGAATATTTAATTATCGAGTACAGATGGCTACTAGTTGTCACATTGTTAATGCCACTGTCCTTTATCTGGAATATCTGGTCCACTGTCAGAAACTACGTTGTCTTTAAGTTAAACAGCGCCCCAAAGGCACATGAAACCAAGGTATTGAAAGTGCAAAAACAGGTACGTATCTTTTTTTTTATCACGGCTACATTTTATTTTATATTTAAATCACATATATATTACAAATTAAAATTTAACAATAGCTATGCTGACCAAGTGATTAGTTTCGTGGATCTTACTTAAAAAGTAGTTGGATAGCCCATTTGTCGAGGAATACTATGCAACATCATGTCTCATCCAATAAGAGCGAAGCGTCAATGAAATTTATTTATTTCTTCTGAGAGCTTCCATTGAATGCACTGCATAAATGGTTAAAGTCGCGCTAAAATTATGTATAACTGAATTGTGCCTCTTAAAAAGTGTATTTTCCAAAAAGTTTGAGCATATATCTGTTAAAGTTGGTTCATGATTTAATGGGCAAAATTTCGACTCCCTCTCGCTTAAGTGATGCAAGCGAAATTGCATATATCAGATAATATACCAATAAAAACAGGAAAGCGACTTTTTCATTACCAAATCATGTGTGCAAATTTTCCGACGAAATCAAGTCATACAAAGCGAGCTTGAACACTAAGGTTTATTTCGGTAATTATACTAAGACACTTATGTTTCCTTGGCCATAGTTCAATGCGAAGTGAAGTTTTCAGCCTTCGCCTATCCATGCTTGAACCAGAATATTTAAAGAATGTAGTAAAAGTCATGAATGCCCAGTGATGACACGCCTGAATTCTCGTTCAGAGAAGTCATCATTAAGATTCACATTATAAAATGAAACTGTTGCGATTGTTTGTTCTTTCCAATTCAAAGTTGAGCTTTTCTTCGAAGTGACATCAGAAGGAAATAATTCCTGATTATGTCTAGGGCCTCGAGTGAGTGAGCTAGACGATTACACTAGTCTACTGCGGTTTTGTTGCTCTAGATATGAAAATGATTTTAAGTCTATTTATGCAAACAATTCATGAAACTATCAATGATTGTGTAAGTAATTTTCATTTAACATTCCAAAAATAAAATATCGAGAAACAAAATAACAGATATGTGTATGAAGTCAGTAATGTTTTAAGAAATTAGGATAAAACGAAGTATATATAAAAGGAAAATGTCAAAAATAATTTTTCAAGGCACAATCTCTTTCCAAAGACAAGCAGTAAATCTTTCCTCCATCACTTTTAGATCTTGGTGGAACCGCTCTCCCATCATCTTTGTTCCTCACTATAAATTCCTAAATTATCTGGAAATTTATCTAGATGATTGCGAAGATAGTGTAACTTAATACTCTCATTTGCTCCTAAAGTTAAATACATACAAGATACATACAAAATTATATCTTAGCGCTTTTTGATCTCCATGCCCCAAAGACAACAAAATTAACAAAAGATTGCCACTTATCTAGGGACACAAAAAAAGGGCGCCACATAACAGAAACGAATAAAAATAAGTACAAACAATATAAGTTTTTAGTAGAAGATGCATTAAGAAATGAAAAGTGTGCATATTTAAAATTTAATATAAATAACAAAATTACTATAAGGTTTTATATATTTAAACTGAAAAACACTGTGCTACCAATGAAAACTTTATATCTGCCAAATCATATATGCAAAATATTTATTAAATTCTCTTTTTTAAATTTTTAAATCAAAACCATATTTAATTAATTGTAAATTTAATTATTTTAATGACTTATAATATTTTAATGACAATTAAATGCATGAAATTCCTGACAATACTTCCTTTTCCTCTCCCTATTAGTCTCGGGAATCTAAAATTTTAGATTTTTATAAACAAAAAGAAGCTTTAAAGATTAGTTTGCCAAAGAAGTATCACTTCTGACATGTGTACTTTGAACGCACGCATATTTTTTTTAATATTGCTTGTTGTCTCACAGTTTCCACTGGAACAGGAAAATTTAAATGCATAAGTAACGTTAAGTTATGACGTGTGAACATTGTACGCATGCACTTTTATTTTTTGTAGAGCTGTGTTATAGGCCCTTACTTATCCTGTTAAATAGTTTAACGTTTTTTCAGGTAAAAGCATGGCTAGCTGGGGATCGTAGTACCAAGCTCTGTACTGCTAGACCGACTTGGCAGACCATGTCTTTTCGCCATGGTATATACAAAAAGAAGTTCACCAATATTGATATCAACTTAATCGATATTTTGGAAGTCGATAAAAAGAACATGGTAAGTGATCGTCTGTTTCGTACTTTTGTATCGTCAGTGGTCTGTCCGTTAGTAACAAATCTACCACCGGTTCGGAAAGTTGAATCCGCTGAGAAGAAACCGGTAAAAACTCAACGGTTATTCTTTCAAAGGTAGTTTTGTATGTTACAATAAGTAATATTTTTCTTATGTTTGCACTGAAGCCAAGTCCAAACATTTTTATCAAATCAAATAATCTTCAACATTATAATATTCCTTATGTGAAAGTATGACAGATTTCTTAATATTCTGCGGAGACAAATCTAAAATTGATTACGGTATCTTATTATATCAATGCGTATGCTCAACCCGATAAATGATTTGTGAACCTTCTTCATTCTAAAATATGGGATTACCAGTTTGTATTTATTTTTAGCATTAAAATTGTATACTTCACATTTTTCTGCTGTATAAATTAATACCATCACGGATCTATAAATTATTGATTATTCTAAGAAAACTTTACCCTTGCACCTTTCGGTTCGTTCGTTTGGTTCGACTACCCAGTAACTCACACCTCTGGGTAGAACTCACACTTCACGGGTAGAACGCTTTAACGCTCCCCGGATCTGAACTTTACAACTCACTACTACTAAAGATTACTACTAAAACTCAGCTTAACATCCGATCAGCCGATGTCCTTGGGGGGGATAACGCAATCACCTACGCAATCCACGCTGGCAACCCGGATATATTAGTCTCAATGGTTCAAGGAGAGAGAAGTACAGGTGCAAATTTACGTATTCAAGTTTTTAGCCTATTCCAGCGACGATGGGAGAATCGAAAGCATTCTGTCTTACACTCTCTGATGCCTCATGCAGCGACATATGTTATGTTGAAAATGAGGTTGATGTTCTTCCACCCAATGTTCATTTGATTTACAATACTTTTTAGATACAACAAGAATTATAATCTTATATTTTACCTTTTGACCGGACCGATCTTTCTTTTATTCTCTTATTTTCATTGCGAAATGTAGCGAGCTTTGTCAAAGTAGAAATATTTTTACAAGAATCTCTTTTGCAAGCGCTTTTTAATCATTATTCTTTCCGTAGGGATTGTATTATAGATACAAAACGTCATCCCAAGCGAAAAGTTATGCAAGTTAAATATCGTGCAATTTTACTGTTGGACCCATTATAGTAATAGAAATGAAAGGTTGAATGAAATATCTAAATTTTTCACGGACACTTTTTCGCTTATTAAACATGTATACATATTTTAACCGATCCCTCTTATCAACATGGCACAGGTGTTCAATGACTTTATATTTTATCTATACATTTTAACGGATATTTCATTTGCAGATATGATAATAAATAATAGAAAAGTAATGTGAATTATAAGTGTAATATTACAAAACCAGTTATATAACAAATCAATTATTACGCTATAGCACGAACTTCTTAGACTCATATATGTTTAGTCTGGCCATAAAAACTATTACAATTAAAATTAAACATAATGTTGTTCATTGAGAATGTTAGAATAACTTTGTGCCAGTAACAGCTGACCGTATTAGAAAAATGAGATCAGCCCTTATTTCAAACTGCTATATAACTGATTCTTCTAATCCAAATGAAATATATAATAACTTTTTTTCCAAAATTAATCAAATACTCAACTCAATATTTAAAAGTAAATCGATCACTCTTACTGACACAATGGCGTTCAGTGCAGGCCATAGTTGATTTGCATAAAAGTAGCCAAAAGTTGTATGAATTGTATGCTGAGCGTCAGTACAACACTAGTGTAGAGTTCAGGGATTATGTGAGATTATTTTCCAAGGATTTCAAAAAGAAACGTGTTTTTGCTAAATCTCAACACATAAAATGTAAGATAAAAAATAGTACTAATGTAATTAAAACAACTTGGAAAATAATTAATGATGAAACAGGAAAAGCAACTCCGCGTTTTAATGAATTTCACTTAGAATTAGAGATCAAAAAATTTCCTCAGACTTAGAGGTTGCTAATACTTTTGAAGAGTTTTTTACAAAAATTCCTGTCTCAACTACGAAATCACTGAACTCCTCACCTTCCATTGCACTCTCTTGGCTAGCTGATAGCTTGCCCCAATGTCATAGTACTTTTAAATTCAGTCGTGTCGATGCCTCTGATGTTATTAAGTCATTTAATTTAATTAATAACAAAAAAACTAACGATTTGTGGGGTTTGTCAGTTAACCTTGTAAAATCATTAATTGACATCGTTGCACCAGACATGGCGGTAATTTTTAACAATTGTGTAGATTGTGGTGTATTTCCTGACTTAATGAAGTACAGCAAAATAATACCGATGTTTAAGTCAGGCAGTACTTCGAACCCTAGTAACTTTAGGCCAATATCGGTTCTCCCAACCTTTAGTAAAATATTTGAGAAAATAATGTTGAACCAGTTGCTAAAACATTTCAAAAAATATAATTTATTACATAATAAGCAATTTGGCTTTACTCGAGGTCGCTCGACTACCGATGCTGGCGTACAGTTATTACTCAATATCTACGAGGCCTGGGAGGATTCACGTGACGCGCTTGGCGTTTTCTGTGATCTGTCTAAGGCCTTCGATTGTGTTCAGTATGAAACCCTGATCGGGAAATTGCGACACTATGGCCTCGCGGGCACAGCATTAGACCTGATGAGTTCATATTTAACCAATAGAACGCAAAAGGTCTGTGTCAATGGCAAGCTTTCTGCGGGGTCTGTGACAAAAATGGGAGTCCCACAGGGTTCCATACTAGGACCATTTCTTTTCCTCATTTATATCAATGACCTTCCTTACTTTGTTAAGGGTGATCATGAGATTGTTCTGTTTGCTGATGATACTTCGCTGTTGTTTAAGATTAATAGGCGACAAACAAATTATGACGACGTAAACAGCTCTCTCAATAAAGTGGTACAATGGTTTGAAGCTAATAATTTATTGCTCAACGCAAATAAAACAAAATGTATTAAATTTAGTCTGCCTAATGTTAAACAAATGCAAACCATTGTTAAACTTAATAATGAGGAACTAGACCTTGTAGACAGTACCGTTTTCTTAGGCATTACGTTAGATAACAGATTACAGTGGGGGCCCCATATAAGTGGTCTATCGAACAGGCTCAGCTCTGCGGCTTACGCAGTTAAAAGAATTCGTCGTCTGACAGATGTTGATACTGCCAGACTGGTATATTTCAGCTATTTTCACAGCATTATGTCATACGGTATTCTACTTTGGGGTAATGCTGCTGATATAGATGCAATATTTGTGCTGCAGAAAAGGGCCGTTCGTGCGATTTACAATATGGGTCCAAGAGAGTCGCTAAGAAACAAATTCAAGGCAGTTAACATAATGACAGTTCACTGCGTATATATATTAGAAAACTTGTTGTATGTACATAAAAACATTGACTCTTTTAATAAAAAGAGTGAATGTACATCATATAACTTACGAAACCAAAACAAACTTGTTATAAATTCTAGTAGGCTGCATAAGATTAACAACTCATTTAAGGGTAACTGTATACGTTTCTATAATAAACTCCCACAAGACGTTCTAAAGATGTCAATTAATAAATTCAAAGTCTTTGTTAAAAGAAAGTTGATAGAAAAATCGTATTATAAGTTGCAAGATTACCTAGACGATAGAAACGCTTGGGAGTGAACAAATTGCTCTAATTTTAATTAAAATATAGTAAACTAATTTGTTATTGTAATGATGATGGTAAAAAAAAAAACCCGACTGAGTTTGTTGTGGGTTCTTCTCGGATCAGGGCGCGAAGGAACCCTCGTAACTTTAGATTTTAAGCCGATCTTGAGTACCGTCATCAGATGTATATTAGAATCAGAGTGTGGAAAAAAAATATAATTTGACGATTCAAAAGTGCTATAATATGCCTACTTGAATAAAGATATTTTTGATTTGATTTGAGTTTTCTCGTATTTGCGTGAATAAATTGTTAAATATTTTGTGATATTATAATGGAGTGGGGTGATAAAGAGAACCAAATGCAATTTTCAGAACTCTCCATACGCTTAGCATTAGTAAACTGTTTGTGTACCGGGCTGAGACCTCCTTTGTGTGTAACAGAAAAAGATCTGGTCGACCACGTAGTGTTCATACGTAAAAGATTGTTAAAGCAGTAGGGGAAAGAATTCGAAAAAATCCTGCCCGAAAACATAAGATTTTGTCTCGGGAGATGAAGAGGCCGCATATTTCAAAAGGTGACTTAGGACTTGCAGCCTATAAGAGACTATATAATAAGGTGATAGATTCGAAACAACCACTGAAGCAGTGCGCAAAGGGAGGTCATAGACAAATGTTGTTTACGGATGAGACAATTTTTACAATTGAGCAACATTTTAACCAACAAAATTACCTTATTTATGCTCAAAGCTCTAAGGAAGCTTCCAAATTAGTCGACAGAGTGCAACGTGGGTACCATGTGGGTATTCCAATATTAGCTAATAAGGAGTGACTAAGCCATATTTTCGTGAAAAAGGTATGAAAACATCGGCACAAGTGTATCAAGATACCATTATTGTGGAGGTTGAGAAGAACGTTAACAACACCATGTTCAATGACCAAGCATGGTTCTTCCAGCAAGATTCGGTGTCGGGTCATAAAGCTCGGTCTACGCAGTCGGTTATAATGTAACTTTTCGGACTTCGTCAGAGCTGAATACTGGCTGAGTGGATTAAGATTTATGGTCAATTTTAGAGAGTAAGGCTTGTTTTAAACGCCATGATAATTTGGATACCCTAAAACAACAGTGCAACATTCTATTGGTAACTGGCGTCAACGTTTGAAGGACTGTATTGCAATGGAGACCACTTGGAATAAGCTTTTTATATATTGTTTTATATTTATGTATTTAACTAACACACCGTAAATGTAATTATTTGCAATAGAGAAAAAAATCTCTGTGTCAGCATTTATGGCAAGACTGGGTATATATAGATAGAAACTTTTAAAACTTTTGCATCAGATTTCACTAATTGTGGCGCTGTAATTGTTTTTGCAAAATAAATTGACTTTATGAGTTAATATCGTCATCTACTACTTGACCTTAAGGGAATGACAAAGTTTTTATTAAAGAGACAAATTTTTAACAAACTATATAGAATAGAGAGAGTTTGAACTAATAGTGGCAATCGAAAAAATAAAGATAAAAAACTGAATCAACATTCAGGTGTTGATAAAAGTGTGTGGACATTTCTGTTTAATATTTATCATCACTTAACAACAAAGCGATATTTCTATTGATCAAGATTGTGATGTAAATTGCCAATCGTTTTTTTATAAGGAAAGGTAATCTGATAAAAGATTAGTTGTGACAAGGCATTGCTTAATCGTTTACCAGACTACGTAATCCATGCGCTTATGATCAAGTATTTTTAATATGTTACTCGCTGTGCCCGCGACTTTGTCCGTGTGGAATAGTGTCTTTTTGGATGGCATTTATTATAATATAGGCTTAATTATTTTACGAATCAGACACCTATCCTTACATAAAGCTTCTAGCCCTACGTTTTAAGCTTCTAGCTGTAAAAGCGACAGTACTTCCATACCCAACAACACTTTTTCGCATTAAAAAGTAGCCTATGTTCTTTCTCAGAGTTTAAACTATCTGTGTACCAAATTTCATGTAAATTGGTGGAGTAATTTTGGCGTGAAAGCACAATAGAGAAACATTTGGTTTCGCATCTATAATATTATTAATCATAACCCTCTAACTAGTAGTAAGCGTGTTTATGTATGTGTGTTTTATTCATAAGCTACAGAATCGATTTGATGACGTTTTGTGCAAAATATGTCATCGGAAACGGATATAGTAACCAGTTGCTGAAAGTTTATTTAATAAACAACAAAAAATGAACTATTTTACTACTAGCGACCCGTCCCGGCTTCGCACGGGTAGACATAAATAGATACAGATATTTAAGTTATAAGCATGATAACTAAAACGACCATGAATAGACAAATATTATGAAAAAGTGTGATTCCTAATTCTAAAACTACGTAGCTAAAAATGTGTTACAAAAATTTGAAATATTCAATGTCGCTTGCGTCCACTACGTAAGGTAACCTAGTTCACATTGGTGCACCCCCTTCTCCCGCACTGCGCCTCTCTCGTCGAGTTAGTATTTTTATTTTGTATATAATTTCATGATATCTTTTGAATGGAATATCCGATTTCAATAATTCAAAGAGTAGTCATCAGGTATTGAGCCAGTCTTGAATATTAAATTATTTATTTGGATAAAAATTTATAAATGGTATGGATAACACGGTCTGATTTTGATCGGCACTTCTATCAATTTGTTCAAAGTAAAAACGTAGTTATAGTGACGTAACTACAATAGTTAGACATATGGTCTCGCGAAGATTTTTGTAGATATGGATATATTCTATATATGCGATGAAAGACATTTCATAGCAAATTTTTTTACACCTTCGGTTGGTTTTAATAGGAATTTCTAAAGATTTCAATAGTAATCTGGTACTAAATATAGCCTGTTACTCAGTGATAATGTAGCTTTCTAATGAAAAAAGAATTATTAAAATAGGTCCAGTACTTTTTGAGTTTATTCATTACATACAAAAATACAAATCTTTCCTCTTTATAAATAAGTGTAGATAGCATTTGTAATCCCATAAAACATAGGATATGAAAGAGTATATATCTATATTACTTCCGACATATAGCTACCATATGATGAAATATATTGTAAATAAGCTCTACTAACATCTCTCAAAGGGCATCAACCTATCGCATTTCTCATGATCCTGTACAAGTAAGTTTCGATCATTAATAAAGATATTTTCCTTTTCATATTATGGATAATGAACCGAATACTCATAAAATAAACTAGGATAAATAACGATTTTTTTGTAGAGTTATTCAAATTCTAATATTCTTCATTCAAGTAGAGCATTACAGCACTTTTGAATCCTCAAATGTAGTCACTAATTCTAATGTACTACTGATGATACGATAAAGTTACGAACATTTATTCGCATTCTGTCCTGAGAAGAGCCGACAACAAACTCAGTCGGGTATTTTGTATTTTTGTTACCACCATCATTACAATATTATAATAGAGCAATTCGTTTATTCCCGTTTGTATCGTTTAAGTAATCTTTCGATCTATAGTAAGGTTGGGCTGCTGGGCACAGGCCTCCTCATTCGCATGAGAGAGGGTTTTTAGAGCATAGACCCACCACGCTGCGGATTGGCAGGCATCGTACACAAGTGCACTCTCTATTCCTTCACTCTCATAGTCCGGTGAGAAGAGAATCCGACACGATCGGAGAGAGATCAGGCGCAAAACCGACGGTTTAACGTGCTCTCTGAGGCACGGGGGTGGATCACACCGCCAGCTTCCCAACTTCAGGCAAATATAGAGAAAATCTTAACAGAAAACTCGATATTGATTTTTGAATTGGCCCGACTCGGGACTCGAACCCAGGACCTCATGTCTGTAGTCGAACATGCTAACCACTAGACCAATGAGGTAGTTAACTTTAGTAAGATTATCCCATTAATTTTGTTTTAACAAAAGATTTTAATTTAGTAAGCGACATTCCTAGAACGTCTCCTGGGAGATTATTAAATAATTAGTACTAGTTATTAAATGAGCTAAAGCCATGATGGCCTAATGATGAGACATGTGGATTCTGGTTTCGAGAAATAACAGCTTCAAACTGTGCAGGAACCGTTAGGTTTCTCTTTATACAAATGAAACTAGGAGCTTGATAGATCTTTTCAATCCATCATTGTGTCTTTCGGTAAGGGATAACAGCGCGTGTAGAGAGTATGTGTAGCCTGCCAAACCGCAGTGGAGCAACGTAATGGGCCTATGTTCTAATAACCCTCTCTCCTGAGGAGACCTGTGCCGAACAGTGCCACGTTAATAGGCTGCTACTTACTTTTTTTTAATTTTTGCAGACAGTTCGATGCGAACCTTTGGTCACTATGGGCCAGCTATCCAGAACTTTGGAACCACTTGGATTAGCTGCAGCAGTAGTTCCTGAGCTGGACCAACTCACTGTTGGAGGTCTCGTCATGGGTACTGGTATAGAAACCTCCTCACACGTGCATGGGCTTTTTCAACATATATGTTTGCAGTATGAACTTGTGTTAGCTGATGGGTCGGTTGTGACATGCAGCGAGGTAAGCCTTTATAAATCAGTGTACTCATGGATGAAGTTAAACTTCTTTAACTTTTCTCTTTCTAAACATGCTTCTTTAGTTTTCTTGAAGGTTGGCCGCTAACTTTAGAGTTCGTTTCTATTCCTAGCAAGGCGAAACAGTTCGGTTGTGGACTTTATTTCTGTCCATTCGCATATGTTCCGCAACCAAGACTTCATCTTATATAATTTATAGCTGAACCCGCGAATTCGTGTGCGTAGAATGTTTTTTTTGGGTAGCATTTTCATTAATTTAGGCAAATTCTTACCAAATTTCAAGTCTCTACGCCTTATGGTTCCAGAGATATCGTGATGAGTCAATAGATACCTGGATATCTCTTATATAGATATAGATAAGGATTTTATGATATTTTTTTCCAAGTTAAAGTGTGAGTGAGTAAACTATAGACCCAACAGAGAAGTATACGTACTTACAAATACGTAATTACCATCTTGACAGTAAAGACGTACCGCCAAGTAAAACAATTTGTTTTCCGGTGCGATGCTATATAAAAACCATACATGATAATTTATAATACTTCTTAACAGCTCAGCGCTACCACCTGAAACTTGCCATTAGGCAAAATTAAAGTCAAGAGTTAACCGGTCAGCAATAAAAAAAGTCAATTATAGTAATGTTTTTTGCAGAAGGAAAACCCGGACTTGTTCTACGCAGTCCCTTGGTCGTACGGGACTTTAGGATTTCTGACATCTGTGGTTTTTAAAGTCGTGCCAGCTAAAAAGTAAGTATAATTGTAATAAAGCGTATTTAGTTAAAATTAAATAGCTATGCTTGTTCTTCATATAAATATATCATGCATTATTTGAGTAATTGTATTGTTTTTCAGCATTAAGGTGTGTGCGATCTAAATGCATTCTACCCTAACTTGGCTGTCTGCTTATTGTAATTATTCAAAATCAATATATTCTTTATTCAAGTAGGCGAAGTGATAAATCCATCCGTTGGTAACAAATCTTCTACCGGTTAGGAAAGTCGATACTACTGAGAAGATCCAGCAAGAAACTTATTAGTTACTCTCTTTAACTTCCATTTGCATCTGGAATCGATTTATTGCCGCGTTTAATACTACAAGTACTTGCCGATCAGTTATTAAATATTTACGTAGCTTTGCTTGCGATGAACCATACAGACCTTCCCGTAACTATGTTATTATTTATATTTCAGATTTGTACGTCTAGAATACCACCCACACACGAACTTACAAGAACTATCGAAAAAATTCAAGGAGGAGTCCGTTAAGCAAAACCCGCATCAGTTTGTGGAAGCATTGCTTTTCACCAAAGATAGTGGCGTGGTGATGTGCGGGGATATGGTGGAAGAAGTGGGTGATGACGGAGAGGTACTTGTCCATGTATTTAAGTGATTTCTTCTTGATACATCTTAGAACTACGTATAACTGGTAGTTTAAACCGTGTACCAAATTCATCAGGAGTGTAGGAGTGGGATACGTAAGTGAAATTTTGACTGCCAGAACGCCAATAATGAGTGTTGGAACCCACACTATCGTCGTGTTACTTAAGCGTATTCCAGTGTAGTTAGCGTTCACGAAACTGTAGACTACGAATTTTAATAGGCACATACTTCGAAATGACTTGTACTGAATTCTATTTATTTGTCCAAATTTAGGGTATATGTACAATTCTCCGTACAAGGGCGTATTGTTGCTAATCAGGGACAACTAGTGACCACCCTTGTAGATCACTGAGAGGCACCTGTGTGCGGGCAAAAAAACATCAACGTTTGTTGCACACTGCTGTATCGTCAGACGCTATTTACTCTAGAGCTATATTAGCCATTATGGTAACATCTGTCATTAAAACAATAAGCACCCTTATAGTTCTTCAAATTCAACTCTCTTCAACGTTGTTTAAAAATTTAAATCATAAGGCTTAAAAATCAAGTCATTAGTACAGACCCAAATAATTTATATTTGAGACACTGTCTTACAGAATAAGGATTTTATATTTTAATCTTTCTACGAAATAATTTTTTGTATTTAAAGTAGCGTTATTCTTTACATCAGCAGCCACTGAAAAATCGGTTCAGCCGTTTAACATAAGTTTTAAGTTTATTTAATTTATACTAAGCTGTTACTTTTTAGCTAAATCCGATCGGGAAATGGTACTCCGAGTGGTTCTTCAAGCAGGTGGAGAAATATCTTTTAAAATATAGACAAGGAGACAAGAAAACACCTGTGGAGTATATTCCACTTAGGGATTATTATCACAGACACACGCGCAGCTTGTTTTGGGAACTACAGGTGTGATAACTGTTCTTTTTTTTAGGCTATAAGACTTACCGAATTATAGAACGCGCTTCAAATTTATAATTTATTTTAGAATATAATTTAATTGATTGAAATCTTTTATTTGCTCCTCGGCCTCGCTGGGGCAGACGTGCGAGTATTCGCTTTGCTAGCGGAGGTCCCAGGTTCGATCCCCGGTAGGTCGAATTTAGGAAAGTGTATTTTCTAATTTGTCTGAGTCTGTACTGGTGGGAGGCTTCGGCCGTGGCTAGTTACCACCCTACCAGCAAAAACGTACCGCCAAACGAAGAGATTTGTGTTCCGGTACGATGCTGTGTAGAAACTGTAAAGGGTATATCGCCTCTTAACAGATTAGCGCGCTTCCATCTCAGACTGTATCATCACTTACCATCAGGTGAGATCACAGTCAAGCGCTAATCTGTCAGCAATAAAAAAAAATTGCTGCTAATATAATTCGTCTCATATTTAGTTATTCTTTACTCTTAGTACAAGAACTGCATCCATTTTTTCAATTTCAATAAGCTCACTCTACCTATATATCATGTTCAAATTTACAATCGTTTCATAAATACTTTTGTAGGATACATGTATTGTCTAAACTTAGAGTGGATGGTACTTGGTATTGTACGTAGATGAATAATTTACAAAAACTATAATTTTTTAGCTTATGTAGGTTATGTAGTTAAAGCTAGAGAGCTTGAAACCTAAACAAGGACTGCCTTTGTTTTAAAAGACATCTATGTACATAAATTCGTAAAAATATTTTTACTAAATTTAGTTTTAAATAATGATGACACGATTAATATTATAATTTAATTAAAATGATTATAGATTTAATCGAAGCTTAAGCTCTCAATTTAAAGTTCTTTTTCAAATAACAAAAATATCCATTACTGTTATTGTGCTATGCTAGCTATTTTCTGGTTTTACTATTATGAAATGTACGATAAAACATTTATTTAAAGTTCGATTAAATTTATAATTGTTATTTTAAACTAATACCTAGGTATCTATAGCTTTAACCTTTAGTTCCTATTTTATTATTTTAGGACATAGTACCATTTGGCAACAATCCTGTTTTCCGTTTACTCTTCGGGTGGCTGATGCCTCTTGAAGTGTCTCTACTTAAATTGACACAACCTGAAGCTGTTAGAAAGTTATATAACAAAGCGCATGTCGTCCAGGACATGTTGGTACCTATTGAGACTTTAGAAGAAGCTGTTGGGACTTTCCATAAAGAGTTTGAGGTTATCTTTTTATTTTGTTTTAAGCTTTATTAAGCTTTATTCAGGACAACTACTTATTTGCTACAATTGAAAGCTTCACTAGTCTACGCAGTATTTTTAAAGTAACCTATTAATTATTCTAACGATTGAAATTAATGTCCGAAATGAAAGGGCGAGATTGTTCCTACATTTAGTAGCGAAATACTTTAAGCTTCCACAAAATGCAGCTGAGGCGTGTTTGGTTATGTTTAGTATGAGCTATTGTAGTTTAGGCTACATTTTCCTGGTGAGCCCGATATAATTTGCTAAACAAGTACGGCGGAGTTTTATATTTTATATCATTACCAGAACTGTTAGGGTTGTTAGAACATTACCTCACACAGGCATTCAGGACTTTCTGAATGACATTTTTGGTACGAGCATGTACGAGTAGTCTGGAACCTACGACAATGTCACCGTAGTTCAATTTTGAAAGAACAAAACATTATCCGTCACAAGTCACCTCTAATACGATTAAGAATTTTTAATCTATAACAACAATTTGTCTCTACTGTTGCTACATGTCTTTCAAAACGCCTTTATACCCAACAAAAAAAAATGTCGCTTTTATACCCAACATTAAATATTTAGTCTTTATAACATTTAAAACCAAAGAATGCTTGTTAGATCATTCGAATATCCTTTGTAAATCCTCATTAAACTTTTTTATTGCAGTATCTGTATCCGTTGGCTCAAAAGAAATATATTTACAAATCGTCGGCATAAGTGTGATAGTTACAATTTTTTATACCAGCTATTACATTTTCACTATATAGTATATATAAAATAGGACCAAATATAGAACCTTGTGGTACATCCCTTACTTCTGGCAGATAATCTGATACAGATATATTATAAATCTATATATACGCAGATTAATCATTAAGTTTGTTACAATATATTTGTCTTTGTTCATCCTTTTACCTCTTTGTAAGAATTATTGTGCAATAGTTATAAATTTAAAAGGAATTTCCTATTCAGATTGAATACTAATCTGGTAAAGTAATAAAATAAACAAAATGATCTATGAAATAAACTAAATAATGGGAGAAAATCTCAAATACATTCTCTGAATACGATCACTAATTAGTAGGAAAAAAGTTTTATTTTTCTTTAATATTTCACTGAAACTTCGAAAGCGAATGAGTTGGCCATAGTGACCAGAATCTAAATAGGAAATTATAATTTTGATAATTGGCTTTATATTTGTAGTTATATTGTTTATACAAGTGACACTGGTGAGGTTATTTATGTATGCTCCATAAACATACTTGTGAAATTATATCTAAAGATTTAATAATCGTGCTTGATGAGCTACATTCCAAAAAGGTTAAAACTAAAGTCACCGTTAAGAAAGTTACTTGGTCCATTAAGTTTTCAAGACAAGGATGGCCTGTATACTGTTACTATTTTAAATGGCTCTAATTTTATAAACAAAATCATTGTCTGTGTGATTAAAAATATTATTCTTCTCTTTTTCAATATAATCTATTGGTTATCATAGGACTGACTAAGTACGTAACATACGTACGTACGTAAGTAGAGCATAGTACGGTCTCATATAAAACTCCCACAGTTATATATGAAACTCTGAAAAGCTTTATACTTTTCATTTGTGATGTTTGGCTCTTTTTCTTTTTTCGTCTCCCGTGCTTGGAATAATTGGGATGCCCAATTATTTGGGGTTGGCCCTCCTCGCCTTATAGACGACAAGAGCTCCTGGCTTAAATCAACCCTGTCCAATTCTTTAGATACAGTTGTCCGCCTTGTCTTTTTTTGCACTTCATTATAAGACCAAACCACTTTTATAATATTTGCTTAAGATTTAATTTATTTTAAGGTATATCCTATGTGGCTGTGTCCTTTTAAAGTATTCAATAATCCGGGTCAGCTGAAGATACAATCGGGCGATTGGCAGATGTTCGTGGATATTGGCGTTTACGGTGTTCCAAAATCTAAGGATTATGTTGCTGTAGGTATTAGTGATGTGTATGCACACCAAAAAAAAGCTTAAAGCACTGAAAAAAGTCACATTAATCGAAGCCCAATTTAAAAAAAAAATTAAAAGTGCGCAAGCACTTCATTTTTTTTGAATCTGTAGTTTTATTGTCAATTTAGGTTCTTCACCTTTTATTAGCTTGTATGTATATTTTTTTTATTTAATAGAAGCTTTGAACTATTCAGTTAATGTATTATGTAACTATTCTACTAAATATAACTATTCAGTTACGTGACCAGTTTTTCAGAAGATAAAATTTACACAAAATCTCAACAAATTATATCTAAATTTTTTACGTGAATCATTCATCTGGGTTTTGAATTTCTCGCGAATAGATAAAGGGATTTTTTTATAATATGTAAGGATTACAAAATATTTGGCTTTCTTACAGGAACCGTCAACTCGCCGAGTGGAGAAATTCGTAGCCCAGAAACGGGGTTTCCAAATGCTTTACGCGGACACTTTCACGACTCTTGACGAGTTTAGACAGATGTTCGATCACACCCTGTACGATAAAATGAGGGATACTTTACCTCATTGTAAGGAGGCATTCCCAGAGATTTATGGGAAAGTTAACAGAAATGTTAGAAGATAAATATTCTGTGTACTTAATTAGCTGATTTGCATTTCAAGGAAGATGCCAATGAAATTGAGTTATAGTTATCTTTTGTCCTGTTTGAGGTTACCTGAGAGATACCTCATAGCAATAAGGCGGTGTTTGCATTCGATTTTAGTTTCATTTTTAAGTGATGTGGGTCAAAGAGATGTATAAAAATATAATAAATTAAACCGGAGACTGTATCTCCAAATTTGGAACCAAAATTTACTATATTTCAATGACATTTTTTGATGAGTTTGTATTAATTAATTTGTGTATGGTGATATATTAGATTATCGTGTAATATAAGACTCAATATTTTCACTGTAGTGTAGATCTGTAATTTATTAGCAATAACTTGGCTGCGTTCTATATATTGTAAATTTGTTGCCTATTACATAAATATATTTTTGTATTTTGGTTTGGGAGCAATAAAGTATTTTTTTATTAATTGAATTCCCTATGTAGATATAATCTCGCTACTAGTTCCAGACATATAAGACACGCTATTCCCGAGTGAATACATGGAAATAGTGCCTGTTAATATTGTGAATAACTGGTCCAATTATGCGGGTATTTGATTTGCTAGTAGAGGTTCTGGATTCGATTACCGATCGGGCAAAGTTAAGAAATAAAATTTTCTAATTTGTTTGAGTCTGGACTTGGGAGAGGCTTTGGTCGTGGCTAGTTACCACCCTCCCAGCAAAGTCATGCCGCTAAGCGGAATATAGGTAAATTACCACTTACCAGATCTCTTCTTTTAGCGCGTCTATATTAGACTGTATCATTACTTAACATTAGAGAAGAAGCGAAGCGCTGTCAGTAATACAATTAAAAGTGCGTGCGTACAAAGTACACATATCAGAAGTGAAACTTATTTGCCAAACTAATTTTTAAATTTTATTTATATAAATGTAAAACTTTAGATTTCCGAGACTTAAACTATTAAATGTGTCGAAAATTAATACAAATGACACGTGTTTCTTGTCAATATTAGAAAAATTTTGTATTTTAATTAAAATTTTAGAAAAGAGAATTTATGAAATAGTTTTATTTTATGAAAAATAGTATATATAATTTTTAAACGAGGAGTGACAAATATAAGTGCGACATGTTATTTGTAAATATTAAAACAATCTATTTTACTAACGACCATAATAAACGCTTCACATCTTCGTGACGCTAATCACGCGTTACATCCTTAAAAATTTTACCCTCATGCGCCTAAAGAAGTTTCACTTTAAAAATCTTGTAATAAAAGAGTGAGCGAGTTTAGTGGCCTAACACTTCCATCTTTTCAAAGTCTATATCGGATGTAGGATGTAACCAAAATGTTCGTTAAGGTTACAGCAAAATTCAGAATTCTTCTTGTCTTTTTGTGTCTGTCTTTATATACCCAAAGGTTTCTAATGGTAATCGTTCAAAACAATAGATAAAGGTTCGTTCGTACATTGGCTCTATCGCCATTAACTTTGCCGGTAAATATAAGTTTTTCTAAATTGTCACCTTGTTTCCTGGCAATGTAATCGAAGTATTGTCTTGAGATAGTGGAAAGCCTGGATGTAAACGTTACTTTCTTGAGGATCGATGCGTAGGTCCGATGTGTTGTCCAAGGTATACTAAGCATTTTTCTCCAACGTCACAATGTATGCATTTAATACTCACTCTCTCACTCACTCACTTCCACCGATGGACATCCACTGCTGGACAAAGATCTCACCTAATGATGCCCACTGTGCCTGATCTTGTGCCGCCTTATATCGCCGATCCACCTTAGGGGGGGTTTGCCTACACTGCGCCGTCCTGTGCGAGGTCGCCATTCCAGCACCTTCGGGCCCCAACTTCATCGGATCGTCGGACTACGCCTGGCCTAGTGCCAATTCTGCTTCGTGATTCCTAGGGCTATGTCGGTGACCTTGGTTCTTCTACAGATCTCCTCATTTCTGATTTGATGCGTAGAAAAACTCCAAGCGTAGCCATCGTTCGCTGTGTGACTTTGAGGTTTCGAATGAGGGCCATCGTCTGCGACCGCGTTTCCGATCCGTAGATGATCATTGGCAACATGCACTGTTCGTAGACTTTGTTCGTCTTATTTGAGTTTAGATGATCGTTGGTCATCTTTAAGTGAAAAATCTCCAGAAAGAATTTTTTAAACAAATTTTGACACGTAGGTTTTGTTTTTATGTAAGGATAAGAAATATCCAGGTATTTATTTTGCCGAGTAGAAGTCAGCTAAGAACGGATTTTACGAAATTCCAACCGCAAGCAGGGGTTTTAATTAATAAAATCAATAAATAGGGATATTATTACATTTATCTTATGTTACCCGCGTCTAGATCGCGATAAGAACTGTTTTCCCTTATTACGACGGCATGCCAACTACGCTGGGAGCAGTTAGTTAACTATTTTTTAAATTGACAGTTCAAAGCGAAATTGATTAGTCTCCTGTATTTAGTAACCTACTTAGTTTAACTATTATTAGAGCGATGGACACGTAGTCTTTACTAGAAGGGGTCACAGGTTCAAGTGCGGTGATAACGTTTGAGCAAATGAATCTAACAATATTCACGTGATTAATCATATAATTAAATGTTGTAAAAAAGCTTATAGAAATCTAGGGTTCGTGCTAACATTTATATATAACATTCATACATTCAATACGCTGGTCAGGATCCACCTAGAAGGAAACGCAGTCATCTGGGCTCCACATGAAGCTAAGTATAGTCTCATGTTGGAGCGAGTCCAGAACAAATTTTGTAGGTACTTGTATATGAAAATGTATGGAGTATACCCCTATTATTCATTGATGTACCCAACACTATTCGTTCTGGGCATGGTAGGGTACAACGAATTGAGAGTTAGGAGGGAGCTCACACTCATTACTTATATTTTCAAAGTCATAAGAGGTGTAGCGTGTAACGCAGACTTATTAGGCCAGGTTAGTTTGTGGGCTCCAGACGGGTATGTGTGGAGGAGGCGCCGGCCCTCACTGATAGCGGTGCCGATCGGAGCACTAAGCTGCTAGGGGAGGCGCCGCTGACGCGCGCGCTGCGCACCCTCAACCTCGTAGCTGACCGCATTGATATATTTTGCTGCACCCTGAGTGAATTCACAAGTACAGCAATGTGGGTTGTATGTTATAATCCATAGTTATGTTTAATTGGAATTTACACTATCGAATTAGGATTCCTGTAAGGGTAGTGTAAGTATTTGGAATAAATAAATAAATAAAATTTAATATATAATAATAATTTTCAGTAAATTTTCTTTATTTAGTAAATTAATGCTTTTTTGGTAAAACGTGTGTTTCTTGCTAACATTACCTCTGACTGATCTCAGTTAAGCTAAGTGTCCTATTGTTAAACAAAAAAAGTTATCTTGGAGGATTTTTCGGAATATTTGTAACACGTCTGCATTAGAATGGCGTAATGGGTTATAGCTTTATATTCTCAGAGAGTAAAAATAACTATGCCTAACCTTAGAACTTAGAGAATTTTCGGCTATTATTTAGGTGTTCGTAATGATATCTTTAAAAACCACAATTTTTTTTAATTATCCTCTACTAAATCGTGACAAATAGCATTTCAAGAACATTCTTGATTCCAGTTGCAATTCAAGTTTAGTGTCATATGTAAACTTATAAAATATTATATTTAAAAGAGCAACAACTCAGCTTTTGTCGGTTTCTTATTATTAAAATCACTTTACAAATAGTTGCTACAATATTAACCAAAAACAGAATAATGATGATTTAAATCTTTTTCAAGAATAAAGGATATTTTTTAGTTTGGTAGCTGATAAGGAGCATTTATAAATTAGCATATAATTTCGAAGCTCCAACAACAACATCTTTTCAAATGCCTGCCAACCCGCAGTGGAGCAGCGGGGTGGGTCTATGTTCTACAAACCCTCTCTCCTATGAGTTAGGAGGCCTGTATCTAGCTGGGCGACGTTAATGGGCTGCTACTTACCTCTTTTTTGATAACTTAGCATTTGTTAGCATAAGTAGTAGTGGGTTTCTATTTGAGAGTTACTGGTTCGAATCTGACAGGCATTACTAAGTTGTTTTAATAAAACGTAGGTGCCTAACTGTGCAATAATGTGGCCTGCTAATTAACCTCTATACACCTTCTCTCGTACGAGTAAGGAGGCCTGGGCCCAACAGTGAATAAACTGCTACTTAGCTACTTTAATTGTACGAACATAAACAAATAACAGAAGATTATCATGCATAACAGGTTTTCAATTGTCATCGATTATGACGTGATATTTGTTCTATATGGCCTAGAATACCTCGGAAAACCTAGGCACGGATAACGAGCGCGCTCATTACCATGGCAATGGTATCATTATGTGACTCCACTGTGCCTGAATTTCCATAGCGAATGTGGCAGTTTATCGTTTGTAAATGCCAGATTACTCGTAAAACCCAATGATAATGTCGAGCTCAAGTCGACCATGTTGTGCTGTGGTTATATGTGCGTCTGTCATTGACGTCAAATCAAATAAATAAAAATTTTAACTAAAAAGAACCGCCTTCAAAACAAACTGTTCCAAATATATGATCTAAAAAGTAAAAAATAATTGCATATTCTTTTTTAGAGTTCTATTTATTCTTATATTCGAAGTCGGCGTCAGCCAAGGTAGGTATTTCGCAGGTCTACTTGGCAGCTCCGGCGCCGCTCACACCTGTAGCTGTAAATATAGTTACAGCCTATCGCTATATATGTAAGTACACTGACACTGACTCCAAACATAAGAATACGAATATTTTTTACTTTTTAGAGTATATATTTGGAACAGTTTTTTTGAAGGCGGTTCTTTTTTTGTTAAAATTGTTATTTATTTTATGATTTTTAGTGAATCTGAAGTAAGCTAACAAATTTGTCAGAATATGGGTAAACCTAAAAACGTGTTACTTTTATGAGACAGCACCGTTTAAATAAAACAACTTTACAAAGTGAAATTTACATTGGTCCGCAACCTCCTAGGATGTCGGTTACTTTGCCATCCTGCTACCAACAGTCTTTTATATGGTAATCGAGCACATCACTAATACGTAAAAGTTTCACTACACCGCCACACACACACACACACACTCGGCTACTACCGCTTCACACATAAATATTGTAATGCAGCGACAATCGTAAGCTGTTTGATTACACATTACAGACAGGTATATATTCTGTTTTAAATCGCACCCGTACTGTAAGCCGTTGAGGAGTTCCGTTAATCATCATATTTAAGTACGACATTCACTTGACCATGCCGACGTTATTTAGGTGACTCAAATATCCGGATAGCTTGTAAAAGATTCGTCACTTTGTCATGGATCCCATGATTGAAACGTAACCAAACTATCATCCCTTGAAGTATATGCTTTCTAATGAATCATAGAAATCAGTTGGTTATTCGCCCATTTGTCGCGCACATGCTTAATGCAAATTTAAGATTTATCCGGTTTTCGCATGGCTGCCATCATCAGATCAAAAATGGGACCCTACGACAAGCACCACATTTCATATAAAAAGAATCTTCAAGATCGGTTCACCTAGGCGAAAGTTATGAGGTAACAAACATAAAAACAACATACGGATGAATTGATAACCTCCTCCTTTTTTTAAAGTCGGTTAAAAAGAATCCAATTTTACTGTACCAGTTTTCTAGTGCTGGTGCTTTTATATATGATTGCTTCCGTAAATGTATGTAGCAGCCCATTACGTCCTCCTCACTCTTAGCAGAGGGGTTTTTAGAGCATAGACCACCGCGTGTATGCGCTGCACACAAATGCACTTTCGATTCCCACACTATCATATTCTGATGTGACGGCAATCCGACACGCCCGGAGAGAGATAAGGCGCAGGACTTACGGCTTAACGTTGTCACGCTGCTAACTCCCCAACTTCGGGCAGATATTGAGAAAATCCCAATGGAAAACTCAATATCGATTTTTGTATTCACCCTACCCGGTATTCGAATTCAGGACGTCGTCTGTAGCCGAATATGCTGACCACTAGACTTCTTCGGTAAATAACTACGCCAAATAGTCGTTTCGAGAGTTGTGCCTCTAAAGATACAGCGCTCCATACGCAACATACAGTCCCAGTAACGCAATGTCCCACCTGAGGGCCAATTATAACGTCGCTGATCGGGTTAGATCGTTCACTGGCAAGTATTATTGCACAATATTTGGGGGGAATGCATGCAATACATCAAAGGGAAAAAGGAATGCTGTGAAAGCAGTGCATCACTGACGGAGGGGTGCGAAACAGGAGATGGAGATTTATATAACTTCTCGCCCTGTATTGCACTTGTGTGTGCAGTGGCCAAAGTGAAATGCCTCGTTTCCTATTCCTCGTAAATTTAGTAAATGGTATTTTCTAGTTTACCTGAGTCTGGACTGGTGAGAGGCATCGGCTGTGGCTAGTTAGTACCCTACGAAGAACAAAAAAAAAATGTGCTCCGTCCGGTACGATACTGTGTCGAAACCAGTATTGATAAACTACCACTTATCAAGGGGTAGTTAAACACTAGCGTGTCAGCAATAAAAATATAGATAGACTGCTGTAATGTCGTGAGTATTCATTCACACTAGCACGAAATCCGAGTTATATTCCAGGTAGGGTAAATTGTATATTCCAATTTCCTTGGCTTTTAATTGGATTTTATGCCTCGGTCGTGGCTAGTTACTCTTACATCCAAAGACGTGCAAAAATTGTTGTTGTTTGTTAATGTTTTGTTCCTATAAATATACTGTAAGCGATATAACAAATTAGAAAATTAGCGATAAACGCCAAAGAGACACGAAGCACGAAAATGTTTAAGATAAATAACATGATAAGCGTAATTACGTCATTAAACGAAATATATTATTGAGGTCTGTTTTGCTGCGGGACATGAAAAGTTTGGTCTGTGGCGTATTTTTTTAATATATTCTATTATGATGTGTATAAACCCATAAAGATATGAAATGGTTGAATAATTCTGTTCAGATACTAAATGAATAATATTTTTTATATCATTATTCTATTCAATTATATAGTATAAAGTTATTTTTTAAAGATTTTGAAATATAGGTAAATAGTATCGAATAAAATAGACGAGTTATTCAATATATATAATATATATATATATATATATATATATATATATATATATATATTATGAAGTTATATATATGTATATATATAACTTCATAATCTTTTATAGAAGGACAGGGTGGCAAATGATCAAAGAACATCAAACCTCTCTGTTCTCCTTAAACAGAGACTGTAAGTGCCTAAGAGGATGGGGAGGCACTTGAAGAAGATGGCTCCATCTTCTGTGCCATTACGCCATTATGGCACACGCTGAAAAACTCATAGGCCGGTTGCGTTTCAAAGACTAAGGCCAAGAGGGATATGATTGACTTCAACCTTACTTTCTGCAACTGAGAGAATCACCCGGAATAAAGGCATCAATGGCGAAAAAGCTCCAAGGATAGATGCTTCAAAGAACTGAAACGCAAATAGAAAAGAAGAAACACCACAGGATCCGACATGAATTTAGAACAGGACAACAGCTGCCCCTCATATGACCGAACAAGTTGTTGCCGTATTGGCTAGGTCCCCGAAAAAGTGCCTCTAAGACAGTGTCTAAACGTCTATTGAGACGGAATAAGGCCAATTCTTAAAGTAAGTAAGTAGCAGCCAATTAACGTCCCACTGCTGGGCACAGGCCTCCTCACTCCGAGGAGCGAGGGTTTTTAGAACATAGACCCACCACACTGCTCACTGCGGATTGGTAGGCATAGTACACAAGTGCAATCTCTATTTCTTCACTCTCATAGTCCGATGTGACGGGAATCCGAGGCACGGGGATGGATCACACCGCCAACTTTCCAACTTCGAGTAAATATTAAGAAAATTGTAATAGAAAACTCAATATTGATTTTTGAATTGGGCTGACCCGGGATTCGCGCCCAGGACCTCATGTCTGTAGTCGAACATGCTAACCACTAGCCCAATGAGGCCAATGCTTATTCAACTTTTATTTCTTTATGTTAAATACTTTAATGATTTTGTAAATTCTTTTTTATAATTATTTGCGTAAGTCCAGGGAAGGTTTAAATGGTGAGTAAATATGACAAAAAATGCTTAGTATAAATAGTAAAAACAACAATTTCGCTTTCTCTAAGATTCGTATCTGTAAACATTTGATGTTCTTTTCGACGTTTAGAAATCATGCAAATTTAAAAGTTGTTCAGAAATCAGATTCAATTTAAAAGTGAAGACTTTATTTGGTTTTCAATATCAAACGTTCAGAAATTAAATTATATTTAAATATTGTGGTTTTTTAAAATTTGTTTTGAACTCTGAAATTAAAAATAAACTAAGGATTTATTGCTGTTTTTTTATATAAACTTAAACTAGTTTTTTGGTAATCGCTTCTGCCTTCCTTACAGCATGACTTTCGACATAAGCCTCCTCTAATGCCTTCCATCTGTCCTATCCTTTGCTGTACAAAGCCATTTGATCCTGTTACTTTCTTCAGGTGTAATTTTCATTCATTTTACCTTCTATTCTCTCATCACGTGTCCCGTCCTGACATTTTCATTTTCTGGAAACTGATTGTACTTTTGTAAATCAGGTCTTTTGTTTTATTCTTTTTAAATTTATTATATCTATTTGGCTTACACCTAATCCACTTCTCTCTATTTCATTCTCTCAGATATTTATTTTATTTTGTTGTAGCTCGGTTAGGGCTCAAGTTGACATTGACAACACAACAATTTCTGATCGCAACTATAATATTTAGTGGACTTTGGCGGGAATCTGGGCATAAAGGTCGCTGTTTTTGATTATGAATTCTCTTTTGTTCCATTTAATTTTTGAGCATATTTTTTTACTATTATTAAAACATTGTCCTTTTTTATTTGTTGATTCAGAGGCGGTACGAAGTTTGCCGGGTCAGTTAGTATACAATAAAAATGATTACCTAATTATTATTAGTTTAAAAATACCAAATAGTGCCATAGTGTGACCTCAGTGCACTTAGATGACATGCGCAGAATGTTATCACTACATTACTTGACCCGTATATCACAACCGTCTTTGGTTCCAAGAAGACAACTCGTATTCAATAAATAACGGAAAAAAATTTAAAATGATTTCTACTAACTTACTCGTTTCAACTGTTACTTTGTGCAAGTGTTAATTTAAGTGTAGATTTTTTAATTAAAATTAAATAAAATAATAAAAATGAGATATTTAATTGTGTTGAAATTGGTGTTGTGCCTCATTTCAAACGGGTTCGTCACCGGTGAGTAGCAATTTTGAAATATTCGGAGAACATCTGAGTAAATAACGTTTATTGATATGATTCATTCAATAAGGCCCATTATATTATGAAAGAATCTAAACGGATGTGATAAAATAAGTGGAACTTTGTATTTCACGTACATTAAATATACTTTATATTTATAATAAGGTTTGCTTTTTTAATTGTTGACAGATTGCGCTTGACTATGATCACGTCTGAGTGATGAAATAGTCTAAGATGGAAGCGCTCTAATCTGATTTGAGGTAGGTTACCTATTTGCTTGGCGGTACGTCTTTGCTGGTAGGGTGGTATCTAACCGCGGCCGAAGCCTCCCACCAGACTCAGATAAATAAGAAAATGCAGTTTCTTAAACTTGCCGTACTGCAGATCAAATCTAGGAACTCTGCTAGCAAAGGGAATACTTTTGACGCTTTACGATAATTCTAATCGTATAAGTAATATCAGATTCAGTTAAAACGGACAGTAGAGATATTTATATCTAAGGATCTTCTAGATATAGCTGCTATAATTGCCTCATTGCTTTATACGTACAAGTTAAACAGGTTTCTTTCATTGAAGATTTACAAATTCCTAGTTCGAATACCTTTTTCAAACTAATCTCCTAAGCTGCTAGATTAAGTTATTAATTGGATGACAGTTTAATGAACGATGAAATTAAAAGAACTGATCAATGTATATAGAATATGTATCTCTCGGCGCGACACGAGTGCTTTTGTGTGTGAATAGCAGTTAGAGGTCGAGAACATTTCTAAAACGTTTGAAAAAGAGTTCAAGTTTTGAATGCCGCAAATATTTTTATATGTACAGGTAGATTTTGTTGAACAAGGGAAGTAAAGTGTCAACATGAACCCATACTAGCCGAGGACTGTATTAAATTTCCCAGACAAGATTATAGATTAGGCACACTTAATTTAGTCGGGTGTCAAATTACGCCAACGTTAACGGATTTGGGTACAAATTCTCCTCAAGATAAGTTAGGACACCTCAATTTCCAGTATCATTCTTGTTTAGGTATATTAACAGAAACCGTAATAACTTAGTGCATAGAAACGTGGAGTTTTGGTAAGGAAAGTCGCCCGATCAAATCCAAATAAAATAAAGTTCAAGGCCGCGTCTATCTATCTATCTTTTGGCAACACAATATTAATTTTTATGTACTTAAATATTATAGTTACCCCAAGTATTACAAGTACATTATTACAATAAATATTATATATTCGCGCAAAATACCGTGTCGATGCTGAGTATAAACAGACAGAAGCTATCAACGTTGTATATAATCATGCAGTGTAGATATTATATTACTATTCAACCTTATCCATATACTCTACGACTCTGGATAAAAATTGTATGCATAATATGCTCGTTATGGGTAACTACATATCTTTAAAAATAACTAATTTGTGTAATAATTATGCAATGATGATGAATTTTAAATACGTTAAATTCATTTCGGGGTTTTCTGTAAAAGATCTGGGCAAATTTGCTCAAACCTTTCTTTATATTATTTATTTCCGGGATCGATTTTCAGCAAGGTATAATATAATCAATTGAATTAGTTAATGTGTCTATATTTGGAATAATAAGGAGCTTTAGCTGGGGCTCTCATGGGTTTTTCTCAACTGCAGTTGAGGGGTGCGAGCCTCGAGGCACTGCCTCCTTACCCGGGCATCTTCCTCAGGCATCAATTTGATGCCTGGCAATCTATTTTGCTCACAGTGATACGAGCTGGTTCCCACCGGCTACGCTAGGGGGTCCATCCAGGTCAATTCCGTAAGGTATCCAGTCCGGGTATCGTCACTGCCATTGCGCCGCCTTCGCCGTCATCAACGCCTACGTCAGGGGGCGGTGACAACAGAAGCGCACGACCCTACTTCGTGAGCTTCTGTTTGCTTCTCTTGGGTGCTGGCCGGCAATGCCGTGGAGGTGTGTGTGGGGAGTTGTCCGCGTGACGGAAAATATTCAACGCCAAGTTGCGGACGAACACCTCCACGGTGGGCGTCCTGGTGTCACGGTGGATGACGTCATTTCTGACGTACCTCGGAGCTCCTACTGTCATACGTAGTCACTTGTTCTGCTGTATCTGCAACCTACTCCTCTGGTACCCTGAGAAGAAAGAGTACCAGGCAGGAGCCGCATTCGTTAGCCTGGAGCGGACGTAGGCTCCGTAGACCTACAGGTTGACTTTTACTGGGAGACTGGGTATCTCCGGTCTTTGCTTGGTTTGTGGAGAGTGATGACCTTCCCCAACTTCCAAGTCGTCGGGAAGTGGCCGGTATGGAGAGTCCCATTGAATAGCCTCGCCAGTGATACGAAGCCCCTCTTGGGCAGCTGCTGTAACGCCGCAATTGGGACTCCGTCATCTCCCGGTGCCTTCCTCCTCGGTAGTCGGAGGATGGCTCGCCGTAGCAGATGGGGGGCTAGTTACCGACTTAGAGGTGTCAGTAAGCAAAATGTTTTCGTTCTGATACGATGCTGTGTAGAACATATAAGATGAACATTAGATCTGCCTAGATGTACTATTTTTATAAACTGTATCAAAACGTACCATCACGTGAAGTTACAACCAAGAGCTGATCTGTCAGCAATGTAAAATAAAATTAACGGCAAGATATTTGCCACAGTAACAAATTGCACCGTAGACTGCCAAACCCAAAATACGCTTGTTAGGTAATTAATTAATAGCTACCGGCTTCCGGTTCCATTACCGGATGCCTCGGGTAGTTAGTGGCATATTAAACTTGTAGTGCTAGCTTTGCTAACTAGTCTCGGATTGGGTCTGAGCACTAAATAGCAAATGATTATCAAGTTAGCTAAGGTAAAACTGTATTAAAAGTATTTGTTACAGCTTATAGGTCAATGCTAGGTAATGTTGTGGTATAAAAGAAGATGTAGGTTAGATGATCGAGAGAATGAATGAAAGGAGATTGTCAAAAAGAATTTATGAATCAAGAGTGATGGGAAAGTTTGAAGGGGAAGGCGAACGTTCCTGGACCAAATCCGGGACATTTAGGCGTAATACTATATATGTATTATAGGTCAGTGCTAGAAGAAACAATTTTTCGGTTTCCCATGGGGTTGTAATTTCTTTTTAACTGCCGTCTTTGCTGGCAAAGTGGCTACTTACCATATATANATATATATATATATATCTAGAGTAAAATAAAAAGCAATTTAAAGATTGAAGTTTCTAATTTTAGGATCTGGCAATATTTTGGTTAAATGTTATTCCAAGTGTCGCGCAATCGTAACGAAATACGATAAGAAAGAAAACTGTCGAAAACTTTTGTCGATCTTGATTTATTTTAACCTCTATATACATTGGTTAGTTTTTCTATTTAGCATCAATTTGGTCTCAAGCTCTAGTTTTTTTTGTCTCGATACGACTAGTTTAAAAAAAAGCAGCCATTTGAAAAATCGTTAAAAATATCGATCGAATTATCTTTTTTGATCCTTTAATTTTTTCCTCTAGTGTATTCGCTTCTGGGCAAAGGACTACTCACTCAAAGAAGATCCTAAATCTTAATGCATTTTTAACATTTGAAAATGAAGACTATTTAAGATTCTGTGTCCTTATCTATAATATGAATATTTTGTATCGTGTGATTATTCATTCAAAATCAAATCCTACAGAAATAGAATTCTCCGTATAAAATGTATATACCTAATTACTGTTATATGCCTAATTATTGTGATATAAAAATATGTAGCCAATAATTTTCTTTTAGAAATCTCGATTTAAGTGTAGTATTTAAATGAAACACTTGTTGAGCTAACATAATAATAGACGACTGCCTTATCAAACTGTTTACAATACCAGATAATCTTGATGACCCTAAGGATAATGATGCTTTGCCACCGACACTGGGATAAATAATATACGTTTTTCCCTAATTATGCATGAATTATGTTTATAATGAGTCATAAGCAACTATAATCACATATTTATTCTATAAATTTAAAAGTGTGTAGGTACAAAGAACCCATGTGCGAAGTGAAATTTCTTTGGCAAATAATTTTAAAATCTTGTTTATATTTATACAAATCTAAAACTTTACATTTCCGAGACTTAGAGGGACGTAAAAAGGAAGATATGTCAGGAATTTAATGCAATTGTCATTAAAATATTAAGTGTCGAAAATTGACACAAATAATTTATTGAAATCTTCAAATCTCAAATGACGAATTGTAAATAAAAATGCCACGTGTTTTTGCCAATTTTAGAAATTATTAAGAAAAAATATTTTAGAATTTATAATTATGAAAAGAGAATTTATGAAATATAATTAATGAAAAATAGTTTATTAAATGACGACAAGTTAAAATTCCACATGTTATTTGTAAATATTAGAACTAATAAACTAAAATAAATTAAAGAATAAAAAACGCTGCGCGTCTTCGTGACGTTAATCACGCGTTTCATCCGTAAAAATTTTACTCTCGTGCGCCTAAAGAAGTTTCCCTTTAAAAGTAAAATTATTTCTGCATAACTTTTCGCAGTTTAACATAGACTACATGTTTTTTGTCTGAACTAATATTATAAAAAGGAAACATTTGTGTTTTTGTATGTATGTTTGTAACGTTTTCACATAAAAACTACAGGACCGATTAAAAAAAAAAATTACCATTACAAAGCTGCATTTCCACTATGCTACATAGGCTATATTACTTTCTACAAAAAAAATAGGGATCCCTAAGAAAAATGCATTAATGCAATCCAATTGTGAAATAAAAAATCAGTTATCGCGTGCGCTGCGAATATTATTGAAGATAGAACAAAAAAAAAGTTTCACAATATTAAAAAAGGTAAGGTAAGTAGCAGCCCATTAACGTCCCACTGCTGGGCACAGGCCTCCTCGCTCATGTGAGAGAGGGTTTTTAGAGCATAGACCCACCACGCTGCTCCACTGCGGATTGGCAGGCATAGTACACAAGTGCACTCTCTATTCCTTCACTCTCATAGTCCGATGTGACGGGAATCCGACACGACCGGAGAGAGATCAGGCGCAGGACCGACGGCTTAACGTGCTCTCCGAGGCACGGGGGTGAATCACACCGCCAACTTCCCAACTTCGGGCAAATATTGAGAAAATCTTAATCGAAAGCTCAATATCGATTTCGAACTGGCCCGACCCGGGACTCGAACCCAGGACCTCATGTCTGTAGTCGAACATGCTAACCACTAGACCAATGAGGCAGTCTACAATATTAATATCTACAAAAAGGTCCGGATGTCATATATCCATCTACTGTTATGCCACTATAACTACTTTTTAGCATTCTAAAAGTTCTTATTTTATGACAAAGAGAACAAATGTGATTACCATAGAAAGGCTATACAGAGTGAACCTTAAAAGATAGACATACACCATTTTTATTTAGAACTTTGTAAGCGGAACAATTCTATCTTACATGATAATTGTATAACATTAACCGATTCAAGCAACGGAATCACTTAAAAGAAGTAATTTTTCCGCGTTTTTGCAACATTTTTTATTAATAATTCCGGTCATATTTTTCTAAACATGATGTTATATAGCCTATAGCCTTTGCTTAGAAATAGGCTATGCAAAACTAAAATAATTTTTCAGTTCGAACCTGTAATTATTGCAATTAACGTGCTCAAATAAACAAACTATTCAGCTTTATAATATTAGTACAGGTTACGTTATTTTATAAAAAAATTACGTAGATAGCATCACGCCTCATTCCCATAGGAGTAGGCAGAGACCATGTCCTTCCACTTGCCACGAGCCTTACATATTTCCTTCGTTTCTCCCATTCTCATTAAACCTTTCATACAAGTTCGTCGGTTTAGTGGCTTCTTGACCTGGCCCTTATTTAAAATGTCCTGGTTTTGGTCCAGAAACGTTCACCTTGGTCTTCCCCTTCCAACTTTCGCATTCACTCTTGATTCATAAATGCTTTTTGTCAGTCTCTTTTCATTCATACTCTACGTGCCCAAACCATGTAAGATACCTTTCTCAATTTTACTCACTACATCTTCTTTCATACCACGTCGTTCTCTTATCATACTATTTCTTACTTTGTCACTCTATTTCTTACTTATCACACATAAAAACAATTTTGTTCGATTTAATAGGTTTTGCATTTATCCAAGACAAATAAACAATTATGTTTATTTAGGTTATTATAAATAATATACTAGTAGTATATTATTTAATACTATATAGTTGATGAAACAACCGCATTCAACAGCATCGAAATATATTGGATAATCTTAGCTCACCTACGACAACGAGAATACACTTTAAATGACGAAAACAGCTGATAATCTTAAGTGTGTATGTCCTTTTACACCTACATTTTCTCCAACATGTTTATATTACTACCATTATACTGCTATAGTGTATTTAAAAGTATTTATATTTATTTATACTCTCTATTGCACAAAAGTGATACAAGGAACACAATGACAACTGTACAAAATGTGGCCTTATCGCTAAATAGCGATATATTTCCGACAACCTTTGGGTGTACAAAGCTGTAAGTAAATTGTAAGATGGGTAATAGCATAAACGTACATACAAATATTTACCCGCTATACACATATAATACAATAAATGTAAGTACACACATATGTTACCTAAACTAATATCTTAAAGAGGAAATAACGTATCGTTTTCACAAAAACTACTGGACCGATTTCAAAATTTTCCGATTTGACGGGAATCCGACACGATCGACGGTTTGACGTGCTCTCCGAGGAACGTAGGTGGATCACACCGCCAAATTTTTCCCAACTTCGGGCAAATATTGAGAAAATCTTAGTAGAAAACTCAATATTTTGATATGGCCCGACCCGGGACTCGCACCCAAGACTTTATGTCTGTAGTCGAACACGCTAACCACTAGACCAATGAGGCAATGAGGCAGACTAATATGTAATAACTTAACTTCATTTATTCTAACAAAAATAAAGATTTTGAATTTGACGAGGCTGTATTTTCGCTTACATTCTCATCGACTCAAAGCGAAAGCGATCTGTAACGAACACAAAATAAAAAGTTTTTTTCTCATTACAGGATTATCATCAGATGAAACTGAAGAAATAACAGATGCATGTTGCACACATGGCGAAACTTTTGCCATACCTTTCGATACCAAATCTTGTGCAAAATTCAAAGTACCAGCCGACATTACGGAAGACCAGGCTGATGTTTGCCTCACTGCCGGAAAGAAATGTTGCGAGAAAGTGATGAAGTAAGGATTTTTTTTTATTGTTGACATGTAGCGCTTTACTGTAATCCTATTTATTTATTCTTTGTTGTACACCACACAAAATAATTACACGTTAGAAAGGAGACACAATCTAGCGAATCTAATCTTAGCGACTTAGCGACGGACAAAAGGCGGTCGTATTGCTTTGAAGCGATTTCTTCCAGACAACCTTAAGAAAGGAGACTTAGTTAAAGATTCAATCAAATGAACATGCATACAAAGCATCACGCCTCATTCCCATCGGGGTAGGCAGAGACAACGTCCTTCCACTTGCCACGATCCTTGCATATCTCCTTTGCTTTTTTCATTCTCTTAAACCTTTCATACAAGTTCGTCGGTTTAAAGTACTTTTGACTTGGCCCTTATTTAAAATGTCCAGGATTTGATCCAGGAACGTTCGCCTTGGTCTTCCCCTTCCAACTTTCGCATTCACTCTTAACTCATAAATCCTTTTTGTGAGTCTCCTTTCATTCATTCTCTCTCCTCTCATGTCCAAACCATCTAAGCATACCTCTCTCAATTTTAGTCACTGCATCTTCTTTTAAACCACAACGTTCTTTTATCACACTATTTCTTACTCTGTCATTCAGTTTTAATCCACTCATGCTTCTCAACGCTCTCATCTCTACCGCATTTATTTTACTTTTGTGATTCTTCTGCCATACCCAACTTTCACTACCATACATAAGTGTTGGCACCAACACTCCAGCATGCACTGCCAGTCTGGCCCTTTGAGACACCATCTGGCTATTCATAAAGGCATGCAAGGCACCATTTACCATATTCCCTGCATTCACTCTCCTTTCAATATCACTTTCACATGTTCTATCTTTTGTAAATTTAGATATCAAGTATACAAATTCTTTCACCTCTTCCACTTGTTCCCCATCTATCAAAATATTGCTATTCATCATAAATTCATCTCTTTCAAAAAACTTTCGTTTTGTTTACATTCATTTTCATTCTTTTCCCTTTCAAAGCTTTATTCATAATATTTCTATACAGGTATGATGAAAAAGACTATTAAAGAGTCCTGAACTAATATCTTGAATATTTTGTGTTAGTTAATTATAAGTTAAATCCTGAAGAGAAAGATCTTAGTATAAAATTTATATATATAATTATTATGATATAAAATACGTAGCCAGTAGTTTTCTTTTATGAATCTCTATTTATTTGTAGTTTACGTGTAGTATTTATATGAAAAAATTTACAAGCTAACACAATATTAGATGACTGCCTTATGAATCTGTTTATAATACCAGATAATCTTGATGACCCTTTATGGATGATACTTTGCCACTGTTACTGGGATAAACAATACGTGATTTTCCCTAATTATGCATATTTATAATGACTCACAAGCTAATATAATCCAATAAAATAGTTAGGATTTTTCAAGTAATTTCCTTTTGGGTTTTGAGATGAGGTCTTTTTGCAAAAGGTCTCTTTTCCGAAATTGGGAAACTGTTTTCTAAACATTCTTAAATCCAACTGAATACATACACAAAAAAAACATTAAAATCGTTACTAACGTTTACTTATATACTCAAGTCCAGAAGATTCACAAAATATGTAAAAAGATTAGACACGTGGGCTCTATCAGAGAGTCAGCGGATCATAAACAGACACTACAATGTTTCTCCCCACAAAAGATAATGTTTTTTATTGCTGACAGCTTAGCGTTTCACTGTGATTTGATATTATGGTAAGTGATGATACAGTCTAAGATGATAGAACATTAAGCTTGTTAGGAAATTTGCCTTCAACGTAGCCCTGTTTTTTTATTATTCATATTTAACCAAGAATCTTACAGTATTACTTTTAAAATGATCTTACGTTATCGATGCTTCTTAACTATTTTAAGAAATACGTTTTCCCGCGGTTATCTAACTGTCTATCTACATATATATGTATATCGAAAAGCAATCTAATCGGTACAGCTGTTGTTTTGTTATAAATATAACGATCACGACTTTGTTTTATAAAAAGATTATATTTTAATTTATATCTTCATTAATAAGGCAGAAAGACGATTGTACAATTGGGCTGACCTTAGCGGTCCTGAAACGATGCATGTCACCAAACAGCGATATTGGAAAGGTATGTAACCATTTCTTCTGCATTTAATTGTTTACTTTTTGCGTATATATGATTACCAACGTCCCTCCGACTTCGAACAGGTAGAAGAGTATATTATTATCTACATGTATTGACATGAAAGAACTATGTCGACTTGGACTTTAGTGTAGATTTATAAAAAAGAAATTGTCCTACCATACATTGTTTTTTTATTTCTCTAAGGCAGTGTCATCGATGAAAGCTCCCAGACGTCTTGATATTTCCAACACTTCCAACTATTATCCTTATGTTTCAAGGAACTGTGACCAATTGTGACACGTACATATAACTTCTATGAACTTACTCTATCTATTGGTGAAAACCTCATGAGAATTCGTAGTTTTAAAATTTATCTGAGTAATGCTTTACAGGTCAAAATATCAACACTAGTTGACTCGCGTTAATTCGTATCGCAATTAAAAACGAAGGTAGGAGGCTTAACAGCCCCTTCTTTGTACATATTTGAATTATGCATTTATGTCAGATTAAATTTATTGCAATTTGAAACCTTTGAAGATAGGTATCGTTATAATACGAGATTTAAAACCGGATTGCCGGCCCCAAGAGCGAAAACTACATTATATTCCCGAAACTGTCACGCAATGGCAATAAGGATATATAACGAAATGCCTCAACATCTAAAAGATATAATAACTATAAATCTTTTTAGAATTAAATTGTAGGCATATTTAGTGGTAAAGGCCTATTACAACATTGACGAATTTTTTCAAAAGTAGCAATTAGGTATAATTATATATATTCATATTGACATGTATAACATTTTTCACAATCGTATTATTAACAAATGTATAAATATTACATAGACTCGAATTTTAAATTATATAACACTTTATGATGTAAAACTTTATACAATATCTCATGAAAATTTTTATTATAAAAATATATTGATATTATTGCACGCCATTGTATGGCCACTTGTTGCGCGTGTTAACTGAAATTGTAACAACCTATTTACCAACAGTACTGCAATAAATGATTTGATTGATTGATTGATTGATTAAAAATATTAACGACCTTAAACCTGCTATTACCTTAAAGAAACCATAAATATCGATCAACCTGATACTAGATTTAAATATTAGACATAAAACTTAATTAATGTTAAATAAATGAAGACTACTTCATTGGTCTAGTGGTTAGCATGTTTGAATACAGACATGAGGTCCTCTGAAAACCTTCTCCTATATGAGTGAGGAGGCCTGTGTCCAGCTGTGAGACGTTTTGTGGGCTGTTACTTGCCTTAAATGTAGACGTTTTAATAAATATTTTAATTAATTTGTATTTTTCATTTTAGTCATGTTGCGATGAATGCACGTTTGGTCGACTTGCTGGTGAATCCCAGGGAACAACGGGGTGTGGCACTATAGCAGAAGATTTCTACACTCCCACCAGTGCTTTGAGGCAGAACGCCTTTTACCAGTGCTGTATGGTAAGAGATAAAGTTTAAATTTGCGTTTTTTACTATAAAATCAAAAATCAAAATCAAAATCAAAAATATCTTTATTCAAGTAGGCATATTACAGCACTTTTGAATCGTCAAATTATATTTTTTTTCCACACTCTGATTCTAATATACATCTGATGACGGTACTCAAGATCGGCTTAAAATCTAAAGTTACGAGGGTTCCTTCGCGCCCTGATCCGAGAAGAACCCACAACAAACTCAGTCGGGTATTTTTTTTTTCCCATCATCATTACAATAACAAATTAGTTTACTATATTTTAATTAAAATTAGAGCAATTTGTTCACTCCCAAGCGTTTCTATCGTCTAGGTAATCTTGCAACTTATAATACGATTTTTCTATCAACTTTCTTTTAACAAAGACTTTGAATTTATTAATTGACATCTTTAGAACGTCTTGTGGGAGTTTATTATAGAAACGTATACAGTTACCCTTAAATGAGTTGTTAATCTTATGCAGCCTACTAGAATTTATAACAAGTTTGTTTTGGTTTCGTAAGTTATATGATGTACATTCACTCTTTTTATTAAAAGAGTCAATGTTTTTATGTACATACAACAAGTTTTCTAATATATATACGCAGTGAACTGTCATTATGTTAACTGCCTTGAATTTGTTTCTTAGCGACTCTCTTGGACCCATATTGTAAATCGCACGAACGGCCCTTTTCTGCAGCACAAATATTGCATCTATATCAGCAGCATTACCCCAAAGTAGAATACCGTATGACATAATGCTGTGAAAATAGCTGAAATATACCAGTCTGGCAGTATCAACATCTGTCAGACGACGAATTCTTTTAACTGCGTAAGCCGCAGAGCTGAGCCTGTTCGATAGACCACTTATATGGGGCCCCCACTGTAATCTGTTATCTAACGTAATGCCTAAGAAAACGGTACTGTCTACAAGGTCTAGTTCCTCATTATTAAGTTTAACAATGGTTTGCATTTGTTTAACATTAGGCAGACTAAATTTAATACATTTTGTTTTATTTGCGTTGAGCAATAAATTATTAGCTTCAAACCATTGTACCACTTTATTGAGAGAGCTGTTTACGTCGTCATAATTTGTTTGTCGCCTATTAATCTTAAACAACAGCGAAGTATCATCAGCAAACAGAACAATCTCATGATCACCCTTAACAAAGTAAGGAAGGTCATTGATATAAATGAGGAAAAGAAATGGTCCTAGTATGGAACCCTGTGGGACTCCCATTTTTGTCACAGACCCCGCAGAAAGCTTGCCATTGACACAGACCTTTTGCGTTCTATTGGTTAAATATGAACTCATCAGGTCTAATGCTGTGCCCGCGAGGCCATAGTGTCGCAATTTCCCGATCAGGGTTTCATACTGAACACAATCGAAGGCCTTAGACAGATCACAGAAAACGCCAAGCGCGTCACGTGAATCCTCCCAGGCCTCGTAGATATTGAGTAATAACTGTACGCCAGCATCGGTAGTCGAGCGACCTCGAGTAAAGCCAAATTGCTTATTATGTAATAAATTATATATAACTAACCTATAATACTCTGCACTATGTCGACGTACCATGACCTAATAGTGCGAATATTCACATTGTAAGGATAGGTCCTGGGTTCGATTGCCATCAAGGCAAATTTAGTCAATGGCATTTTATAATTTGTTGAGGCCCAGACTTGTCCAAGCCAGGTCTGCACCCTACCAACTAAGACTGTATCACTGATCATCAGGCGAGAAAGCCACTACTCTAACCATTACACAGTCGAGTTTTTATCATGGGGATGTGAAAAGAATATAGTATAATAATAAAACTTTTATCTATTAGAATAAAGGATTTCTTTTTATCTGTATACGTCAAAATGCTCTTAATACAAGCGGATAGAGAACCTGTTTATTAGTCTATATTGATATAAACATTTACTTACTTATTGTCTTTCCAATAATTAGATCAAAGCTCCTAAGAGTAAAGAGGTCAACTGCGCGATTTTTATAGCCTATCTTTTTATTTGAGAAAGTATAAACAAAATAGATAAAAGATAAACGTATAAATTAACTTAAGAACTTAAGAACCCGACATACACAACTACTATATTGACCAAGGTAAACAAAATAAATAATTATTAAAGTTAAATCTTTAAACTAAATGTTATATGTTACACTGACTGCTATTTTCTACTAATTTAATAGTAAAATGCATTTACTCGAGCATCATGGAGACTTATAAAATCGTGTAGAAGAGATTCTAAAACGAAAAAAAACAAAAGTTACACGGAAATACTCAGTTGCGTCAGAAATTCTTAGTGTATATGCATTTGGTGTTTCTGATTACCGATACTCATAAATCCGATCACCGATACTATTAACTTGTGGAGGGTTATCCCGTTAAAAGGGGTAATAAAAAATAAAGTTATTCGAGCGTATCAGATATTGAAAGCGACTAATCGGGTTATAAATGTTACCCGTATAAATATTGTCTAACCATTTCTGTGTTGCCGACCCTAAGTAAAGATTTTGAAAAAATTATACTCACTGAACTACTTGAACATTTTAGTGCATATGGCTTGCTTCATTCTCAGCAATATGGATTTAGAAAAGTATGCGGGCTTGTCACTTTCGAGACACATTTTTGATGCTTGGGAAGAACCAATATGCATTAGGAATTTTCTGAGACCTCTCAAAGGCTTATGATTCTGTAGAACACAGCACTCTTATACCTAAACTATGGTGTGAGAGGTGGGGTATTTAATTTATTGAGCTCCTACCTACAAAATAGAGTTCAAAAGGCGTTCGTAAAAGGTGTTGAATCGTTAGAATCAGCTGTAAAAATTGGTGTTCCACAAGGTTCAATACCCCTTGGCCCTTTTCTGTTCTTATTATATATAAATGATTTAGCATACCATGTGAAAGACAAATGTGACTGTTAAGTATACTCAAAAAATCCTATTTAAATCTCTGACGTTTTATCTAACGCGCTCGAGTTTTACCAATCTGACAGGCTGCTATCGAACGAACCCCTCTATTTTTAGGCTTCATATTTGGTAGGAGTACATTACCGGGTGCAAGATTTCTCCCCTACATAGTTTTCTGATGCGCTCGAGTAACGAATACATCCCCTCTTGGGTTCATTACTAACTTGGGTTAATTACCTTATCAATATACTTTTACAGGATGCTGCAGTAGAAACTACGACAAAAATGAAAGTGGAAACGACAACTGAAAAACTAAAAGAAAAATGTAAGGCGGATTCTTGTGACCATATATGTAAGGACGATGACGGCAAGGTGAAATGTACATGTCGAGACGGTTTTAGGCTTCAACCAGATAAGAAGTCTTGTAAAGGTATCTTTTAAATTAAATTGGTTGTGGGCCTCCAATCATAATAACTGACATGATAAGGTAGGTCTGCTACTAACAATGGGTGATTTTACAATGGGTGATGGTAATCTACATTTGGTGATGGTGACGTAATATATGTAATTGCAACTGCCTATTCGTCGAATTCACTATCATATATAATTTAATATAGTCGTTTTCTTATGGTTAATATGTACACAGAAAAGATATAAAGAGTTTATCTAATAAAATCATTTCAGCACTGATTAGTCAGAACTTCAGGACAATTATTTATATTTAACAAAAATATAGTTCAAAATTTCTTCAAAATTGGTTTTGGATTCTAAACGTAAAAAAAGATATAATTACGTTTAATCAAATAACAAAAATTAATTAGAATATTTTGAATCACCTCAAACAAAAATGATGCTTAGGATAAAAAAGTCCAAATTAAGGTGATCTTCGTACAATACGGCAATTTATATTTTAAGTAATATAGAAATTAACAATTAAGAAACTTTTAAGTAAACTGTGATATTTAGCGCTCAATAATAACTTATTTAATACAAACTGCATGTTAAAATTGAAACGTGGTTATTCATAACATATCTAATACCCTAGTAAGAATTGTGACTAATATTGTAGATCAAAAAAACATTTTTTCACTAAATTATAATATGAAATTAAAACTTAAAATAAACTTGTTTAAAAAAGTATAATTACATTTACTTAACTTATTATGCTGTTAACCTGTTAATAGCGTAGAAATAACCGAAGTCGAAACTGATCTTATTGTTGGTGTCATGGTTCGCTAATATAGATCTCGAATTCAATTCTTGGTAGAGAAAATTTAGGGCAGAAGTCTTATATGTAAATTTGTCTATTATTTAGTGTTCAAATTTTGTGTTTATCTACAATATTGTATTTCTACAAAAGGTACTTTAAATATAAAACAATCTATGACTGAAAATCTTCGAAATCAACATACTTTGCCAGTTTATTATTAAGAAGATAAACTCATCTGGTTACAGCTAAGCGCTAAGCTAATTAAAAGCCTGAAAGGTATCAAGTAAGCAATATTATTGTATTTTTACAGATATAAATGAATGCGCCGAAGCAATAGATGATCTCTGCACTAAGGCAGATACAGTTTGTCATAATACAGAAGGTTCTTACAAATGTGTCCCACTTAAGAAGAGAGATGTCAGTTTGAGCTGCCCACCAGGTTTTAAAAGGAATGTGATTAATCAAGTTTGCGATGGTATACACCTTTATTTTACTTAATTTTGCAAGTCAAAGAATTAGTCCATATTTGGTTAAGGCTCTCTATGCGACGGATACAGATATATTTATACTAATGTTTTAACCCCACCGCAATAACTTTTTGTTATTTTGAAGTGTTCCGATAATCAACGTAGCCGAAGAAATTTAACATGGAGCATATACTTAAATATCACAATATAAAACACTATATAGATTGTTATTAATTTTTTTTTGTCAAAATAACTGTATTTCTATACTAGGTGACATGGTGCCTGTACGATGACTTTAATAGTGCTCAAAATTCAGAATATTTTATTTCACTATTTACAGGAACTCATGTTTCTATTTGATTTGCTATATATTTACATTTGGTTCATATTACTAATATTTAGGATTTTAAAGAAGAATTATTTTCAGATATTAATGAATGTCGTGCACCAAATCCACCTTGTCCAAAGTATCTGTGTGAAAACACCATCGGTGGATTCAAATGTGGCGGAAAACCTGGAAAACCATACACTGAAGACGGCCCTGTATCCACTACAGAATCAGCTGAACCAATTCCTCCCATTCCTAAGAATGAAATATGTCCACCGGGATTTCGTTCCGGTCCTGATGATGAGTGTCTAGGTAATTACAATAATAAATGCAAAATATTTTGAATACAGGTATCTATTAAAATGTTCAAAAAGTATCCTACTTTATTCGGAATGGAAATGAAACCCTTGAAAGTGATGTAATGCATTCCCAAAAAAAAAAAAAAATTAAACCACGACACAATGATAATACCAACGTGTATAACGTGATGGGCTACTATTTACATCGTCACTATACCAACAAAAGAATATCGTCAGTAATATATATATATATATTGCTGACGATATTCTATATATTGTTCTGTAATAGTATATATTGTTCTGAACAAAAACGGGCCAAATATTGGCCCTTGTGGGACACCCATTTTTGTGGGTGATCCTTATCCTATTCCATCATTTCCAAATACGTTTTTTAAATTCATTTTAAACAGCTAAATAATTTACGTGCCCTATACGTAGTCCTATAGTGACTTACATTAATCAAAAAGGTGCTATGGTCTAGGCAATTAAAAGCTTGAGAAAGGTCATAGAATATTACTACTTACATACCTACTAGATCTTTTCCCGAATATCGTAAACTTGACTAATCAAATATACTCCTGCGGTTGTAGCAATGGAACCAATCCTAAATCCGTATTAGTCAGCGACTACCACTACGAGTATTCGCTTTGCTAGCGGAGGACCCGGGTTCGATCCCCGGTAGGACGAATTTAGGAAATTGTATTTTCTAATTTGTCTGAGTCTGGACTGGTGGGAGGCTTTGGCCGTGGCTAGTTACCACCCNGTCAAGCGCTAAACTGTCAGCAATTTTAAAAAAAAAGTCAGAATGAAACCAGCTATGTACCTTAAAATTATCTAGTAGCTGATGGAGAAATTGATATCTTTTAATTTTACTGATAGCAAACAACAGAAATAGAAACGAGGGTCACATTTGTCATCAGGGGAACAACTAATTTTTAAGGTTATATTTTTTAACTATACCAAACATGTAATTGGTAACAGCGTTACACATGTATCGTATTTGCTTCCTTGATAGACATTGACGAGTGCGAGGAAAGGTTGGATGACTGCCAACGCCTCTCCCAACACTGTATCAACACACACGGAAACTATTTTTGCCAGGATCATGTATCTAAACGATGCGCGCCCGGTTTCAAGGTCAATGCTGCGACCGGAGTTTGCGAAGGTATTAATGTTATTAATCAATCTTAACAAATAAAGTAAAATTTCTCAATGAATGAATCTAGAATCATAAATAAAAGAGATTTAAATTTATTGTCTTCATGAATGTTTCAAGTGATTCTTCAAAATAGTAAATAATTTACTTTTAATAACTACATTGCTGTCTCCGAAATGTAACTATAACTCTGTCACCTGCCTTATTGTTACTAATTTAAAACATTTGTAGATATCGATGAATGTGAAGAAAGTTCGGAAGTGTGTAAACGGTCCGAGGTGTGCATTAATTTGCCCGGGGCGTATAACTGCAAGTCCAAAATTAGCACTTTACCCAAGTAAGCAATATATTTTTATCCTCAGATCGAAACTTTCATTAGTGACATCAGTATGGTTTTTCACTTGTTATCTTAGTTAACTAACAAACTCTGCTACCCAATCCTAGCATAATTTTAGATAGATGTTTTTTTATAATTTACTAATTTTGTGCATCCGTCGAAATTTCAGAATAAAGATAATCTTTACGACCCTTTAACTTTATTTAATATAGATAAATTTTTCTGTTAAGAGAATGCTAGATCTGACTTGAAAATTGAAATAAATTATTTAATGAACCAACACGTAAAGGTTTGAATGCCATTTCATTTTTAAAATTAGCTAGCTAACACCATACCATACCACCATACCAGCATATGTTGTTATATTATACACCTTATGATGAAATGGCGGTGCAATAATAAAAGAAAGATTTATTACACAGCATACCAGAAAACGAGTTTCCTTGGTGATGCATCTTTTCAGTAAAAGCATTCTATCAGATCAAATCGGTACAGATACCGACTATGCTTGATAGAATGCATCTAGCGAAAAATGCTTTCCGAAAGCTGCCTATCTCGCTATCGAAATAGAAACTGAGTGTTAGAACACGTTTCAGCTTAGATATCATAATCAGGCAGATAACTATATAATCTTCTTTCAAAACCTTTATGAACAAATGAACTTAGAAGATTATTTCAATGTCTTTACAGATTAGCAACAAAGAAGTGTCAAGAAGGCACCCGAGTTAGACCAGGGGGAACAATTTGCGAAGGTAAAGTATAGCAAGCATAAATAAATCCAACGTACGAATACGTGAACGGCTAGAATATTCTTTGTGAAACGACTTGAAAAGCTTACTAAGTAGGCTCTGCCATTCTTTCGCTTCTCCTATCAGTAAGAAGACTTGTGTGGCGTCAACAAACCCATGTCTGATTTTACCAACATTACTTAAAGCAACACATAGAGAACCTCTAAGCAGGAACCCTTAAGAAACAATGTCCTTAACTGGCCCCAGTGTGTACTCGGGGATACAAAAAGCTTAGGGGGGATTAGTAAAATAGGGCATTACTCGCATTACTGAAAGAGATTTAAAGACGTAATTATTAAAATTTTACACTGATTTTTCAGATATCGATGAATGTCGTGAGGGTAGCCATTTGTGCGATCAGTTCCAAAATTGCATAAATACATTCGGCGGGCACGAATGCCGTTGTAAAAATGGTTTTGAATTGGACTCTACATCTGGATCTTGTGTAGGTTAGTATTTTTATAATATTTTCTAAATATACTGTGAAGTAGAACAGATAGACGGAGGTTGTAAATATCACGTTTTCTACGTTTACTTTTCTTCCTGTTTTTACGTACGTTTACATAAGTGAATATGTTAATATATATTTGTTAAGTGGGCTGGCAGGTTACACATCTCTAACAAATACAAATTATTAACAAATTGGTATGGCCAAATTGAGATAGTAAATATCCTAGTTGTGTAGTATTTTTGTACCAATGTCCAACCAAATAGCTGCTGAGTTTATTTATTAATTAACATATAAAATTTCATATTTTGATTAAGAATATTCACTAGCTTGGTATTAGTATATGTCACTTTCCATTTTGTTCACACCCCCAATTTTGGGCAGATATTGAGAATACGATATCAATTTTGAAATGACCCCGAGATTCGATCCCGGCATTTCATGATGTGTAGCCGAAATGGCGTAATATGAGACCAATGAGGCAGTTATAGAGATACAAATATGTATATCAAATCAAAGACTCTTCACTCAAGTAGGCGTTTGAATCGTGAAATATTAAGATCATTTTCTCGACGTACTACTGACGACGATTATAATGAACGACTTACAAACTAAAGTTATCTGAGGAGAACCTATAAGAAACTCATATGTTGCAGATATTGACGAATGCGCATTGAAATTGGATAATTGTCAGCATGGACTTCACTGTTTGAATGTTTTGGGTTCTTTCACTTGCACGCGACGTACCATAACAAGTACCACCTCTACTACAACTGAACAACCCCTCTATGAATATGTATACTATGATAGGTAAGAGACATTGCTGTTTTGGATCATTAATCACACAATCTTAAATTTTAGTTAAGAAAAGCAGAAGAAAGTGAATTTCACAAGTAGTCTCAGTAAAATTTTAAATTCAGTTCCAGTACCGACAATAATCTAAACGTGTATTTGAAACTCAAATTTATGCAAATTATCGTTATTAAATTTGTAAAATATGAAGAAAATCGTATTTTTAAGAATTGTACAATAGCACTATAAACCTCGTTAAAACAATAATTTGTATTTTGTTTACAGTGCAGAAGAAAATACAGCGATTCCCGAACCACCAGTGCCACCTACTACGTCATCAACGACAACAACAACGTCAACGACTACTTCAACAACAACACCACGACCAACAACCACCAGTACAACTACTACAACTTCGACAACAACACCGAAACCAAATCGAAGATATCCATACCCAAGACCAACTTATCGACCAAGAATAACTACTTCTACAACAACATCAACAAGAAGGCCACTTCCAGATAGTTATACAAGAAAACCAATGCCAGTTGCACCAGTCTTAGTAACATTACCAACCCCTACTGATACAAATACCATAGAAAAAGAAAAAGAAGCTGATGGAAGTTATAATGTCAATACAAGCGATATACCTAAGGATAGATGGACAAACGTTATAGGAGTACATAAACCGGAAATTGATTTTGATCCACATGAAGTTCATTGTTTGAATGGATACGAAAGAAATGAATATGGTGAATGTGTTGGTAAGATTTCATGTATATGTAACACAATTTCTTCTACCGTTAAAGATAATGAAACTCCCTAACCGATGTGCCCTAAACCAGTTTCATTAGAAAGGATATAATGCGAAGGTGGAATAATATAGTAAAATCACTTGTAACGAGATCTCTTAATCTATTTCCGGTTGCCATAAACTTTAGCAAAGCTCCTCCTTCTGCAAGATAGACGGTCATTAAGTTCGTATACTTCATCTCCCATTGGATACGGTGAACAGTTAGTTAATAAAATGCATTAGGATCAATGTATAAATAAAGATCTTCTTATTATTCAATGAGACATCGGTCCTGACTATGCTGTCGCCATATATATTAAAGAAATAAAAAAAAAAAATTGAATGTAAAAAATAAAACCAAACTTTTAAATCTCAATATAAGTTTAAGTAGGTCCAATTGTTTGCCGAATTGAGTATTTAACAAGATACTACGTAGGTACAATAAGTGAATGAATTTAAAAGTTTTATTGTCTCTTACAGATATAAATGAGTGTGAAGCCAATAGACATTTATGTAGTGCATTAGAAATATGTATAAATAGGCTCGGGGGTTACGAATGCGAATGTATGCCTGGTTTTGTTAGAGACCCGTCTGGTTGGTGTCAAGTGTTAACAACATCTACTACCCCAAGACCCACTACTAGAAGGACTACAACTCAAAGGGCGACTACCCCCAGACTCACTACTCCTAGGCCCACTACTCCCAGGCCTACTACCCCCACGCCTACTACACCAAAGCCTACTACAACACCTGTGCCTACACTACCAAGGCGCACTACACCAAGAATTCCAACAGTATCAAGTACGACAAGTAAGTTAAATGAAAACTATTCTTTATCGAAAACTCGTTATTTCGCCACCATCTTAAGTGGCGAAAGTGCCACATTGCTTCACGATTAAATAAATGCGTAATTTGGTGGTCATGTTTGAAATCTTAGACGCATGCACGCTTGTTTTATATGCCAAATCATTTGACAATTTGTTTTGATGTCTGACCGAAATTTGTAAGTCATTTGATTTACTTCTTCACTTACGATTCATTAGAACCTATTTTCTATAATTTTTAATTAAGTTTCGCAGTTTTATTGCGTTTATCTAAACTTATTTTTAGGGTTTATAGTTTGTGTTTGAAAGTTGTCATAAATAAATGAGTAAACAACTTGTTGCTTAGTGACGTCGAAGCATGCGAGCAATTGGCTTTCAGTCTGATGAAAAAATGTATACGCACCACGGGACGAAAGTAAGGCATTGGCACTCGCGTTATTATTTCATACTTTGTTCAAGTAACGTCAGATCTCAGAGAGCGAGAGAGTCACTATACTATATCGTAATTAATTATTTAATTTAACGTTACGAATAATTATACACATTTATATTATATATAAGTTGTCATATCTGATATTTGATCTTTTTATCATTTACATCATTTTTTTAATTAGACAGACAGACTTAAAGATTTAATAGAGATTAATTAACCTAGATTATTGAGTGAAGACTGCCTCATTGGTCTAGTGCTTAGCATATTCGACTACAGACATGAGGTCCTGGGTTCGAGTCCTGGGATCGGGCCAATTCGAAATCGATATTGAGTTTTCTATTAAGATTTTCTCAATATATGCCCGAAGTTGGGAAAAAATTTGCGGTGTGATCCTCCCCCGTGCCTCAGAGAGCACGTTAAGCCGTCGGTCCTGCGTCTGATCTCTCTCCGCTCGTGTCGGATTGCTGTCACGTCGGACTATGAGAGTCAAGGAATAGAGAGTGCACTTATGTACTATACTTGCCAACCCGTAGTGGAGCAGCGTGGTGGGTCTAAAAACTTTCTCTCATATGAGTGAGGAGGCCTGTGCCCAGCTGTGGGACGTTAATGCGCTGCTACTTACTTATTGAGTAAAGAATAATTACAAAGCAAGTGAAACAGCTGATGAGAGCCGAGCCGTGAACGCCTTCATATTGGTCTTGGCTGCTCTGCTTCTGCTCTTTCAGTTAAATCCTGCTTTACGGCCAGCTGTAATACAACACGAACTAAGTGGACGAGTTTAACTTTAGAAAATTGTATTATTTTTTGTAAAAGTTTACTTTTAATATTTGATTATTATTTATAGAAAATTAAAGCAATTACACATTAAGCTAGAACAAAGCATGGAAGTGTTCTTTTAGTAAATAATAAACTGATTTTATATAGCTTCAACCACACCATATTGGAGACCACAGCCAGGTTATTGGGGCCGATATTCTCCACCTCTGAATTGCGAACTGGGATATATTTACAGCCATGGCCATAGGAAATGTATAGGTAAGTGAACTACACTCATATTAATAGCGATAAAAGATTGTCTAAATTCTCGAATCAAACGCGTTTTTCCCTAATTTTATTCACATATACGCAATAAATTATACTCAGTAGTAATTATAATGACTGATTGTTGAACTTTATGTATTTGTACACTTAAAAAAGAGATAAATCGGGCGAGGCGAACGAAAGTTGAGAGAGAGATATGAATTAGTGGATATAGTTTCGTTTCGTATTTATTATTGATTTGATATCTGTGTAGAAATATTTATGTATTTTATTCGATACTGATAACTTTTGTTTCACAACATTTATAAAAATTACTTTAGTTTTACTTTAGTCCTCCTAAAGCACATTCGTTTTTTTTTATTTCACATTTGTGTAACCTTAATTTTAGTCTAAGAGTACACGATTTGCTAGCAGAGGTCCTGGGCAGGGAAAATTTAGAAAATTATATTTTATAATCATTCGGTACGATGCTATGAATAAACAATTTCTGGTAAATTACCTCTTACCAGATTAGCCCTCTTCCATCTTAGACTCTAACTTCGTGTATCTTCTGGTGAGATAACATTCCTATCCTGAGTTAACAATCCAGTAATAAAAACTAAATGCCTACATATTGTTATCAATAATCGCTTGGCTATATAATGTATTTAAAATTATTAATAAAAAAATATGGAAATTATTGACACTATAATGAATGAATGAATGAATATTTATTTTCTCCACATTACAATACATTATAAAAAAATTCTTACTAGTAACTAGTATGGTAAGAGACCTGATGGTATGTCGTTGATGCCTTGGAAAAAAGGAAGGTCATTGGTGTGGGATGCTACATGTGTTGATACGCTTGCACCATCTCACATTGACGCTACCTCCAAATCAGCGGGAGCGGCGGCGTCATTAGCTGAAAACGCCAAGAGGCGCAAATATGAGAGCCTTGCTTTAGAATACATATTTGTGCCTTTTGGCGTGGAGACATTGGGACCGTGGGGTCCTGAGGCTAAAAGCTTTTTGAAAGAAATCTCATCTCACTTAGTTGATGTCACCCGTGACCCTAAGGCCGGGTGGTACTTCGGACAGCGTATAAGTATCGCTGTCCAAAGAGGTAACGCTGCCAGCCTTATGGGCCCATCCATTTGCTTCTGATGGCGCATTTTAGTTACTTTTATTTTTTCTGTATTAATGATAAGGTTCGATATAATGTTATCATGGTTAATTGTATATTTAAGTTATAAATGCTTACTAGTAACAATATAAATTATGTGCAGTTTATAATGTGGGGACTGGTGCCTGAACTAGATTAAATCTGTGCTTCAAGTCACCAGACCCTTTCCCGGTTTGTAACACTGGGTATTATTGTTGTTATTATACATTTTAAATAAAGGAGAAGCAATAATTAAAATTTTATTATCATGCAAAATGAGCTTTGTGCTTATGTTGTTTTTGCTGAAAAAAACTACACAATTTCAATATTTTTTTTCTATATTTTAGTATAAATAGTCACGTGTTATTATTGTAGATACTAATGTGTGTGTGTTTGTTCGTAATGTTATGTGTATATATTACTACTTTCTTATAGGTTTTGTATCATATTATTGAAGTATTTTTAAAAGGTTTTCTGTTGTATTTTACACTCGTGCTTTTTTAAATTGTGTAAATTCCACATTTTACTTGTATTATTATAGAGGTAATGCCCCAGAAAACATGGGAATTTGTTTGTGAATTTTCGCTTAAATTTGTGAATATCACAAACTCTGTACGTTCGCCTTTTACCAGTATTACTTTTTACATTACCACATTGTGCGTGATATCTTATTATTATTTTATATACGAATAATTGCCTAACAGTGAGAACATCGCAGTCCCTTAATATAAACATAACATAACGTTATGTCATGACCACTACGTAACATATTATTGTCATCGTGTTATTCCTTAGATTGTCCGGCCTCGCTTTTTAGCGTAATTTTGCCCCACCTCGGTTTTGCGGCGAGTGCCCCGCGGGTCGAATGAAGATAAAGTGGCGCTTGGGACTTGAAGGTTCATGAAAGCCTACCAAAAGTCATGATTCTTATGTTTGCTATACAATGTTACCTTTTATTTATTAAATTAAGGCTCTGGTGTAGCGTCATGTTGCGCTAAACTTTGAGATAGTGAAAAAAGTACGTCTCATATTTATAGGCTCATATCTTAAAAATTAAAACTTACCTCAAGGGTATTCATTGTTATTCACGTAACTTATATAATAAAAAACACAAATATGCACTTATAAACTCACATTTTATTAAATACCACGAAAACTTAGGGACCTGGTGTTATCTCTGCGCGTATTTTGTTATGATAGTTACCGAGAAATGAAATAGATAATACATCTTAGATAGACTTAAAAAGGGGCTTATATTTCTGATTGAGTTGAGACAGAGCTATCGTTACATGCCAGTATATTGCAAAAAAGCCATGACTAAGGGTTAAGTACAATTATTAAACAACAATACTTGTGTATAAATAATATATACTATAGACGGATAAGCTTTTGCTGTTCTACCTAATTAAAAAAAAGTACATTTACAGATATAGACGAGTGTGCAACGTCCAGAGCAAATTGTGCGTCTACAGAAGACTGTGTGAACACTGATGGAGGATACCGTTGTGTTTGCGGCCAGAGATGTCATGATGCGTCGACACCAACTTATAGTACGTTTGTACTTAAACCTATTTCCATATCACCCGCCTATTTTCAATATTATAGAAATATACCCTAGATTTAATTAATCAAATATCTATCACGCAAAACATTCAAACAAAATCTGTCTAGTTGTTTAAAAGGAGTTTTACTATTAGAGTGCTACGACTAAGTGAATAGAGTGTAACACAAAGAAAAATAAGAACAAATGCTGAAAAAACAAAACAAAACTTAAATTTAAATTAATAATATTAATAAATTTTAAATTGGAATTACAGTAAAAGTGAAATAAAAATAGTAAATCATAATGGTAAATAAAACTAAGGACAACGACATTTTCGTGATTGTAAAAATTTATGTTGTCTAAACTAATATTATAAAGAGGAAATATGTATGTTTTTATGTATATGTAAGCATGTATGTTTGTAACTCTTTCACACAAAAACTACTAGATCAATATCAAAAATTTTTGTAAAGCTGTATTATCAATAAGTGACATAGGCTATATTAGTTAAAAAAAATAGGGAACTCTAACAAAAATGCATTAATGTAACCCAAGGTGTGAAAAAATTTGTCTCATAAAATCTATTATCGCGTGCTCTGTAAAAACTATTGATGATAGAACAAAAAAATGTTCTACAATATTATAGAACGTATTAATATCTACAAAAAAGTCCGGGATACTATACGTCCAATTACTGTAGTTATGCCACTATAATTTCTTTTCTACATTTTCAGAGTGAAAAAAGTGCCGACAATAATCCAAACATTTTTTTCATACCGCAGTATTAATATTTATCCTACAAATTTTTGTTAAAGAGCGTTTCAATACCTGTTAAACACTTTTTAAATTATTGAAATCGGACATTCCATTCAAAACGAATTTAAAAATCTCAATGTAAAGAAAATTGTAGTAACCCTTATAACTGGTCCTGCAACTGGCGAGTTAGATCATATTGCAAGGACACCATTGATACCCACGGACTGACCTTTTAAAAGAATTCAATTTCTGGTAGAAATCTACTTTGCCTTAATTATCAATAAGGCCAAACTTTCAATTTAGTAAGGATTGACCTTCGTAATGAATGTTTGACTTTCCACTGCCACGAAATCGGTATTTATGTGGGTGAAGCCGCGGGGTATTGCTAGTTTACAATAATATAAATAAAAATGTTGATATTTACAAAATTAACAGATTTTGATGAATTGAAAAAGTACGGTTACAAATTATTTAAAACGTTTATCATACGACAAAACAAAAAACTTTCTATCAGACGTAAGATAATATAAGATTTGTTAAAATTATTGTCATGTATTACATGTTAATTAAATTTACCAAAAAAAAATAGTAATACTGACACACAGACACACACAGAGAGAGAGAGACAGTCACAGACACACACACACACACATACGTATGCACGAACACACACTCAGCTACACACACACACGGACTCACACGCACGCGCACACACGCACACAAACATTTCACTTTTTCTTGAAGTTTTTCATTTATTTATTGCAAGCAACTCACTATTTGTTTGTAAGTAGTATAATAGTTTTTAAAAGAGGGAAGGCATTATTTATTTATTTATTTTTATTGACCAAAAAGATTACAAAACAAAGAGCTTAATATAGGAGATAAATCAGATCACAATATTTTAATCGCGCGTGAAAAGACCATATAACCGCATTAGTTATAAACTGTGTCGCGGTTATTTGGTCTTCTACAAGGAGGTTGAGTCCACAGAAGAAATATTATATTAAGATTGATTGCTCCATGTCGCCAAACTGAAGCTCTAACAACTAACCAAAACCAAGCTTGTGCGATGATTCATGAGTTAAAATGCGTTTGCGATTGTAGATAGCGTTTAGAATTTCTAAAGTGTATTTGTGTGAATTGTTCTTGAAAGGTGAATGTAGGTGAATTAACGTGTGATAAACAAATCCTCAACTTCTGCATAGGAGACATTATTAAGCCATGTACGAATTTCAATTTTACACAGTTTGCTATTCAGAGAATAAATTTTAAGCCTCTTATCCAACCGATTATATAATAAGCAGCTAAGGAAGGGGTAATGGCGTCTAGAAAAAGTGGTTCGGCTGAAATGAGGAACGCAAGCGGGACCAACTCTTCGTTGTGTAGTTGGCGAATTTGGACTATATGGTAATTTATGGTAATAGTGGTAATAAATGATCTATAGTATAGGGTAACCTAGTCTAGAGATCAGTGACCAACCAATTTTATATTAAGAAACATTGTTTTAATCCTTTAATATTCCATATAAGTTGTTTACCAAGAAAAGTATTTATTATTTATGTAATACGAGTATATCAAATTATCGTCACAATGTTCGTTTCCATGCTCCTCCGAAACGGCTTGACCAATTCTCATGAAATTTATTTTTCAAATCTCTAAATGTTAAGAGTGATCTACCACAAAATTTGATCTTTTATTTTTTTGACATTTCTTGTTTTTATTTTTTTGTGATACAACAAACAAATACACATACAACCCTAAATTTTCACCTTTCTATCAACAACCCCTATTTTTCAATAGTGATAATAGTAATTATTTGGCAAAACGTTTGCTGGGTCAGCTAGTTATTATATACAATATTAGCGGCCCGTCCCGGCTTCGCACGGGTAGACATAAATAGGTACAGATATTTAAGTTATAAGCATAATAATTAAAACGACCATGATTTGACAAATATTATGAAAAAGTGTGATTCCTAATACTAAAACTAAGTAGCTCTGAAAAGAACTTTTTAAGTGAAGCATAAAAATGTGTTCAAAAACTTGAAATATTCAATATCGCTTGCGTCCACTGCGTAAGGAGCCGAAGGGCCTACCTAGTTCATAATGGTGCACATCCTTCTCCCACACTGCCCCTCTCTCGTCGAGTTAGTTACTCGATACGCTGCGTGGCGGCCGCCGCCGGCATGTATTTTAATTTTATGATATCTTTTCAATGGAATATCCCAGTTCAATAATTCAAAAAGTAATCATCAGGCATTGAGCCAGACTTGAATATTAAATTATTTATTTGGAAAAAAAAACTATAAATGGTATGGATAACACGGTCTGATTTTGATCGGCATTTCTATCAATTTGTTAAATGTAAAAAAGTAGTTATAGTGACGTAACTACAATAGTTAGACATATGGTCTCGCGAAGTTTTTTGTAGATATTGATATATTCTATAATATTGTCGAACATTTTTTTGTCCTATCATTAATACTCTTCACAGCGTATGCGATGAAAGACATTTTATGGCTAATTTTTTTACACCTTCGGTTGGTTTTAATAGGAATTTCTAAAGATTTCTATAGTAATCTAGTACTAAATATAGCCTATGTTACTCAGTGATAATGTAGCTTTCTAATGAAAAAAGAATTATTAAAATCGGTCCAGTACTTTTTGAGTTTATTCGTTACATACAAAAATACAAATCTTTCCTCTTTATAATATTAGTGTAGATTATCACAGGCACATTTTTCAGCCTGAAATCTATGAAGGTACGTCTTCACCTTTATATCAAGTAACTATGCTTTGTCCTTTCTAGCTTACCACGATCCTCAACCGTCTGTAGCCCCAGATTCAACAGTTATAACAGTGGGAGCGCAGTACGGTACAAACGGACCGCGATATTTGAGGCCAACCTACAGCCGTCTTCACGACTCCGGCGCTGTTGTCACTACCTGTCCTTGGGGATATAAATTGACTCCAGACAGAATTTGTCTAGGTAAAATCTAAGTTTAATAGACAAATCTGCGAAACCTTATTGTGTATATAGAGTCCTATTAGCCAATGTCCAAATTCGTTTAATTCCTGCATACTCTTTCTTGGGTGGAAATAAAAAGGAGTTAACGAATTTGATAATATCACTTTAGATTCTAATATCAAGTCATTAATTAAAAATCACGCAAAATTAATGTTATTTTATTATCTTTTCTTAGTCTGTCGCGATTTGGATTCATGATAAAACAACGTATTTCAAATATATATATATATATATATATATATATATCTCAAATTTTCAATCGTTAATAACACTTGTTATCAACTTCATATACATTTTTTATTAGTGGCTGACTTTTGATATTAACGCGCAATTAATTTCTTTTGTGTGTGTGTATGGATGCTTTGTTTGTGTTCATATAATTTTTAATCACCACTTAATTTTTAACAATAAATCAATTTCATTTTAATCAAAGATACTTAACCGTTTGTGAATTAATAATTGTATTTGTGATAGTTGTAACTGTATCGACCTCGTCTCACCGAAACGATGTACGAAATACATTATAAAATACATATATACAGAGTCTCGCATCTGACATAGTTTAAAGGCAACGTTGGAGTATACTAAAATATATATATTTTTGGCCAATCGTGTAATCGTCTAGCTAGTTAGGAACCCTAAATATGTTGTTTCCATAGCAATCCAAATCCTTTTAGAGCGTCAGAGGTAAAGAGATGGCGTGACATGACGTTCCCATTATTATATTCATATATAATATAATATCTGTAAAGCATAAGAAATATAATTTTCTGGAAAACATTAAGTATTTATCCAATGATGAATATAACCAATGCCGATGAAGTAAACTCCTATCATAGGCACTCCGGTACCTTCTATTATTATTTATGTTATTATTATTATTATTATTAGGGCACCGAAGTGGTCAACTGGCGCCACACCCGCCAGGCGACGATGAGTTCCGACTCGTGCTCTGAACCCCCTCCCCATAATTAGAGTATTCCTGTTTATAGTGCGCCTGCGGCGTATGATCATTCGAAGGTTGTGTCATCGGGACTAAAGCCCGGATATGTTTCATAAACATGTAGAGACGGGTCTCTAAGGTATTTCAAACGAGGATCGAAATCCATATACATTGTCAGCCGAAGCTGTGATGAGGCAATAGCCATGGTTATAAAGCGCAAAGCGCAGTGTTATTTTAAATGGGATATATAAATCACCAATGCATTTCGTCAAATCAATTACACAGATCAGGAGTATCTGGTAGGCGGACCACACCGCATATATTACACACGTTTTAAGTCCAGTGTTAGACTAGATCGATGTATGTATCCCCACCTCGGTGGGATTCGTGGTATAATAATATTCACATATTTTAAGTCTTGTGATCGACTGCGTAGATGTATAATATGTCACCACCTCGGTGGGAATGTTGTAGAATAATATAATATGTCGTTGATCCACATATGCGGGGCCACACACCCACACAGAGTGTCCAGTCGCTGAGCTCTCAATCCAACAAAAGCATTAGTTCATTATATATGCGTGGCAAGCCACGGAAAGCAATAGGGTTCAGCAGGCCACACTGTCTATAAGCTAGTCCGCAGCCTTGATAATAAAGGCCCGACCAGCGGCCCTATTTCTATGACATGCTACAATGTCATTTTTATTACATTTAATAGTAAGCTAAGAGATTGTCCCTAACAGGCGAACACTTCACATGTGAGCAAGCCCACGAGATCAGTGTTCATTTGTCCATCACTGCTACGCAGAAGCTATCGCAACGCCTAGCAACATTCGGTCATGGCTCTAGCACTACCGATTAACGATAACCGATAAAGTATCATTTAAGACACCATAATGAGCTGGAATCGAACCCCAACCTCTCCTAGTGAAAGGTAGGATCGCAACACCAACTGCAGGCATGCCGAAGCACGCTCGTTCGAAATATATACTTCAATAATATACATATTTATATATATCCATATATCACTACAGTATATGTGTATATATTATATAAATAATAATAATAATATATATTAATTAAAAGACATCTAATCTAATAATTGAATATGATATAAAAGCAATAATGATAATATTGAAAATAACTTAAATGACAATATATACTCGTATATTCGTGTGACATCCATTCCATGTATATTTAAATATATTTTAATGCATCTTACTCCAATCCCTTTATGTACTTCAACACCTCACCACTTTATTAATTTACACAAAACCCTATTTTAAAAGATAAAATATTATTTGTAAAAACTAACACAAGAATAAAAAAACCGTACGTCCTCTTTTTTTTCTTCCCCCGCGCAAATTCCATGGCCCTCTCGTTTTTTTCTCTTTTTTTTCTTTTTTCAAAATAACAAGGCTTGTGTAGGTTGCCAGTATCACTTATATATTATTAATTAAAAAAGGATGTATATAATTATATTTCTGAATACATATAATGCATTTATTTATTTTTATATATACATTTATGTATGTCTGTATATAAATTGTATATATATTTATGTAAGGACGTGTCCGTCACATAGTGTTATTGAAAGCTCAGGTAAAATATTCCAGGGTTATTTTCTATGTGTTAGGCTTAAGGAGTTCGTGATGACTATGTAGGAATTTATTTTTAATTAATATATGTTCGAAGTTTTTGTAAACTTCTCATGCACCTACTTGTATTATCATTTATTCTTATGTTTAGATATCGATGAATGCGCACGCAATATTTCCGAATGTGGCCCTCAGCAGCGCTGTGAAAACTTCTATGGAGGATTTTCATGTCAATGCCCGTCAGGACATAGACACGTTGGCAAAAATTGCGAAGATATCGACGAATGCAGCTTTGGAAACGTAAGGAGGGCTTTATAAATAAATAGACAAACTTATTGTGGCAAGTAATAGCATCTTACGCATCTAGGAAGGAAAGTATGGCATTGCAGTCTGGTGACAAAAACGCGATCTGCAATGACATACTTTCCTCCCTTGGTGCATATACAATTTCTTATCAGGCTACGATCGCACTTCGATGTAAATTATGAAGTTAGATATTGAAGCAAGACTTTGAAACATAACACATTTGCGAAACTTAATAAAATATTTTAAATTAATTAAATCGGAATCAGAAGTAAATAAAATAAAGATGAAATATTTTTAAATAGTTCTTGAGCATACGGAATAATTTATTTAATCGGGAGGTAATGAGGAACTTTCGTCCCTACAAAATTGAACCGAAATACGAACATTCAGTCTAGATATGATAAAAACATTACTTTTATTGCAGTTGCTCTTGAAATTCTCAGTTGGAAACAATTTCAAAATGTGTTTTAAAGGATATCATTTTGTTTAGTTTGTGTATTTTATACACTTATTTTAAGTACTTATTAATTGGTTTCCTTGTTTTTGTCGCGCCACCTGCTTCCTTTCACTTACAGTTTGTCTGTTAAGAGATTGATGCAATAAGACCGCCTTTGCATGCTGTGGTTCAAGTTTTCCTGTAACTTTTCCTAATGTGTGTGCAATAAAGTATTTATCTTTATATCCTTTTAAGCTTTGTTAAAATTATTAATGTTTGTTACAGACATGTGCTTACAATGCGAGATGTTTGAACACAGTTGGGTCGTACAAATGCGAATGTTCCGAAGGATTCCGTAATGCGCCTACAAACGATAAAGTATGCGTTGATGTAGATGAATGTTCTGAATCGTCCAGTATATGCGAACACAACTGCGCCAACGCCTGGGGAGGATACCGATGCTATTGTCACAAAGGATACAGATTACACAGCGATAACAGGTAATTCTATTAAAACTGCGCGAGGAGGCTCTGGTCTAGGTAACATCTGCATATAATCATTACTTTAGGGCTCTTTAGTAAGCACAGGTTCATAGCGTTATGCTCGTGTTCAACGTACCCATGGGATTTATTGCCCTTTTTCAATAATTTTAACTCTGACGTTGGTATAGGTCCAATAACTATATATTTTATCGACTTATTTGTCACTGAAAAGTTATTTTTTCCATAGGCCAGGTATTTATAAAGCAGATGTAGATAGATACACAAAATATATGAAAGTCACTAACCATGAAGAAGATTATATCACGTTAATAAGTTAGAATATCAACATACATAGCATCACGCCTCATTCCCATAGGGGTAGGCAGAGACCACGTCCTTCCACTTGTCACGATCATTGCATAGCTCCTTCGCCTCTTTCATTCTCATTAAACCTTTTATAAAAGTTCGTAGGTTTAGAGTACTCTTGAACTGGCCCTTGTTTAAAATGACCTGGATTTGGTCCAGGAACCTTCGCCATGGTCTTCCTCTTCCAACTTTATTCATTCACTCTTGACTCATAAATCCTTTTAATCAATCTCCTTTCATTCATTCTCTCTACGTGCCTAAACCATCTAAGCATACCTTTCTCAATTTTAGTCACTACATCTTCTTTTATACCACAACGTTCTCTTATCACACTATTTCTTAATTTGTCACTCAGTTTCAATCCACTCATACTTCTCAACGCTCTCATCTGCTCCTCCTGCCATACCCAACTTTCACTGCCATACATACGTGTTGATACCAACACTCCTGCGTGCACAGCCAGTCTGGCCCTTTGAGACACCATCTGGCTGTTCATAAAGGCGCGCAGAGCACCATTTACCATATTCCCTGCATTATCTCCTTTCACTATCACTTTCACATGTTCCATCTTTTAGATTTCAAGTATTCAAATTTTTTCACCTCTTCCACTTGTTCCCCATCTAACAAAATATTGCCACTCACCATAGATTCATCCCTTTAAACAAGCATAACTTTCATTTTGTTTACATTAACTTTCATTCCTTTCTTTTATTCATAATATTTACCATCTCCTGTAGCTCATTAGCAGATGATGCAAGTATTACTTGATCATCAGCGTACGGTAAACATTTGATAAGTAATTCATTCATTCTTAACCCATACATACTTTCTTTTAATTATTAAAATATCAAAGTAAAGATGTATAGGCTGTTTTGTCTCAAGGCTTTTCCTATTAAAATGGTCTATCAAATAATAGTCGACAACAATACATGTTAATAAAATTTTATGTCAATCTCTAATTAAATAATTATATTTGGTAAAAATTATATAAAGTTAGTTCAATGCTTCATTACAAATTGAAGTTATTATATTCGCTCACATCACAGTAAAATATTGACAGTAACATAATAACCCGTCATTTGGATTGCAGTTATTTTCATTTGTTATTTTATCATAAAAATAGCAAATAACAAATACGTAGTTAGTTATCCCATGCTTAGTCCAACGTACATCCTACACCATAGATAATTGGTTTTGTTTTGGAAATTTGCATGTATTTTCATTCATTGTTTTTCAGGTTTACTTTAAAACTGATAGTATTAATTTAGATTGGTGTTCGACATATTGTAGACTACGAGCATATCCCGTGTTGTTTCACGAAGCGCACTTTGACGAATTAGATATGGATCTGCTATTGGGTCGGGGGAACAAGGCCTTCCATGAGGGTTAGAACAGCGTTGAACACCTATTGCTGAACATTTCAGACTAGAGTTTAATCTAGTTGTCAACGGGACCCTGGTGAAGTCAAAGATGGGGGGGCCTCTTCATCGCCAGAGGCTATATATTGAAGTTATAGATATGTGGATTGTACTATAACCAGGGCCCTAAAGATGTGCCTCAGGTCGTCACCTCTTGAGCAAGGTGTCTTAATAAAGGCCAAAAGAGTTTTTCACATATTTGTGTTGTTACTACATAATATTGATATTGAAAGTCTCGCTGATAAGAATGGTGAGTATGGAAGGTCTGCCGAAAGGTTTGGGGTACAATTACATTATAGGCCTTCCTCTTGGGAAGAATATTAATGAAAGGTGTTTAGTATATCAAAGTTAACTATTTTAAAGGACTTAAAAAAGAGGTGCAAGATTTCACTCGGAATTTTATGTTGTTATACCTAATAACTTTAACAGCGTTACTGATAGAGATAGGGTGCGCGGAAGCTCTGCTGAAAAGGGGTAGCTCAAGTCTCATATAAAGTGGTGTGTTTTTTACAGGACATGTGTGGACATAGATGAATGCGAGGAGTTCAGTCGTGCAAGGTCACGTGGTCGGTTGTGCGGTGGAAGGTGCGAAAATGTTCCGGGATCTTATCGCTGCTCGTGCCCGGCCGGTTACCGACTTGGAGATGACAAACGCACTTGTATAGGTGACATTTAATACTATTTCTAAACGAATATTATAAAGAGGAAACATTTGTTTTTGTATGTATGTTTGTTACGTTTTCACCCCTAAACTACTGGACCGATTTCAAAAATTTTTTCACCATTACAAAGCGGCATTTTCACTGAGCAACATAAGCTATATTACTTTCTGAAAAAAAAAATAGGGATCCCTAAGAAAAATGCATTGCGAAAATTATTGAAGATCGAACAAAAATATGTTCTACAGTATTATAGAACGTATTAATATCTACAAAAAAATCGGCGATACCATATGTCCAACTACTGTAGTTATGCCACTACTTTTCACATTTTAAAAGTTAACAAAAGTGCCGACACTAATCAAACCATATTATTCATACCTCTGTATTAATAATTAGTCTATTAAATGATCTGATTAAAGACCGTTTCAATACCTGTAAAATAGTTTTTAAATTATTAAAATCGGACGGTCCATTCAAATGATATAACGAAAATGAAAATCTCAATCTAAATAAATTAATGTATCCTGAGTCAAACTCCAGTGTCTAATGTTGTGTATGGGAAGTTCTAAGTCAATAAAGTATTACAGATAAGTCTCTTCTCGAATATTAGAAATAAAGTTTGGTATTTTGAATTTTTGTTTTAACAGTTTATAATAATCAAGCTAAAAATTACTGAACCGATAAATCTTTCAATACCTGTAGAGTATTTTTAAATTTGCTAATGTTGGACATTCGACGTAAATGAAGTTACGAATTGAGAAATGTATTAGTTAAAGATATATTCGTGGTAAAAGAAAATCTGTACGTTGATTATATTATGAATGTAAGTGTGTATCTCATAATCTGATAGGAAGTAAATAAAAACTAAGTGAATACAACTTTTATGTTAACGAAATTAATTCTATAGTCCGACTTAGTAAGCTTTCCACTGCCACGAGATCGGTATCTACGCGGGAGGAACCGTGGAGCATTGCTAGTATTATATATGTCGGAGTGCAGTAGTCTGTGGAACGCTGACGCCATCTGTCTATTGGCGTGAGGCAGAGTCAATAGTGACAGTCCTGCGCGCGTCTCTCGGTAGTTCTCGAGTGACGGTGCGCCGGAGCGGTTGACTGTTGAAACTAGCTATTATTATTAATGAGTTTGTGTAAATTGATATCGCGAACATTAAGTGATTGGACATTATAATCTGAGTTTGATTGCACCAACATTACCCACCAACGCCCACAGTATGGATGTGACCCACACTAACGATGATGTCGGCAGAGAAACCCATGCTTTATACTTCTTCTCCTTGCCACTTATTCTCCGACATATACATATATACATATGTATACATAGAATAAAAAATTCTAAACATAAATTTTAAAATAGTTTTAGCGAGAAGAAAAATATTTTATATATTTAAAATATTGACTAATAACTTTTTTTCTAACTAAATATAAAAAAATGGTTGTCTGTAATGTCTTAGGAAAAAGTGATGATTTTTTTTCATCCTATATTAATAGCTACGCACGCTGCATGTGTCTCAAGTCGAACGCTGAGGTCTATCGCGCCTCTCTATCGTTCATTCCGCACTCTACTGAACCAAGAAGCTCTTGTTTGCACGATCGGCTTAAGCGGAACGTAACAATGAGTCATGCTTTTATATTACCACGACACATAATATTGTATAATTTACTAAAAGTTTTAGAATATTCAGTGATTCATTTGTGAAAAAGGTTAAAATGTACTATTTAAATCGTTCATAATCCTTTTCCATCGAAGCTGATGATTAAATTAACTTAGATTGCAAACACATAACTGGTCCCTATTAAGAAAATCGGATATGCGAAAGTTAGTACCAGGCTAAGTTAGTTTGAAATTACTTTTATTGATAAAAATCTTAAAATCTGTTACGTTAAAAATGTTTAAATTACGCCGATTATATAAGATTTCACACCATACTTTATAGTACACGTGGTCCACATTAAAAACTTTCGTAATAGAGACCAGCGACTAACGCAAACATTCACATGAGAGATTTTTATACGTAGTATGAGTTCTCTAAAATGACCATATCTACTTTTGTACCGTTAATGATAATAGTCTATTCTTTTAATTTCAGATATTGATGAGTGCGAAACAGGTGAAGCAAAATGCGGACAACAGTTGGGTGAAGTATGTCAGAACACACAGGGAGGCTACCATTGTCATCATATCGACTGCCCGCAAGGCTACCGTCTAGAAGGAAAGCAGTAAGTATTATATTACAATGAAATTGCACTAAATCTAACAAATTCCAAAAGTTGTTGGTATTTAGAAAAAACTACCAAGTAACACAGTTAATCATTTAAGAAATGTTTTTTATTTGTATGACAATTAAACTTGTGCAACTTCAAGCATTCAAGTTCAAAAGTATCATCTCTTAAATAATCATCATACTATGAAAGGTTAGAAGAACATTCTTTTTGACAAAGATGCATAAGAATTTTATTCAATATCAAATCCAAACCAAATTGTGGCCTCTTTTTAAAAACGCATATGCTTAATCAGGCAAATGATTTCTGATAAATTTTGTTTTATTTCTTGTGCTTAAGTGAAATGCACAGCCATTTCCCTCATTTTACTATGTAAACGAGTAAAAAAAGCAAAATGCGAACAGCACGGCGTCCTAGTATATATATCGAACGTATTGTACTTATATGTTCCTCAATTCATTGAGAGTGGTTAAAAATAATAAATTTAACTCTTTGGTTGATTATTCAACATATAAGGTGTGATGATAAAACACTTGTTGCGGTTTAACACCCTATAAAAATAATAAAGGAGAGACAAGGCCATCAAGGTATTAAAAATCGCTTCCGGAAACGAAGCCAGGTCAACGACCGCTAGCTGACAGCGCGGCCGCGACGACTTACTATATATTTTGATTTTGAACTTCATTTCTGGTTCTTTTTTTTAATAAACTAATGTATTTTTTTAGGAAACCGTCGTTTCATTTAGTTGAAATAACACAATGGAACGTATATAATGCTAATAAAACGTTTTAAAAATGTGATTTTATAAAGAGAATCGATTTGTTACCGTCCTATCATGAAAGGTGTCATTAAAGAAAGAAAGAAGACTTTGTTCAGAGCAGTGTGATGCATTTGAATTTAATATAATTTATTTAGTACTGTCGTCCGTCTTCGTTTTCGAAGGCAGTCTTCTAACACCTTGTATAGTACCTGTGTACAAATGAAGGTGGAAATAATTCATCAATTATAATCTTTTTGCAGCAAATGTACGCGTATTCAACGCTCATGTCCAATGTCAGATTGGTCCTGCCTTCATCAGCCCAGTGCTTATAGTTACAACTTCATCACCTTCGTTTCACATATATTCCTCCCAATGGGCAGCGTAAGCATATTTCTAATTCTATTATCAATACCTAAGTAACCTGTTAAAGGTTTAACAATTGAAGATTTTTTTGCGTACAAGCTTGAATCTTATTACACCTGATAATAAGTGATGATACAGTCTATGTCGGTAAGTGCGAAAGTTAATAACTTGTTATAGTTTTTAAACATCCAGAAAAACAATTTTTTACTTTTGTATCTTTGCTAGTAAGTTAGAAACTAGCCACGGCCGAAGTCTTTCACCACCGATTTCCTATATTTGCCCAGCAGAGAATCAAACTCCATGCTTCTACTAGAAAAGCATACTCTCTATATTATTGATAGCAGTCCTTACATTATAATATTTGTCTCTGTATAGATTCATGGGTACTAATTCTAAGTAAACAAAATCGCTAGCGCCAAAAAGTTTACTTAAATAAATAACAACTTGTGACTAATTTTCTTATTATGCCTTATTTATTATGGAAAACAGGTAGATTTGTTCTCAATGCAAGGACCGTCCTGGCGTGATTCGGTGGTGCATTTTGAGATGAGGATGCTGAACGTGCAAGCATCACCCGGCGTTCAACCCGCTGATATCAGCTGCTTTGGGTAATTTTTTTAATAATGTTTGGTGGAACAATGTTTATTATGAAAATTATCACATTTAACGAACGGGCCATTTTCAATGGCGACTAGAAAAGTACGTTATATTGATAGGTCATTATTTACGTAAGAGATGAGTCATATATGACTTCTTATTTTACACTTCCTGACATTATTAATTATTATTACTCGTATATAGGACGTACGTATTATGTATGTATTATAAGTCATGATTACGTCATGTATACGTAGAATTTGATGATATAATTATAACTTCATATGTTCATTAGGATTATGTTTGTTTTATGATAATCTCAGAAGAGAGTCACTTATTTAAAGATGTCACTAATTGTATTATGTTTACTGTTCATAATTAATTTTTCGCAATATACATTAAGATCCTAGGATCATATCAATATTAAAGTATCGTACCAAAGTCGCCAACATTATTATAATTTGGAGCAATAAACTTAGAACAGATAAATAAAAATACAACTTCAATTTCCTTTCCCATTCATTGCTTTCAACAGAAATCAAATTCACACATTTTAAACTTGTTTAATATCGCAAAATTTTATCGTGCTTTGTAAATAAAAGACTTTTTGTCATATTTCTGTACTGTTCTTATTTTGGTATGGTTGTATTTCAATTAATTGTATGTTAAGTCATCGTTAACGTCCCCTCTCCCTCCATGGTATGCCATGTGCAAATGGCTAATCTCTCCAGTACATTGGGCAGTAACAGTATTTGTTGTCGATTCATTTTTCAGCATGCGTCCAACAGCCAACGTGTGTGTTGTGTCGCTGCAGTGTTCCTTGGACGGACCTCAAGTAGCGGAGTTGGAGCTCAGCATGTCGTTGTACCAACGGTCACAGTTCGCTGGCAGTGCAGTAGCAAGGCTCGTAGTTATAGTGTCAGAGTACGAATTTTAGTAATCATTAATTTCGGTGACCAGCAAGAAATGTATACCGTATTTTTCCAACTATAAGATGCACTTCAAATTTATAACAATTTATGGAAAAAATTATAAACGTGAAAACTTCTTTGGCATCTTTATGATTTTTAAGTCGATCAAACGAATAAGTAAAAAGAGGCAAATACAAATTCATAAGATTGAACGTGGAAGAAAAAGAGATACGAAGCATTATACAGTGTTAGTTATGTAGTTCTGTTTGTGCTCTGCTTCGTGCCCCTCTATTCGTGTTCACTAAGACATAGCGAGAAGTAAAGTCCCACAATTATCCTCTTACATACACTTTATATTCGTCTCATTATCTTGAAGCCTACATTTTTGAAGATTTCACTTCCACCGCGTATGAATTGCACAACAGATTTTTATATATATTGTTAATAGAACTCGTACCAGCAATATTGGATAATCTTCACTCTCTGGTTCAGTCACCATAGTACTATATTGTATATTTGTATTTGTATATTGTATTGTATATATACACCAAGTGTACCATATTTTGAGGATAAAAGACGATTTCTGAAAAGAAAAATATATTAATTATTATTTAATAAAGTGCATCTGATAGTCAGATTAATAGGGTGCTTTGCACTAATTCATGTTGCTAAAGTTGTTTGTTGGCTATGGATTATATGAAATGAAATACAGTATTTGCTGAATATTTTTTATTAAAATAAATAGAAATATTCGACTGATACTCCGATGTATGTTATATTTAAAAAGGTAAAATAAAAGAATTGTCAACAAAAATTACAAATGTAAAAATTACTTTTAAGTTAGATATAATTATGTAATTGAAAGAATTCTGTTTAAAGGTCATTTTATAATTTTAAAAATCCTGAATGAGCTACGTATACGTATTATATATATATATTAAAGTCAAAGATATTAGGTATATTTTATTAAAGGTGTAGTATTAAAAGAAAATAAATCAAGTGCATTCCTAATTTCTAAACTACTCTTACAACAAATGTATATGAAAAAGTAAGTATACAATTCTTTGACACATAAATAACTACAGTTATTCGGTTCTTTTATCTACTTTCAAGGGTTAAGATGTAAAACTCGTTACACCCGCAAACCCACTTGTAACGTTACAAACGTAACCTTAAAATCTATAAGTAAATGAAAATAACTAACATTTATTTGTTTTTCAAATTTAAAAAAAATGTTTTTCTTGTCATGGGGTAGATAAGAGTATATACAATTTCAAGTTGTGGTAATCCATCAGCATTCCTGCACTTAAAATACACAACATATCTAAAAGTTCTTAAATGGTACTGTAATATTTATTGTATACAAATAAACTTTTATTATTAAACTGCGTTTATTTCCCTTCAGGGGCCTTTTTCTTTATTGGCTCCCAGGTAGTAGGACCATTAAACTATACCACTTCTGAAATTATCCAAACTGACAGATGACTTGACATTATTCCCGCCCTATTTATTATATACGACTTTTCAATTAGGTCAGGCAACGATTATAACCATACAGTCGAATGGCTATTAATGTGTTCCAGAATGTATCTATTTATTTCTATCGGTTATGCTGTAATTATGTACCAGACTTTATCTATATTTTAATTAATACGAGAGGCAACACTTATCTTCTATATATATGAGATATCCAGGTATCTATTGACTCATCAGGATATCTCTGGAACCATAAGGCGTTGAGATTTGAAATTTGGTAGAATTATTCCTTTTGCCGAGTAGAGGTCAGCTAAGAAAGGATTTTACGAAATTCCACCCGCAAGGGGAGTTGCGGTGTGTTAATAAAAAAATGCTACCCAGAAAACATTCCACGCAAATGAAGTCGCGGGTTCAGGTAGAAGTTTAAATAGGAGTGCGCATCCTCTAGGGGATGCCACTTAATCTCCGGTTCTTTTCACATCCATTGAATAAACTCATTTCGCGAAAATTTGTACTGCGCAACCTTTTGAAAGCTCGCGTAAAAGGAATAAAGGAATGCAACGAATTAAAGAAGTTCATGCTATATGATTGGGGAAAGGACCTTAAATTTTTGTCATATTACTTGTTTTTATTGATAAATCAAGAAATGAAACAACGGAATTAATCGCAATATAATTTCTTTTAATTTTTTATTAAGCACAAGCGTTTTATTACACCAGAGAATTAAAGAGAGCTACTTTGGACAAAATGGGGAAACGAATGAAAATTAATTTTCAACATTCTTCTTTCTTTGACTTTTTTTAATTTAAGCAGGTCATATTTAGTAATTAAAATAATTTAAGAATTTTTTTCTAGTCTGACATTATTTTTTTTACTAAAATATATTTCCTTTGGCGTAATCCAGTGTATTCAAATTTCTTTTCCTTTTTTTTGCTGATTTTTTTAAATTGATGTACCAACGGATAAATGAAAAACATCCACTCATAAATTATGTTTTTAATTGCACTGTATTAGCGAAGGACAGCCCAAGGTCAAAGTAGCTTCTTCAATTGGTGTCTATTATGTACATATACCTTAGGTAATAATGTATCAACATTAGTAATTGATTAGATCTCAAAATCACAACGAAATTAAAATTTTAAATTATATCTATACATTAATTCCCGCAGCTAACAATCTGGTCCCTTTTCCGTTTCGCTCCATGCCATACCAAATTAATAAAAATATATATAAAATATCAATAGATTGTAAAAAATTATATTATATTAATGTATATAATTTCTATACGTTCTTTAACAAAGGTCTAACTATCAAAATGTAAAAAAAAACTTCCAGAAACTTCTTGGCATTAATGCAGAAATTTAAACTAAGAAAATAAGCTTGCCATGTAAATTAATTATTTAAACATGGTATATTATATTAAGAAGCTACCTTAAAGTTAGCTAGATTACTGTAACATTTCAAATGCGTTCAATCGCAATTCGTTGGAAACTTTTAGAAAACTATTCAAAAGCGTACATTTATATTGACGGACAGATACTGTTAAAACATCTGTCGTCATACGAAAACAGGTTTTTAGACTATATATTCTAAATATATAGTCTAAAAACCTGTTTTAAAGTAAAGTTTTTCCTTTAATCAAATCAATTTTTCAAGTCAGAAAGTAAAGATTATCTATAGTTTATATTTTTTATGATTATAACAAAAGTTAATGACACATTACATCATCCGAGCTCGTTACTTAGACTTTTATGTGGTCCTTCGAGCCGGATATATATTTTAATAGGAAAAAACCTAATGAATTAAATACCTAGCCAACCGCTGCAATATACCGATTCAAATACCATTTCAAACGTATTCAATAAACAAACTTAAAATATTAACTAGTAATATATGAATAAAACAATCTTATACCGAACAGCTGCCTAAAGCATAATTATATATTTAAGGTCACCTTCAAATTATTCTATACTTTTGGCAGTTTCTTCATATATGTGTTATATATGCAAACCTATTGTCTGCATTTGCTGTTGTAAAATACCATTTTCTTTATAATAAAATATCTGACAACTAAGCAAAATTAATCCTATCATACATTGGAATTGCCTCGACAAGAACGTAAGTGAAAAGGGCAAAATATTTTGGCAGCTCTTTTTCATCCCAACGTTGGGAGTTCCCGTTCCCTTACTCACATAACGAAACGCAAAAATGTAATTTAAATTTTGGTATACATTCTATGAGGATGTTTTACTTCCTCGACATAATCGGCATCAACTAATTTGGTAAATAAGATTGTTAGTAATTTAATGTTGCAACTGTATTAAACCCATTTTTTAAAGGTCAACCTTTGACTGGAATCTCACTTGATACTAAGTGAGCACACAGTTTGAGATGACAGTGCCCTAAATTAATAAGATGTAAATAACGATTTTTACAGAACAATTATTGGTAGTGTGGTAACTAACAATGACCGATGCCTTCTTTAGTAAAAAGGTTTCTTATATATTTTTGCAGTGAAACTTCTTTAAAAGCCCACGAGGGTAAAATTTTTAAGGATGACACGCGTGAATAGCGACACGAAGATATACAGCGTTTGAAGGTTGAGTAGTTTTAATATTTACAAATAACATGTGGCATGTTAATTTACCAATCGTCTTTTAATATACATTTTCTCATTATTTACAATTCGTCATTTGAGATTTCAATAAATTATTTGTTTTTAAATTCATGAAATTCCTAACTTGTCTTCCATTTTCCCTCAGTCTAAGTCTCGGAATTCTAAAGTTTTAGATTTGTGTAAAAATGTAAAATATAATTTTCTGACATGTGTACTTTGTACGCACGCAAGCGCTTTTATTTTAATTAGCTGTCTTTATTGGGGGTAAAAAGAGTGGAAATATTTTATTGAAACTGCAACAATGAAGTAGCGAATAATTCGAAAGGCGACCATACCGTATCCGCAATTTTAACAATGATACACATGTTATGTTTAATCACTTTCCACGTAAGATTTTCCATTTCAAGACATTTTTTGTGACAGTAACCAAAAGATCAATTTGGGAAATAAGTTATTATTTATTATACATACAATGCACATATGCGAATTTTCTTTTTTGAATTGCATTTTCTAATTTGTCTAGATTGGTGGGAGTATTCCGGTACGATGCTGTTTAGAAACCATAAAAGGTAAATTGCCTCTCACCACATTAATGCGCCTCCATTTTAGACTGTACCATCTGGAAAGGTCACAGTCATATGATAAATAGCTGGCAATATAGAGGAATCAGAATCCACAATTCTCTTCACTCATCACCAACACCAACATGAATATCAAGTTTAAAATTGCAAATACAGTCGCGCTAACAACGATTACACATTACAATAAAAATGGCATAGACAACAAGTCCTCACAACAAATAGCCGAGTCTAAAATCTCAATAGTATTTACACAATAGTTGAGGCAAATCGGAGTCACTGTGTAACTAATTGATATGATACTATAAATTCGTGTTTCATTCATGATTTTGAAGGGAAAACTTCTTCAGGCGAACCGTCCACTTTATTTGTTACTACGATACCGAAGGCTACAATTTTTTATGTTATTTGCATACATGGTTCACCGTAAAGTACTCGACCGCCATTAAACAAATGTAGTAACAAAGTGTTTCTGTAAAACGGTTGAATAGTACGCCTTATGATTTACACAATCTCTCTTTTCCATACACTCGTTGAAGTTTGAACAAAATCTGTGACCCTGAGGTTCGTGGAATCGTTCACGTCACGGTTATAATTTAATTCATTACTTAATATAACATTACAGATAATAATGTATACACAATATAATGGATATCGATGGCCCCTACGCATGAAGAGTCAAGTTGTATCTCAGACATTTTTGTAATTTTACTGACTATATCTGTTCAGTATCTTTACTGTATGATACATATTGGTGTGATCACTGTTTGTTATTAATAGAGTGTTAAAAATTGAAATTGAATGAATGTTAAAATATCGAAACTACCATCCACCATTTTGTGTAAATAAAATTATTGTGGGGAGGGAGGGGAGGGTTTAGGATGACGGTTATCCGAGACACCAGGGACAAATGCGAAAATTGAACACTTGAAAAGGGAGCCTGACGGTGGTCTGATATCTAGGTATCACAATGATTGAAAGTCCGAATTGAAAAAGTTAGACCTGCACTTCCCTTGCAATTTATTGAATGCGTAGCAAAATGGATATCATTAAAAATTACAAATGTCAATTCTGGAAAACAACCATTAGGCTAGATGAAAGTTCCAGCCATTCGGCAAGTGTATCCGGTGGCCATTAACCTCTGAAAACAGCTTATTTGTTTATGCATAATTTTAAGGTAGATTCCTCAATAGGACGTAGCTCAATTTATTGATAGCATGGTTATGGTAAATCTCTTCGGCAAGATAATCTGAGTATCGAGCCTGAGCACGCAGGATATCACACACATAGGCAGTTCTCATTGTTTTTAATCTGTGTATTGGTCACTCGCATATGCTTGCTAAGGTACTCGATAGTCTGCTCGCTGGACAACAACATACTGCTCAATGATGCACAGTTCGGTTTTAGGACAGGTCTCTTAACTGATGTGCCATCCTGTAAAAATTATGTCAGATGGGCGGGTACGCTTTCCGAAGAATATAAATTAGAGCGCGATGTGAGTCAGGATGCTCGTTCCACACTATTCGATGAACCTATAGACACCGTTGGAAGGGAAGTTGCTGAATTCAAGTTAGAATGCGCCATCCATCAAGTTGGAATCCATTGGGCGCCAGTTTAGAAGTCGTTCTCGCTCGCAATCATCTTCAACAAATGTCAAAGATAAATAAATCTTATCCACATAATTATTTGAAAAAAAAAAAAAAAACAATTCGTGGGCGACGTCCTTGCAATTTCAACGAGACGCAGATCTCGGGCAACTAATATCGACTCACGCTCGCACAGGGAACGTGGTCGAGGAAGTCTAAAAAAAACTGTCTTTTTGTCAAGGATATTTCATGATATCTGCACACACCTCAGACAGACGCAGAGTGTGGCAAACAATCAACTATTCACCGCCAACGGGTCGGCGATTCCTTGCTACAGCGAAAGAACGATGACTAAAAATAAATAAAAAATAATTAGTGATTGATGAAATCAGTTTACGGACAACAATTAATGATGCAGTGCAAACTTCAATGAAGTGAATTAAAGGTGGTGTGTTCCGCTTTTTCTTTTCTACTTATACGCATCAGCCAATGAGGGAAAGAGAGATGTGTAACGAACTAAGACTTAAGGGTTCGCCTTAAGCCGATCGAGACTCTGCAGCTTGTTTCGCGCGTTTTATATATATTACCCCGCCTAGATGAAGTTTTCACTTCCGTCGTGTGGTCTTAAGCACACACACGCACATTTTTTAGTAATACGGCACGCCTGATTTGTACGACCAAGGTAAAAGAAATATTAAAAAAATCCTATATATAAACAGTATAAAGATATACGTAGATTTACATTTAGATTCATTAAATAAATATATTTGTTTCATTTATAACATAACTTAGATAATGTATTTTCACCTTGAGCGTACTAATGTGAAGGAAGGCAACAGGAAGTTACTAGTTTTGATTACCAAATAAACAATTACTTATAATATAATACTTGCCACTAAAAACTAAATTGCATTTTTCCTTATCACATGGACTATAATTTTTGTGACCTTTGGAATAAATAAAATGAAGAAAACCATGAAATAGTCTTAAACTTAAAGAAAATCTAATAAAGTTATGGAAGTTCGTCTGTTGTTATATGTAATAATTCAATTCATAATTTTTGTCTTATAAATTAGTATAACTGTGTGTGACAAGGCATTAATATAATAATTAATTTACAATATAATATTCAATAAAGAAATAAAACATACAACATCTAAGCAACTTGCGTGATTTACATATTTTTTCTACAAAATTGTATTGCAAAGAAAATATAGACAACACGATAGTAGTTTCATAATCATAATATGGAAAATATAAATCTATATAAAAACAACGGGAAGCTCAATAAAAGCTAAATTAAATGGCATTTTAGATTTAAATAGTAGTTTAAAAGTTACAAAAATACTTTCACTTATTTCACTATAAACAGGTCGACCGCAATTAAAATCTTATAACTTGTAACTTTTTTCAGTAACTGTACTTTACTGATACCAAGGACAATACCAATAGAAACTTAATAAACTGTTTTTTCGGTACCCGTTCTTTACTGAATCCAGGGTTGACAACGATTATAATTGTACTTTAGGGAAACCAAGCAATTATAACTTTTCAACACTTCTCACAGTAAAGGTAAAGTACCTGGAACCAAGTTCGATGGCAATTAATACCTTACAACACGTTTTCTCAATTACTGTACGTTACTGAAATTAAAGATGAGGGCAATTAAAACGTTATAACACTTTTTTCAGTAACTGTACCTTACTAGGTCCCAAATCGATGGTAGTTAATACCATATAACATGTTTGTCAGTAAAAAACAGTAACTGTCCTTTACTGGAACCCGGTTCAACGTCATTTAAAATCTTTCAACACTTTTTTGAGTATACCAAACTGAAATTACAGTTAATGGCAAATGAAACCTTACAACACCATAAATGCATGTTACTGGAACCGAATGCCATATAAGAAGTATCTTTAAAATGACAACCAATCGACCACTATATATCTATATATATACGATTATAAACATTTAGGCTTCATAAAGGGGTCTAAGAGTAACACCTATATCAATTTGTTTAGACACCCACGGGACACGTTACCAGCGTTTGATATGAGTTTAGTAAAAATTAATTCAGTCAAGACGAGTAAGTTAGCACCTAAACAAATCAACAGGTTATACAAGTGCTATGCACTATCTATTAAAACTCTATAACGTGCAAAAAGTAGTCTAATCTCATCTTTAGACGGAGATCATTTCTTTTTAACTGTCGAACTGCTGGCACAACTACTCGATCTGGTTTGGATACCATCTTTCTTTAACAACCCCACACCAAATGCTGGACATTTCTTCCTCAAAGCCTTGATCTTGTAAAGCTTATTTCCCTGCGAGTTGCTGGTTTCTTCAAAGTTATCAGGAGTCACATCCGCTGTTATCACCGAATTGGATATACAGTCCATGGGCTCTGGGGTTTTGGACTTATCCCGTTTCCTTCTGAATCTAAATGGGGTTTCCAATGAATCAGCAGATATGTTAGTGATATTAGTATCGCTGGAAGAAAGATCCTGTGACGATTCAAGACCAGTTTTTGGGAGGCTTTTTGGGAGTTTCTTCCTGGAATTTGAATTGGATCTGATTAGTTTCTTCCGGGAGTTCACTGTTGTTGTTGATGTTTTCGTTTGAGCTTTAAGATTCGGTTCGGACGGAAGCCTTTTGCCGTTTAAATGACAATTTTCTGTTAAGGCTGACAGTGTGGAAGTGACGTTCGTCAGTGTGGTCGCGACGCTTGTGTCGTTTGATATTTTAGTGACATTTGTTTTCCTTGTGAAGGTTTTGATGGGACTACTGCCATGGGAGTAGGCAAGGGTTGGTCTGGCAAGGTTGGCACGTTGGCCATGAAAGCTATTCTTGCTTATAAAGGGAGCTTTGGCTGCTGTAAGTTTAGCTTGAGAGTTGGCACTTCTTGTTGGCGGGAAAGTGGAAGTTTTTGACGCATAATGAGACTTTAAGGTTGCGTTCATGAGTCTCGGTTGCGGCTTCAAATTTGTATTATTGGCATTCCTGATGTTGTTTGTTGGCATCATGTAGTTTATTTTCGGTGCGAAAACTGTTTTTGTTGGCAGCATTGGTGTTGCAGTCGTCTTGTATTTGCCGATGACTGAGGTCACGTTGTTTTCCGAATCGGTTTCATTGGCGTTTAACACGTTTGCATTATCCAACTGAAACAATGTAAAGAAATATTAATGAAATTTATATAATGAATTTTGGATGAATGAATAAAAAAATAATAATTGTTTAATAATCTTTTTTTATCCACCCATCAGTGGATTATAAAAAAATATAACGTGAAATAATAGTCGATAATGATGCAATATGGTATACATCAAAATTCTTTTGCATCTGACTTTGCGATTGAATTTCTCCTAAACGGCTGCATCAATTTTCATTCGGTGGATTTACGAATGTGTATTTTCAGCTAAAGTGTTACATTATTGTTATTCTGTAATTTTGCAAAAAAGGCTTTCAGATTTACAATTCTACATATAAGCTAGTGTATTTATAGTGACCTTATTGGTATTCTTGCTGCTATTTAATATGGTTTGAAGCGAAACAGGTTTCTCTTCCGGCTCCTTGATAGGGAGAGGCTCTGGCGGAAGATCGCTGTATATACCACGTGTGAAGACGGGGAACGATGTTATGTTCAATCGACGACGGTAGGCTTCACCCAATGCGAGCATTCTGGGTTGGATACTAAAACAGATGAAATCATTCTAATATGAATTAAAATATTATTTGTTCATAGCCGGATATAGAGCAAACTCTTTTGAACCATTAAGATATATCCTAGATAGATAAGAGAAACTCGAACCCAAGACTCATGTCTGTAGTCGAACATGCTAGACCAATGAGGGGTAAATGGTGATAGCTAAATAATAAAGTTTCCTATATATTTAATATAGTCTACATATAATAAAATAAATATATATACACCTACATACACATATATCCATGTAAACTAATACATATTATAAAGTGGAAACATGTGTTTTTGTATGTACATTTGTAATGTTTTCACACAAAAGCTATTCCTGATTTCAATAAATTTTCATCATTAGAAAGCTGCATTTTCACTGAGTGAGATCTAATAAAAATGCATTAATGTAACCCTAGGTGTGACGAAGACTCTAGGAGTGAAATTAGTTACGAAAAGTCTCGTCATCGTGTGACAGGAACAAAACGAAGTTTCACTGTATTATAAAACATTGATATCTACAAGAAAGTTAATAAACATTACATTATTTGCATTTTAAAAGTTAATAAAAGGGCCGACAATTGCATCTGTATTAATCCTTATCCTATTAAATGTTTCAATACCTATAAAATACTTTTTAAATTATCCATTAAAGAGATACAAACATTTTAAAAATGTCAATGTAATCAAAATAATCTCATAGTATAACGTAGTAGTATAGCGACGGCCATATTCATTTTGTTTGCAGTGTACCGTTTTATTCACATGTCATCATACACACATATAGACTGAAAATACTTTATGTATTCCAGAATCATTGCTTTTATTTGCAGCACGGTTCTTCTGGAATATTCGGTACATAAAGGGAAAGTATGGACAAAATGACACAGTTAGCTTATATAAAAATTGGCAAGTTTAATTTACATTTGCGCGACTGTATCACGACATGGCAGCCATATTTACAATCCTGTCAAATGTTGAGCGCCGTTGTCACAGTCGCGTCGCAGTAATAAGTTCGAACGTGTTTTGCGCCCTACAAAAGTTTATTTTACAGATGTTTTTCTTCTATTGTAATTATTTCTATTTAAATTGATGAACCAGACCAGTAACCAGTAATTTCGATTAAATTTATTGCAATACTTAGTTGTATTATGAAATTAAGATTTTTTTATTCGTATGTGTTTACATTTGGACAAAATGACATACATATACAATGGACAAAACGACATGGTATGTCATTTTGTCCGTACAGTTCCTGTTAATTCACATTTATTATTTTACTTAGGTGATATGCCGCGAAACTACAAAAGAAAAACGAATCGGCAGTCTTGGAGCGAAGTATCCATGAAAAAGGCTATTGAAGCCTGGAGGCCAAATGGGAATTGGCCGCAAAAACATTTGGTGTTCCTCAGGCGACGCTTAGACGCCATGCACTCAATATGAACAAAACCTTGAATTCTAACTCTAAAGGATTAGGAAGATTCAAGAAAACCATTTTTAACTGAAATTGAGCAAGAATTAGTAGAACACAAAGTTTTTAGAAACACGTTTTGGTTTGACGCGTAAATCACTCCAAGAGCTTGCGTTTGAACTAGGCGAAAAATGGTTTCGATCATCTTTTCAACAAGGACAAGAAACATGCTGGTCAAGAATGGCTTGAAAGTTTCCTGAGAAGAAACAAGGATATTTCTCTGCGCGCTCCAGAACCACCTTCTGCTGCAAGAGCGCAATCGTTTAATAAATCACAGGTTGCTAAATTTTTCCATATTGATTATGAATTTTTGAAGTCTCATAATTTGGGACCTCTCCAAATATTTAATATGGATGAAACCAGGCTCACTACAGTCCAGAAACCACCGGTAGAAAAAAAAGAGCCAGATTAAAAGAAAAGTTTTGATGAGGATGAAATAAATATTCCTGCTTCCACAAACGCTCTACCATCAGAGAAGAGACTGAGAGCATCGAGGCAGCGTACAACTGCTCCGATATATGATAACTCAGGAAGCGAGGAGTTATTATGAGACACAGTAGACGACTACGAGTATAGTGACTGCGCTTGCATTTATTGCAATCTCTTTTCCCGTTCAAAACCTCGCGAAGGCTGGTTACAATGTATGGCTTGTTTCCATTGGGCTCATGCGTCATGTGCTGACGTCCCAAAGAAGCCTAAACGGTTTATTTGTGAGCTATGTTTTTAAAAAATAGTATATCATTTTGTCCATACCTTATGTGTCATTTTGTCCGTACTATATGGACAAAATGTTTTTGTGATTAGTTGCATTTCTTCTTAATATATATTTTATTATAGTTCCTACTTAAATAAAAGACTGTGTTACTATTAGTCAATGAACCTAAGATGCCTAAAAACGTTTGAGACTGATTATAATAGTACTAAATAAATAAATATGATTAGAAAACATAATACCCTGTCATTTTGTCCGTACTTCCCCTATTTGTATAATGTATGAAACTTCTATATTAACAAACATAAATGTACAGTCCGACTTAGGAGACTTCCCATTGCCACGAGATCGGTATCTATGTAGGTGAAACCGTGGGGCATTCGTAGTAAAATATATATAGATAAGAATATAAACATGCCTTAGGAATTTGCTGAGAAGAAACTCAGTACTTATTCTTTTAAACTTATAAACTTCCATTGTGCAACTGAAATCAATTTGAAACAGTCCTCTTATTATGCTTTGTACATGAGATTGTTTTTGACGTATTTTTTTAAAATAATATAAAGGCAAGTCGATCAGTGATTGTGGTATCGTGTAACTACTCAACCTGGCTAATGATTTCTTAATCTTTTGAAATGAAAATTGGGCGCATGAGGGTATTTTCACTGATGAAACGCGTGATTAGCGTCACGAAGATGTGCAGCGCTTTTTTATGCTAATTCATTTGAAGGTTAAGTAGTTTTAAAATTTACAAATAACATGTTGCATTTAAATTTGCCACTCATTTAATAATTTTAAAAATTATTTTTCATAAAATATAAAATAAAGTTATTTCATAATTTCTCTTTTCTAAATTTTAAAATAAATTACAAAATTTAATTAATAATTTCTTAAATTGACAAAAAACACGTGGCATTTTTATTTACAATTCGTCATTTGAGATTTCAATAAATTATTTGTATTTTATATTAAATATTTTAATGACAATTAAATTCCTAACGTATCTTCCTTTTCCATTCCCTCTAAATCTCGGAAATGTAAAGTTTTATATTTGTATAGATATTAACAAGGCTATAAATTATTTTGCAAAAGAAGTTTCACTTCTGACATGTGTACTTTCTACGCACGCACTACCTAAATTTGTGCGGTACAAGTTTGTTTTTATTTCTTGTACTAAAACTGTACAATTCGCTGATTGAAATGAAACTTGTTCACGTGAGTTGTGCACGTCTTGTGGTTCTTGAATGAGACTAAGCCGTCATACGTGTCTACGTCACGCTCGTTCGAGTGAAATCATCTCTCGTCGACTAAAGGTCAGTGAAAGTGATAGTCAACGCGTCACTGCTATATTTTAATTCATTATTTAATTTATATACAATTATAATTAGGTATATTGTGTAATTGGTGAAGTTTTCACTTCAGTCGTGAGGTCATAAGCACGCACCAATACTTTTATGTGTATGAATGTTATTATTAAAAATATTGTTTAATATATTATATATTGAGTCGGTACTGCGCGAAACGGTGTCTCTTCGAATTTTTCATCAGTCATATGTAGTATAGCTGGCCAATACTTACTTCTCGAGGAACCACTGCTGATGGCCGATGACTGAACCAGGTCGACAAACCCGAAGCCAAGCAATGGCTTCCCTCGCAGTGAACCCATGGTGCTTCATCATGTAGCATGCAATCAGGGTCCCCGTTCGACCCAAACCAGCTGTGGACAAGCGAACATATATAATTTTCAATTCAAACTTAGAAAAAACGAATGCATTGATATGCAGAAAAATAAATTATATTAAAAAAAAACAAAGAAAACGCTTTTAGAAATAATCAAACTACATAGTATAAAATAATAAAAATAAAATTACTGACGAAGAATTAAATATTTAATGTCACTATTCTAAAAGCGTGGGATGCTTTGTATGATATTTGTAAACTACTTTTGCATTTAGGAATGACATTTCCACCCACTCCGTATAGTTCGTCGTTTGTACCAACTGGTTGCAGATTTTAGCTGCCAGCAGTGGGGAACCAAAACCTGGTCACAGTTGGCAATTGACACCTACCAACCGTTGGCTATTAAAACCTTCAAAAGTCGACAACTGTCCAAAGTTAGCAGATCCTAGTTGTAGCACAAGCTGAGAAATGGTAGCATTAATAAAAAAAACCCACCTTTACAATGAACAGCAACAGCCCCTTTCGCCGCTTCAGCAATCCGTATAAACCTATTTACTATCAGATCAGATGGCACTGAACCGTCTACAAAGAACAGCTCCCTATGTTCGAAGCCGTGAGAGGTGAACTGCTTCGCATCGTATGACTTCTTGTTGAGCCTAACAATTGTTGTCACGTTGTACTTCCTGAAGTACTCGTGATAATGTTCCGGACTGTGGAGGGGATACCCTCGGTCCAATCTCGACCGGTGGTGGGGTCCAGAAAATGCCAGCATCTTCCCAGGCACTATCCAGTTTAGATCGCCGTTTTCCACTTTCTGTAATTTAAAAAAAAAACTAAAAATGTTGGCCAAAATGATTCCAGTCAGGTCCTGTTTAAATAAGCCAACACTTTCAAGGTAAACCAATAGTTTCTTCTGTCTTTGACGGCCTACCTGGCGAATACTAATTTCGTTATCAAAGACCGATGGTTCGGTTATCACTATGGAATATTTAGTAAACTGTATTTTCCAATCTGATTGAATCCGGACTAGTGGCAGGCTTCGGCCGTGGCTTATTACGATTAAGTTACCAAACGATGCTGTGTAGAAACCGCTTAATGGCAAATTACCTTTTACTAGATTAGCCTACTAATGTCGCCATTCACAAAATGAAAAGTGCGTGCGTACAAAGTACACATGTCAGAGGTGAAATTTCTTTGGCGAACTATATTTAACTCTTTATATTTATAAAAATCTAAAACTTTAAATTTCCCAGGCTTAAGAGGGAGGGCAAAAGGAAGATATATAGGAATTTAATTGTCATTAGAAAATTTAAATTCTCGAAAATTAATACTTATAATTTATTGAAATCTCAAATAAAAAAGTAAGCAAGTAGCAGCCCATTAACGTCCCACAGCTGGGCACAGGCCTCCTCATTCATATCAGAGAGGTTTTTTAGAGCATAGACCCACCACGCAGATTGGCAGGCATAGTACACAAGTTTACTCTCTATTCCTTCACTCTCATAACCCGATGTGACAGAATTCCAATACGATCGGAGAGAGATCAGGCGCAGGACCAACCGCTTAACGTGCTCTCCGAGGCCGGGGGTGGGGCACACCGCCAACTTCCCAACTTCGGGGAAATATTGAGAAAATCTTAATAGAAAACTCAATATCGATTTTTGAAGTGGCACGACCCGGGACTCGAACCCAGAACCTCATGTCGGACATACCAACCAGTAGACCAATGAGGCAAGACGAATTGTAAATTGTGTTTTTTGTCAATATTAGAAATTATTAATTAGCTTATTTTAGTATAATTTTGGTATATTTTTTGTTTTTTTTTTTTAGTTTTTTTTGAGTATAATAATTTAAAATTTAAAAAACAGAATTTATGAAATATTTTTATAATATATTTTATGAAAGGTAGCATATTAAGTTATTAAATAACGAATGGCAAGTTCGAATGCCACATGTTATTTGTAAATATTAAAACTACGTAAACTTCAAACAAATTAGCATATAAAACGCTGCACATCTTCGTGACTTCAATAAAATAAAAAAGTAACATCGTATTGATCCTAATATCCCACTTCTGAATCGTTTCCACATAAGAAAACGCCCAATATACGTTTTATATATTTTATAGTGATTGATTTTAACGATTACCTACTTTACATATGAAAACATGGGTAATTAACAAGTAATCTTGGTTTTATATACCTTTCGATAAAGCAACATTTGCGTCCACCGTTGGAACTTGATTGCTCCGTGCCTTGTAAGGACACATTAGTTATTCTTATTATGGCGAAAAAATCATCCGTACACCCTTGAGTGTCTTGAATGACTCTGAGGCTTTACTTGACTACATAATTATGGAGTTGTCAATTCAACTCTGTTCCATATCTATTAAGAGATTCTCTCATACAAATAGTAAGTTTTGCTTTATATATTAGCAAAGGTCCCTAGTTCCAGGCCAATGTAATATTTATGACTAATCATTTTTATTGAACTCATTATATTTTTGAAATGTATGTATTTAAATACTCTAATATAGTACTATTGACAAATATAGATTATATTTAGTCGTATTTTTTAGCATTAGGTTGGTGCCTTCTATCTCTAAATAAAATTTAGTTTTATAATTTTGGAGTAGCAAGATTAAACTTCACTATAGACTAAACGATAATCCAAAATTTTTACTGCATATTAAGGACTACATATATGTAGTGTCCCAACATATAACCATAAAAAAGGAGAGAAATAAATTATTATAACAAAAAGTGCTAGGAATGCGAAATTAGATTTAAGATATTACTTTCAAAAATCTACTAGGTTTATTAAGCCATAAATACAATTGAACATTTTTAATATGAAAGGCTAAAGAAATAATGAACGTCAAATCTGTAGCACTGAAGGTCTTAAATTTATTACGTGAATAATACTTTATTATACCTCTTACGTGAGCTTTTAATAGATTAATCATTTGAATTTCAAAGATAAATTCACATTTGAAACAACTGTGCTAACATCAAGTGAGGTTAGTAGATAACTACTAAAAATTAAACTAACAACATTAAGTCAATGAATAAACGATTGCTAACTAAGTAATTGAAAATTTTAACATATATTTCAGGGAGTGTGTGAACTAACTGTAGGAACATCAAGATCATCAACATACCTCGTAATATAAATACTGTTCAGCGTCAAAGTGTTCGAAGTCAAAAAACTTGGCGTCATGTGCAACTTTGATGCCATGCAGCACATCCAAGAGGGAGATGTCAAACAATGGGGGTCCGCCTGACGCATCACGGAAGCTTAACAGTGACCAGGATCCTTCTGTCAGCTGTTTGTAAATCGCAGCAGCGGACCCACCCAGATATATTATCTAGAAAATAATATCGCATGGAAACAAAGACGAGGAATAAAAAAGTAAATATGTTGTTTCTAGGCTGTTATGGTGTCTATCAGAATATTTTGCATTCAATATCAACGGCACCTACGTATAAAGAGCCAAGTAAAACTTCTAATTTTGTAAAACAGTGTTTCAGAGAGAAATGACTTATTACTGTATTATGGTTGATAAGTGGAGTGACACAATCATCATAATTACGAAAACGTGTAAATGTCTTAAATGCAAGTTAACTCTTTATACATGGGAGCAACCGGTATCTTGAAACCATCAAATGTTCCCGGTGATATCCGCTGAAAATATGGGAGAATTTGTTATTTTTCTTCCAATTCCTATTAGTCATTTAAGAGCTGTTCAGTCACATATACACGTGCAGATATTTTGCATTTATAAATCTTCTGTATCTATAAAACATGGTCGTTGATGCCTTTATTTATACGATCTAGAATAGTCTATTTAAACCTTTAGTACCCAAAATGGTGCTGTTGGACTTCCAGGGTTTCATGGTCTCCTTCATGGACTCGACAGGGGTCTACGTTGGCGTGACAAAAATAGGGGTTCACTATTCGTAGGTTTAGCAAACGAAAATTAATCTGGTCAAAATTATCAATAATGAAGAACTAAAATGTTGGACGGAATCACTTTTTTGATTGTCCAACTTTTTTTATGATAACTCACAGCACAATTAATTTGTTTACCAAATAATTACCATTTTCTTTTCGAAAACTATTATGTCGTGGTTGTAGTTCATCCGCAACTCAAATTTCTATAGCTAGATCTTCACATATTATAAGATTTGGAAATACGGTACATATATAGCTGCATTGGATCACCCGAATCAGCTAAATTTTGTGAGTGCTCTATCGGAACGAGTCTGGAACTTTTGATGTAAACCATGATCTAGTCCGTCTGAACCCAGACAAAATAAACATGCAAATCGGTTTAATCGTTTTGAAGACGGTCAGTCACATAAAGAAGAAGTACATTCAAATATATATAAAGATATATAAATTTATATATATTGGTAACATTATCAATTACATTACCTGATAGCTTCCGATAAGGTACGCCGCGTTGAGTCTAAGCGTTTCATTGTTACTTGTGTAGAAAACAATCTTCTTCTTCGGATTCCTCTCAAGCTCCTCGTTGAGCTTATTGCAGAATTGGTATAAGTGGCACAGGTGATAAGGTCCAAAGTCGAAGTAGAAGTTCTCGTAGACGATGTCATCTTCAATATGGAAGTATTTACTGTTGCGCGTGGGTTTAGGTTTATATCCCGTTTTGAGTGTCGCGAAGTATAATCTGTCTGAAAAGAAATATATATGTATACTGTTATATATTCAATACCATACACTTTATTGCACATCCAATATACATATAAGACATTCGAAAAGACACAATTAAGCGATCTCTTCCAGGCAATCCAAACTGCTAAAAAAGATATAATTTCTTGGACAAGGAATATTATTTTACCATTTTCTTAAATAAATTTATACTATTAGGGCACATTCTACATATATATTTAAATCAATTTATTAAACGTTGTAATACTTTATTTATAAAAAAGAAATAATTTTTATTTTAAAAGAATCATTTATAATGAAAAATTGTAAAGGTTCTCTTTCAATGTTCGTTCTTAATAACATAGCAGTTGAGTTTTTTTTTAATTTATAGACAATAGAGTTTAAAAAATTGGCAACTTAATCGGAGAAAAATTTTGTAAAACAAAAGAGGAGTGTGCATAATCAAGTGTTCTTTAAACCAGTATGATGGTTCAAAGAATTGACTAATTAACCTAAATTGTCCTTTTAGATATACATTTCACACAGTAGAGAAGAAAAAGAAGACAGGTATACGCTGAAGTCGGATTGGAATCTTTTTCCGGCAGTTAAAAATATAATCATATTTCTGAGGAATTATTAGAAAATATTTATCTTATAGTTAAGTTTTGACTTCTCTCAATTACCGGAATAGTTCCCGTGGGAATATGGCGAAATCCGTTCTCATATGTGATTTAAGCCACTTAAGCTAATCTGTTACTAATAATATATGTATTATACTTAAATAATAACTCATTAATAAATAGTTCCGACCTTTAACGCTCGAATACGTAAAGTCTAGTCAATCTTGCATTACAAGCTCTTTTAAATACAATTGAAGAATTATACTGAAATGTTTTGCATGTTATAAGGCAATTGGTCTTCATTATTAGAAGACGGGTCTCATAAAATTGAATTTTTACTATCTCGCTAAATTGAATTCAAGTTGGCTATACATCATAAATTATATAGAAAAATTAAATATTATGACAGAAGTTCCATCGTAAGCAATTAAAATGATAATAAATCTATCTTTGTAACATGATCCAGACGGCTTGGCTTCCATTACTGGATACATAGATTGGACATATAAACATCATATAAAACAAAAATATGTCTGGTACAGACTTTAAAACATCCAACCAATATATCGCAATCCGATTTAATAGAAAAGCAATTATATGATTGTCTTAGATTCGAAATTTATTCGATATTAACTTGAATTATAGCAAAGCTAGTTTCGCCATGTACACAGTCATATTTATCATCAGAGTAAGGATTTAACCATATTCCTAAATACGCGTGCGCTGCGGGAATAGGTAGTAAAGGAATTAAAATATAGAACCATTTAATAGATGTCATAATTTCGAGACGAAAATTTGAAGGTTTTTACGCGTGTTTGACATTTTAATGAGCACTTGGTCCAGAAAATTTTCAAATACGATAAGATGGTCTGTACACAGTTACTATGATAAATCCAATCAAAATTTCTCTCAAATCTATATTATCTGCTTGTGCAACAGTGCTTAAGAATCTCGTGAACAGATTTAACCGTATTGCCGATAGGGAATAGTCAGATAAAACTGAAAATTATAGTTTCTTGGTGAAAGGTAAGTTACAGCTTATTAAAGCTGCACTACTCGGTACAGGATTAAAATGAGACTGGGTTTTAAAGGCATAGACCCATTGACACTGCTTTACTGCGGGTTGGGCAGCGTACACATACCTCAGAATTACATCTGAGGATTAAGAATAATCAACACGCTAGTTTTTTATAACTAAAAGTAACTTATTTACCGTTTTAATTTGTATAATCACATGCGCACGTGACATTTAAGCTCAGCGTCTATGAAAGCGACCTTCACATATAACAAGTGTCTAGCTTGTTAATTTGAAAACGTTTAAATAATAGAATCGAGACAAACGACGTTTGCTAAATTCAACTAAGAATCAACATAAGTTTGTTATGTCGCGTTAATGTAATTTGTTCTACTCCCTTTTGTATCAACATATTAAAGACAAACAAGGCCCAGGGTTTTCGGCGTCTTTGAAAAGCACTTCACATACGGTGATAATTTAATTTGGTGATTATTTTTTTAAAATAATGATGATGATTTTGAAGCACATAGTAAATTTAATAAAAACAAAACAATTTTTAAAACCTTTAGCTTCATAATTATGAGGTCATATCTTAATGATTGAAATGTCCTGGACATTTAGATCTAAATATATTTTACGCTGTAGGAGAGGAAAAAGAACGTTTACCGAAAATTTAGCGCATGAAGATATTCGCAACTTTGGGTATTTACTGAAAATCCCCAATAGAAAAAAAGCAATGAGTACATTTCATGGATCTGATACGGCAATAATTATAATACGAAATCTTAAAGACGGTCCTACAGATAAAGTGCTCAGTCACACAATTTATTTTAAAAGATGTTAAGAGAGTTACATCTTGTCCAAGGAAATTGACTAATTGATACTGTTGTCATTAGTTATTATAACTTTTATATAGTTTTAAATACGTCTATTACACCTCTTTCTGCCTGGAAAAGATCGCATTTTCAGCGACAGGGCCGCCATTTGTGTATGTTTATGTCATACCTATATTGTTTTTTTACATATTTGGTGTGCAATAAAGAGTTTTATGTATTAGTTACAGTGCACTATTATATAAATGGACCCCAAAATAATGAATGTCTCAATTTAACGAACTTATCAAAATCTCCGAGTGGGATTTAATGCAAGATAACATTAGGTTACGATTAAGTTTATTAAAGACGTCTTGAGAACGATTTTATAAATAATTGTTAAGTGTAGATAGAAAGTATTATTGCTCTGTATTAAACAATTTTTTCAATTAATTTTGCTCTGTATCATATTGTAGCGTATCAGACACGTTAACTTCTTCGTTAGATGGTCATTGTAGTTTGATTCAAAATAACAAGATTGTTTTATATTGTTAAAACGAATCGTAGTTAAAACTGACCTCTCTATAACGAAACCTTATTGTTTGACGAATATTCTCTAAGGCCCATCAGTTTTGTTATGTCGACGTTGAATACATACTATGTAATACACATTTTATATTTTTATTAGCTTTATACTTTTGAGAGTTAAACATTTGTTACACAGGTTGATAAATGGGGCGATGTGAAGCCCAAAAACATAGTAATAACTAAAGGGCTGACTCGCTAAAAAAAGCAAGGAGTCATTTAGTGAGTCAGACGATAGAGATGGATGAAATCCTATTATATATAAGGACTAAAAGCGAATGTCAACTTTTGCTTACCAATTAGTGCATAAAAATTTTCAGCGGTGTGTCCATGGTAATAGGTATATATTATATTACACGAGTATCGGATAACTATCGCATTATAAATTCAGTTTAAAGGATTCTTACTTGTCAGGAGGAAATCCATAGGATTAAATTTATAACAACTCTGCTACTATTTCACACAAACATGTTGTTCAAATTTTCAAAAATTTATAAATAACTTTTTTATTCATCCACTCAAGTACAAATGCATCTTTTTTCTATTATTGTAGTGGATGATATTTCATATTTAATACAATTTTCCATAAATAAAATTACTTTCTTATAAATTGCACAGTACTATCTATTAAAAGCTCATGTAAAGGGCTTAAAAGTTTCTTTCTTTCATTCAAATTTATTTCTTCAAATATATATGGAGAGTGAGATCTAATGGAATTGGTAGTCATTGATGAGTATTCATATACTTCAAATGTAAATAACGACGCTCATATTGTAAGGGGTATAATATTGATCTACAGCAAGTAAGGGCCGTAGAAAACCCACCGACAGGGAATTTAATAGGCTGACACCCTGAACGCATAATAGCTTTTATGGGAAACGGGCAGTATGGTGCCATTAAACTATTTTCCAATAATAATGTTGATAAAATCATTTGCCAAGTAATTCAGTGTGATGTTTGAATACGACAAGTGTTAATGGAAGTTATCCAGAGTTATTCAAACAAAATATTATCACAAATAAATGGAATTACAGAATAATTTGTCGCCTTGTGGTGAATAGGGCATATTCCCTTTTAAGCAGTAGGCATACAATCTGATAGACGAAAGCCTAAAAAAAAAAATATTATTCGCGTAGTTCTGACCGTCTACATTGTGAAAGGAGTCAATTTACAAAATTTGATGTCATTTGAAGATAGCCTGATGATTCACATAACGTTATTTTAGTGATCTAAAACTGTGATCGTATTGTTGCGTACATCGATTGGCGGGTTTCATAGTCTATAGTAACTTTTATATTTTTTAGACACTGTATGTCCATTTTGTTGCTAATCATATTCACATTAGCGAATTTCTCTTATAGTTTTTCTTAAAGCAATATATTGGGGAGTTCTACTTTGCTTGGTTAAACTGCCTCATTGGTCTAGTGGTTAGCATATTCCACTACAGACATGAGGTCCTGGGTTCGAATCCCGCGTCGGACCCATTCAAAAATTGATATTGAGTTTTCTATTAAGATTTTCGCAATATTTGCTTGAAGTTGTGAAGTGTGATCTACCGCCGTGCCTCGGAGAGCACGTTAAGCCGTCGGCCCTGCGCCCGATCTCTCTCCGGTGTCAGATTCCCGTCACATCAGACTATGAGAGTGAAGGAGTAGAGTGCACTTGTGTACTACGCCTGCCAATCCGCAGTCGAGCAGCGTGGTGGGTATATGCTCTAAAAACCCTCTCTTTCATGATAAAGGAGGCCTGTGCCCAGCAGTGGGACATTAATGGGCTGCTACTTACTTTTACTTTTTTGCTTCGGCATTGTGGGGTTTAAGATCGCTACAGTATAAAGATTTTGATTTGAATTAATCTAATATGCTAACGTTATGGTGCTCTATGAAAGACATCACAATCTATTTTCATTGATGTATACATTTCTACACGTATGGCGACGACTGGTGTCCAGTCACGGTTAAAATTAGACAAATCCTTTATAACTGCATTTAACTGCGCCTGACTAAACACAGGAGGACTCCTTTGACAAAGACATACTGCGTTGTTATTTTGGTCATTAGTTGTTGCATATTTTAGTTTCCAGCTACTCTTTATGTCTTTTGTTTTATTGCCAAAACAAGAATTGCTTTGTTAAAAATTAGCTTTTGCCTAACTTATTTTCGCGTAAAAATATATAGTAACCCGTTCTTAGTGAAAAACAACCCCGCGAAATATATAATATGTAGGACACTTTTTGTATATATTTAATATATATGTATAATACTTGTGTATATTTAATACCATGTATTAAATAATGTAAGTGTACAATACAATTACAATAAAGAGTAATATTGTATTTATCTTTGTGGATGTGGTGCAGTATATCTTTGGCCAATGGGAATTGGGAAAGGAGTACACTTTGCTAATTGTCAAGGGGCAAATAGTTTTAAAGGTTTCATAATGAGTATGCGAGTTTAAACCATCTTCGGATAATTGCCTTTCTAATATCTATGGTACATATCGGTTTTATTTGTACATATTTATTTTAAAACTTTGTTACACACATTTAAGAAAAGACAATACAGCTTATGTCATATAAAGAAAACCAGATAATGAGTTATAGGGTGCGCAAAGGCGGTCTTATCACTAAGAGCGATCTCTTCCAGACAACCTTTATTGAGAGGAACAGAACATAGAAAGGTGAGGTGCAAATAACTTTAAAAGAGAAAAAAATAACTCAGTTATACACTCAGTTATACACTTTAACATTACATTAAAAAATTACACATATATCTCAATATAAAATTCATAAAATGCAATACAACCATATCATACATATACTCACATAACTATATACATACATATATATATCCATTCAGATATAATGAAATTTTATATTTATATATATATATCCAGTTTTCTACTATTTTATATATTTTTATCTATATTTCTTCTATCCTAATAATAATTTGTATCAGAGATAAGCAACGGCGAAGTGTGACCGGATCTGACAATTATCGTTTGCCGCACAAAGTTATAGGCACCATAAAAAAACTACTATTTTTAAAAACCTATGCAGTTCAAGCCCTAGTGTAATTATGGCTATTAAATGCAATCACCTGTCAAGGGGTTGAGGCAAGCCAGTGTTTTCTTTGCAGCTTTTTAATTAGCAATTAGATGGAGAAAATATTGTTGCTAGATGTTTCATTGGCCTAGTTTTCAAAGTTAGTTCATAACACTGGTATCTATTAATTATTAGGGTTCTGTAGCAGTTTACTGCGATGGGAATCACAAAAAAAGACTATTTTTGCCAAAAATATATAGGTCTATATAAAACAGAAAACCTTTGAAACCACCCAAAGGATGTGGTAGGTATTACTACTATTCCCGATTGTCTTGAAATTTAGTATAGATGACGGTCACTTATTGCAGATTTCCCCAAATTTTCACAGGCTCGAGTAAAAAGCGGGAAACAACTAGTTTTTTTTAAATACCTCTATGTTAAAACATTCTTTGTCCATTTGTATTTAGACCACATGCCTTTGCATAAATTAAGGCTATCGTACGTTATAAAGACGTAACACCGAGGCGTCTGTACTTTCGGAACAGTGCCAACTCGTTGCACATTTATTTGTTTCGGTATGTATACTTGCTGCTGAGCCTACCGGCCTTGACAGAGGAAAGCATTTAGTCGTCGTAAGGAGGTCTAAACCTTAGAGATTTTATTAGAATTTACTATAAGATTATAAATAAATTGGGCGAGTGTAAATGAATTAGTAGGAATTGAAAAATTCTTAGAATATCATGCACGCAGAGGTCGGTATTACACCTAATTTTTAGCAGCCCGTCTGGAGTGCGCCAGCCTCTGGGTTAATCGCAACCGAATCGACACTTATTAGTTCCTAGGCCTCCTATGTATAATGCTATTTTAATGGGACAATTGCTTAAGATCGAATTCTAGTACGCTTTGAAACAATTATTTGACCGAGATGAAATAACATTATTGTGACCTGGGAAGTTTGGAGAGGGACAAGGAGCTGCCAAGTAGCAGAATTTTGCTTTACGATGCTTAATAATAATATATAGCTTATAAAAGGTTCAGTCGTCAAATTATCGCCCACTAATTTCAACAGCAGACAGCACGAAGTTAACGAATGGACAATGAGGCGTCATCGAGTGAATGGTTTGACCTCAGCAATATATTAATAAACCTAAAATGACTTATTTTACTGCATATCGTAATCACAGTCTATGATATGATGGCGATAAGAGTGTAATGTAAGCTCACCTGATGCCGTGTCATTAAAAGCCATCACAAAGTACTTGTATTACAACCGACACATGATTTGCAGAGTAACATGTTTAATTATTTTATAATTTATATATAAAATAGTCAATATAGAGTCGCGAAGCTTTCAGTGACAATAAAATCGCTTTTGTATTGTCTATAACAAATATCTCCTATTAATATGACGACTATTAATAAAAGCGCATAAAGATGGAAGTGTTAAAAACATTTTCAGTTTTTTCAATTGCAATTTCTATGGCCATTCTAAGAAAGTTCAGTTTCGTAGCGGAGAGTAGTGTTGTTAAATCAGAACTCGGAATTGCAAGTGTTCAACTATGTAATCATATGCTTGATCCTAAGACATAATTATTGTAGAACTCTACAGATGCTCTATCTATCTAAATCGATAAAGCTACGAAAATACTTTTACGATAAAACTTTTAAAATATTTCAAAAAAAAATTTTAAAGTAGTCGTTATAATACGTGATGGCCCTTACTAACAAGGTCACAACACTTGCACTATACGTTATTGCATGTGTTCTGTTGGAATAGGAAATTACTGCTATTTCAGTGCACAGGCTAAGGCCAAAGTTTAACCCCACAGCCCTTGAGCGGAAGGAAACATATCGTTCAAGACGTGTACATACAGTGAAGAAATGTAATTATGTATAAGTTCGCCTGCTATTCTTACAAATATATTGCTGTAGGCCTTCGTGTCTTTCAGCTTTTCGTGAAGGACAAACCGATCTGATATATTTACCTAAACGTTATGTGCAAGTACCTAAACACTAAACAGTACAAGGTGATTATTTTTCTTTTGTTTCAGGTTTTATTAACGTTATATCAATAAATACCGCAAGATAAAGTTCCTTAAAGGGAAATGAAATTAAACCCCGTTATGAATTAGTATACTATGTACTACTAATATAAGTTATGCTTTTTATTGTTCTATACTATCAAGAATATTTCACAATTTCAATACAAGAAATAAAAACAAATTTTGTAATGCCATATTTTAAAGGTAAGAAAGTTCAGAAATCATTTATCGGGTTAAGCATACGCATTAATAGTAAAATATCCGAATCACTTTTTTGTTTCCACATATAAAAACAAAACAGTTTAAAACATTCTATTACAAAAGGTATATTATGGATGTTAAAGAGTATTTGAGCGACTAAGATGTTTGGACTTGATTCCAGTTGCAGGTGAAAGCTAGGTAAACGCATTTTATGCTGTAAAAACTATATTTAAAAGAGTAACTGCTGAGCTTCTTGTCGGTTTCTTTCTCAGCGGAATCAACTTTCCGAACCAGTGACAGATTTGTTACCAACGCACAGACCAAAAAGTGCCTTTTGCCTCCTTAAATAAAAGAGAATTTTGATATCGAAAACCTAGAGACGTCTTACATAGAATCGGATTGCATGACTCCACAAGAATCTGTATCAAACACAAAACCATACATGACTGGTGTCCCTCCCGTCGGAGGATGGGCTATATAATTTTGCCCATCTACATTCCCTTTATTGAACCTTGAATCAGATTAATCTAGCAGCGACTGTCCTCTGCTCCATACTATTCAGATGAAAAGGGTCTGCTGGGTTTAAGTGGATATTGGTGAAGCCGGCGAGGCCACACTCTCGAATGTAGGTCTACAAGGGCATTTTCCAACGACAAAGAAATACATTGTTGTATATTAGTAAGGTTACCCAATTATAATTACATGTTGCATAGCTTTAGGCTACTTAAACGGCCTCGTGTTAACCCCTAACTATAAATGGAAATGAAAAGAATGGCATTTTGTAGGCAGCCGCCTTAACGTAGGACTATAGCAGTATAAGTGAAACGAAGATTTTCTGTGTACATATATAGTGATATATTTTTTTATTGCTTTTTCGTCTTATGATACAGTCCAAAATTGTAAGGCAATACATGATTATGCTTAGTTAACTACCAATGATTCATTTTGAGCAATGATTCCCAAACTTTTCTTGGCCAGGGACCTTAAAGTGGTCCTTTTTTGTTGTTCATTGGGACCAGGATGCACAAGAAAAATAAATTGAATCAGTTCGCATCGGTTTTATTAAAAAATATTTAATTGTTTAATTAATTTCTATTAGTAGAAAACATAATTTTTTTGTAGAAAAAAATTTTTATTAAAAATATTATTAATTTTGGAGCTTGCATACTTTTTATAACTTTGGTAATCGTCGGACTGATATTATTACTCAAAGCTACATGCAAATCATCATTTTCATCATCACGAACGATTACTGGTTTTTCTTTTATTACTAACAAAGTAGAAAATCGTTGTTCCCATAAATATGTGGTTGAAAAAATTATTAAACAGCGCAAGGTGATTTCTCGAGTTTTGGCGTAATTTACACCACAACTCCTCAAGTGAAGAAATCCAAAACTTCTTCGACATCTCTGATCAAGCACGGTTTCACGAGTGTTTCTCCGATTGTATGAGGTTTCTTAGATTGTGCTATTAATTTTGAAATTTCAAACGACAAAAATCGGTGAATTAGGTATTATAATTTTTTACTTTTGCCCTAAAATTGATCCCAGAGCCTTTATTATTGAAGCGGTACTCGCATTGTACAATGTAAACTATGTAAATTTGATTAGATTGTCATATAATATATTTAAAAAGGTGCTAGGCCACATGAAATACTAGAGAAGATTATTACTTATAATGAATGATACTATGCCCTAGTTGTTAAGCATAACAGTATGTAGGTATATGAAAACAATTATTGAATCAAAACTTTTTCTATACCCTCTAATTTTCGTCCATCTTTCGCATGTCGTTACAGTAGGCCGCGGAGTGAAGCTTTACTGAAAAGCGCTCGGCAGAGCAGCCAAGGTATATTTGGCTCGCATCAGTTGTTTCACTTACATTGTGGTTCCACTAGAACACACGTTTTTTTTAATTGTACGACATTCCAAAGTCCCTAATACAGATACAGAGATAGATAACTAGTGTGCAACGTATAAGGAGTTTTAAAACCTACACACTAATTTATTTAATAGGATAAACCTACCTACACACTAATAACGTGACGATAAGGTTTTATCTTGATGTATTTCTTACTTGGTACGTTTATTTGAAGGACATCAGAGTTCAAATAATACTATTGTTATCATCGGATCTTTAAAAAAAATTCGCGCCAGGACTTATGCCTAAACAAATGTACAATATCAATTCCCTGGGCTCCACTAGGGGCTTAACGTGATCATTGTTCCTCACACTCACAGGAGAAAGGGTTTACAGATGCTCCGCTGAGGATTGGTAGGCTACATTTCACAAGTTTCCTCACCTCTAACTGGACAGCGTTGTAGGCGCGATGCTCTCTAGTTAGAGATGCTGGGCAGGAGTGGCCCTCTTCTGTGAGACGATCATCTCACTGAAGGAAGCCCACGAACGAGAGAGGGAGATTGCAATGGATGCTCCCTCACACCGCCGGAGGAAGCGGGCTACAAGACAGCGTCTATTAGCGTAAGTCCTTCCGTCGTTCAGAAACCTGTCGGATTCATCCGGGACACCAAGGATGAATGCGAAAGTTGAACGCCTGGTGCTTCATTCATGGATTAAGAGGGTTCTGCTGGGGTTTAGTAGGTATTGCGAGGCGTTCTTGTTCGCCAAGTCCCACACTCCTGGCACACGATCGGGGCCAGTGCATAAAAGCATTTTCCAGCAAGAAAAAAAAGATACAAGTTTCCTCACTATGATGAATTTTAAACACTAACTTGGTGAAGATGGTTTGAAATAGCAACTTTTAACAGGAATCCACGGATCATACACATTGGACTAAGATGAATGGTTATGATACAGAGGATATCGCAAGAGAAAAACCTTAAAATGTATGTAACTCAGAACAAAACGTTATGATTGGCTATCAAACCAATCAACTATGTCCAACAATGTATTTCGAGGTCGTTCTAAAATAACACTAACATAAACAAATACTTACTATAAGCAATATACATACAGTTTCATTTTCGATGAGTGACCTTGCAGAATAAGTAGTAATAAAAATAAGCGTCATATTATCACGATACTGGTTTTAGACGTCAATCATAAACAAAAATATCGAAGTGTCTTCATTATTTTGAAGGCTTTCGAGCTTTGGTACAAACTTTCTGTGTTGAACTTCGTTGAGGTGAAATATTTTGTATCAAACGGAAATTATCAACAGTTAAGGGACAGTCATATGGTTGTTCACAAAGATGTATACAAATTATTTATTGAAACCTCAAATGACGAATTTTAAATAAAAAATGCCACGTCTTTTTTGTCAATATTAGAAAAGAGAGTTTATGAAATATTTTTTTACATTTAGTATATTAAATTATTAAATGAGTGGCCAATTAAAATGCCATATGTTATTTGTAAATATTAAAACTACCTAACCTTCAAACGAATTACCATAAAAAAAAACGCTGCATATCTTCGTGACGTTAATCACGCATATCATCCGTAAAATTTTTACTCTCATGCGTCTAAAGAAGTTTCACTTCAAAAAGACAAATAATACAGCTCACTACAAAACTTAAAAATAATGAACCAACCACAAATAAATTTATTATCGGGACTTCGCCTTAAATAATGGTGTAAGTTTGAAGTTAGTACCTTCGGGAGTAAGGCACGCCTATACAGGTGCGACATAGTTTATCACACAAATTGTAGACACGCATCTATTAACATGACAAAATTTTAAAAACACCTTAATATTACCATGATATTATGTGGTTTTCATAAGTCATAGAATATAATTGCTGCTTAAAAATGTACTGAATATCATTATTACTTTGAATTTATTAAAATTTTGACGAGTCGAGTCCCTTTCATTTCCTGTATGATACATAAACGATATATCAAAAGAAATGCCAGTGATTCGTTAAGGAAATTTATAATTTCCTATATGATTCGTAGTAATTGACTAAAATGCACTCTTTTTCAAATTGTCTTTTTTTATTGCAACGAATCAATTCGTTAATTAAATTTAATCAACGAATAATCGTATTTGCAAAAAAGTTTCTTCATCCAGGGTTCACAACTAAGTCGTGGGGTACGGGCTTCGAGGCAATGCCTCATTACCCGGGCTAATTTTCTCAGGCATCGACGATGCCCGGTATTTGTTTTTGCCCGTTATTTTAACGGGCTGGTTCCCACCAGCTTACCTCGGTGGGACCATCCAGGTCGTCATCTTTACCCACGCCTGGTGCGGACAGCAGGAGCTTACGAGGTAGTGGACGCCCAGTGCTTTCAGGTCTAGGATGCTGGCTGGCAATGCCGTGGAGGTGTGTGTGCGGGGTGTTTCCGCGTGGCGGAATATACTTCTACGCCAACTGCCGGACGAATATCTCCTCGGTGGGCGCCTTGATGAATGACGTCATTCCTGACGTCCCTCGGAGCTCCTAAAATGAAGCGTAGGCACTTCGGGCAAATATTGAGAAAATCTTAATCGAAAAACTCAATATCGATTTTTGAATCTTCCCGACCCGGGACTCGAAGCCAGGACCTCACGACTATGGCCGAACATGCTAACCACTAGACTAATGAGGCAATACTATATAGAAATTGTCTTAAAAATTTTTATTACTTGCTTTGCTCTTAAGTTAAGATTTTCTATTCAATAAATTTTCTCTTTGAATCACCACTAAGTTTAAGGACATAAAACATACAAGCTTAAAAGTAAATAGCTACATACTCCGGCGAAGTCTTTGAACTAAGTTTCAAGTAAGTCCCTAGAGACTTTGAACTAAGTTTTCTAATTAAGTCACATTTTCGCAGTTCAGATGTAAACAAAGGAAATAACAACATTTATAATTAAAACGTTGCATATAACACTTGCACTTAACGTAAAAATAAACTTATGTTTCAATGTATATTTTTTTAGACGACATTGCAATGCCTCATCCAAAAATTATCAATATATTTTCCTTTTCACAAATATGTTTTATAAACTTATACACAAGATGATAGGAAACCGCTCCCGAATACGAAAACGGATGATAGTACTAACGACACCAATGTTGATGGGACGGAAAAGATCCATGGTGTTAGTACAGCTAAATGAAACGACAGCTTTATAAAAAACAAGTTAATTTTTATACAAAAGAAATCAACCAGCACAGAAACACAAAATTAAAACAGCTGAAGTCTCAGCCAGGGTCAACAACCTCTAGTCACTGCGGCCGCGACGCTACTATACACTATGGAGCTTAGGTAATGCTAATAAAACATTTTAAAAGTTTTTTTTTTTCAATTAGGATAAGATTATTTTTCTGTCCCAACATCAAATGAGTCATTGGTACTATCTGTCTTCGTTTTCGAGAGCGGTCTTCGATCACCTTGTATATTCTAATTAAACGTTCCATACATACATAAATAGAATCACGCCTCATACCCATAGGAGTAGGCAGAGACCACGTCCTTCCACTTGCCACGATCCTTGCCTTGAACCTTTCATACAAGTTCGTCGGTTTAGAGTATAAACGTTACTATAACCAATTACGTATTTAACGTAACCTGACAACAGTGCAAAGGAGACAAGTAATGAAAATGCAAATGCACAATAAGCTGTCTTATTCGCTAATAAGAAATTTCTTCCAGACAACCTTAAGGAGAAGGAAATTGTGCTATAATAATTATGTGTTGTAAGTTTGTATATGATAAAAAATATATATCTAAGTTCTTTTATTAAATACGCATGCTCAGTTGAAAAAATGATCATAATTCATTTATAATGTGTGTTACAAGCTACAATCAGTCTACTACAATAAAACCGGTTTGGTAAACCGTGAATTGCGCGGTAAATAATAAAGACGTCTAAGAAACTATATTGTACGATGAAAACATATCTTTTAAAAGTAAAACTGTGTTGCAGCAATTAATTACATATAATTAAATTTAAATTCTTTATTCAAGTAGGCTTTCACACCACTTTTGAATCGTGAAAAATAGTTTTTTCCGTATGTTATTTCCAATTTATGATTGATGATAATATTTTAAAGTAACGCTTAGAATTTACAGAATTCTACCTTAAAAATTCCTTTGCGGCCTGTTCTGAGAAGAGCTTGCAAAAAAAACTCAGTTGGTTGTCCTTTTTGGTCTCTTCTTTATTACAATATAACTTTAGACTTATTTTATGTAGATTAAAAGAATTCCTTCAAATGCCAATGACCTTACGTTTGTTGCTGCATTGCAATATTTGAAAGGTGAATTATGTGTGAAGCGGTGGTATAAGGGTTTCGGGTTCGATCCCGGGTGTGGCGATATTAATGTAAATTTAACTTTGTAAAGTTGTTTCATTTAAACGGTGTTATCTCATTTGAGAAACCCGTTTTAGGTGTACACATATTGAGACAAATTTGTTAATTTATGTATTATTTATATAAATGTATTTGTAAGTTTGTTTTGAAGGCGGTTCTATTTATGTTAAAATTTCTATTTTTAAGTTTTTTAAGACTAATGCTTGATGGGAGCTTTCAATGAATTCTTTAAATTGTTGATGCAAGCTCAACACTTTATTGGGGTACAAAATACTGATAACGTTTTATACATAGTTGTATTATACACAGTTGTATTATATTTAACTTGACATAACAATACATTTTCGGTTTGTGCACATATTTACTTTTTACTTGCTTAATCTTGTTGGAAACGTCTTTTATTTTTATGAAATCCTGCTACTAAACGTATAACTTTCAATTTTGTATTTAATTTAACAGTATCGTCACTTACTATCAAGTGAAATCGTCAAGCCAATCAAACAAGTTCAAATCGGAACGACACGAATTGCACGTATTACGCATCGTCTAAACACGTTCTAAATTAAATAAATTACTTTTCTTCAGTCGACTTTCTACAAAATCTCATTAAATTATTTTTATATCAGGCGCAGTTTTTTGCAAGTACGAAACGCAATAAAAACGATTGTTGCGTACTTGTGAACTTTCTTATATTATAATACTCATATTATAATCCTAATAAATAAACATATAATCGTGTTGTGAATCGATGATTATATAAAGAATGACTTTAAAGAAACGCCTTTTTGACTTAATGGTTTTCTGCTACTTTCGCCACTGATATGACTGGAAAGTATTGAAAATTTACCATTATAATTTATTCATCACATTCGGCGATACACGTACAATAGAGTTGATTTAGCAAGATCTTAACTAAATACTGTGGTGAAATATTTGATTAAGTGCCTTAATAGAATGTATACCAAGTTAAAATATGTTTGCCTCATGATATTATTTTTTGTATTGACTGGCGTTGGCAGGCTAGAGAAGCTTGTTCGTAGAATACGACAGTTGTAGGTTTGACATTAAGTGTATCACTAAACTGGTAAGAAAGTAGTAATGTATTGAATTATGTTTAATAGAAATATGGGCATAATGACATTATTTCAACTATTTAAATTATAATTTTAAATTGTGTGTACAAATTCATATACTTCATATTAAGTTTTGTATACATACATACATAGCATCACACCTCATTCCCATAGGGGTAGGCAGAGAGAACATCCTTCCACTTGCCACGATCCTTGTATATCGCCTTCGCTTCTTTCATTCTCATTAAACCTTTCATACAAGTTCGTCTGTTTAGAGTACTCTTGACTCGGCCCTTATTTGAAATGTCCTGGATTTGATCCAGGAACGTTCGCCTTGGTCTTCTTCTTCCAACTTTCGCATTCACTCTTGACTCATAAATCCTTTTTGTCAGTCTCCTTTCATTCATTCTCTCTACATGCCCAAACCATCTAAGCATGCCTTTCTCAAATTTAGTCACTAAGCCTTCTTTCTGTCACTCAGTTTTAATCCACTCATACTTCTCAACGCTCTCATCTCTGCCGTATTTATTTTACTTTTGTGATTCTTCTGCCATACCCAACTTTCACTTCCACTATACATAAGTGTTGACACCAACACTCCTGCATGCACAGCCAGTGTGGCCCTTTGAGACACCAACTGTCTATTAATAAAGGCGCGCAGGGCATCACTTACCATATTCTCTACATTCACTCTCCTTTCAATCTTTTGTAAATTTAGATCCCAAGTATACAAATTCTTTCACCTCTTCCACTTGTTCCCCATCTATCAAAATATTGCCATTCATCATAGATTCATCTCTTTCAAAAAGAACGATTTTCGTTTTGTTTACATTCACTTTCATTCCTTTCCCTTTCAAAACTTTATGCATAATATTTACCATCTCCTATAGCTCATTAGCGGATTACGGAAGTAATACTTGATCATCAACGTAAAGTAAACATTTGATGAGTAATTCATTCATTCTTAACCTACTTTCTTTTAAATCTGTCAAACAGTTATCCATGAATAGCTGGAACAGCCATGGTGACACATCCCTCTCGAACACCTCTTTCGACAGGAAACCACTTCGTGTACGCCCCGTTTATTCTGACACAAGCACTAGAATCCTCATAGACAGACTTCAATGCTTGAATTAGATTACCGCTCACCCCATACGTAGATAACGTTGACCAGAGCTCATTCCTCACCACTCCATCACATTAATTATTAATTAATTAGTTAATTGTATACATTTCATTAATTGTATACATTTACGTTGTTAATTTATTTTAATGTGTATAGATTTAAATTTTGGTTTTATTCCAGTGTATAGGCATTTAATTGCAATAATTTAAATAATTCAGGAGTAAAAGAATTATACTCATGAATAGTTTTTTTTTTATTGCTGACAGATTAGCGCTTGACTGTGATCTCATCTGATGGTAAGTGATGATACAGTCTAAGATGGAAGAGCGCTAATCTGTTAAGAGGCGATATACCCCTTACGGTTTCTACGCAACATGGTACCGGAACACAAATCTCTTTGTTTGGCGGTACGTTTTTGATGGAAGGGTGGTAATTAGCCATGGCCGAAGCCTCCCACTAGTCCAGACTCAGACAAATTAGAAAATACAATTCGTCCTACTGGGGATCGAACCCGGGACCTCCGCTAGCAAAGCTAATACTCGCACCACTGCGCCAGCGAGGCCGTCAAAAGTAATATGTGTTATTAATTTCTACAATCGTATGTTTGTTTATTATTTAACTACGCTAAAATAGATTTAGGGGCGTCCATTAATTACGTGAGGAGATTTTTCGAACAAAAAATATTTACTTTTATTTAGACATAGTGATGATTAGTATATTAGACTAGAATTATTACACATTGTATAATGTCGCAAGAAGAAAAAACTACAAAAAGACAAAAACGCGTTGAAGTAAAAATTAAAAGTTGATAATGATGATTATAGATGGTTTGTGTGAAATTTCTCTCAATCTCCTCCTTTTCTTTAATATCTCACCTAACTCATGCCTGATGATGATTGTGATTCTTAATTTGAAACATTTCCTTGAATACACAATCCAAAAATGTAATCAGATACAGGAGAATCTAGTATAGTGTCTAAACTTTAGATTTAAATTGACAAAAATGTCGACGCAGAATTGTTTATAAAGTAAAACTATTTATAAAAGCGAAAAATCTTTTACCTCCCGTATTCATCGACTAGTTATCATTTCAACACTATATTTATATTTTGCTAAACAGATTAACTTTAGCGGCGATATCCTAGTTTTGTTAAAACAATATTTTTTGTGGTACTAAGGAATTTGCTGCTCTATCTTTATTTAATTGTATATATGATTAGATTTTAAAGTAATGGATTGTACAATAAATATCAATGCAATAGAGAGTTCTATCTATCTATCAACCTATTGGATTTCCATGATCGATATGTAAATTTTTTTATACAAATAATACAGTGGTTTGACTTGATAGATATTTCAGACGCTCCACATTATTTTCTGATCAGGACCTAAGATAAATGAGGAGAGTGGTGTGATGACTACCCTATAACCTACCAATTTATCTACATTATTTACTTTATTATCAATAACACCTTTTAATTATTTTTTTTCTTAATTTGTTTCAGTTGAAACTCAACCATGCTATTTGTAGCATAATCTATCTTTATAATAGTGACTACTGTCAGTAAACGTTTGCAGACATTAATCAACGAGTAAAGTAAGTCAATAATGCGAGCTATTTCACAGTGGACCGACTACGACAATTGTGTGAATCTGTGAAGGTCATCTGCATCAAAGGATTCTACAGTCCACTGAAGTTTCAAAAGGCTGCATTCCCATGTAAATATTATCAATTTGCTATTTTTACTTCAACGTCTAATAACAAATATAAGTTAATTCTTTTGTAGAACTTCCGTATTTAGTGATATATTCAATGCATTCGGAATAAAATTGGAATATTCAAGGAAAGGAATGAGAGTGAATGTAAACAAAAGAAAGTTATGCTTTTTGAAAGAGATGAATCTATGATGTATGGCAATATTTTGATAGACGGAGAACAAGTGGAAGAGGTGAAAGAATTTGTAGAGATGTGAGCGTTGAGGAGTATGAGTGGATTGAAAATGAGTGATAAAGTAAGATATAGTGTGATAAGAGAACGTTGTGGTATAAAAGACGATGTAGTGGCTAAAATTGAGAAAGATATGGTTGGATGGTTTGGGCACGCAAAAAGAATGAATGAAAGTAGAATGACTAAAAGGAGGTATGAGTCAAGAATGAATGGGAAGTTGGAAGGGGAAGACCAAGGGGAAGGTTCCTGGACCAAATCCAGAACATTTTAAATAAGGGCCAGGTCATGAGTAATCTAAACCGACAAACTTGTATGAAAGGTTTAAAGAGAATGAAAGAAGCGAATGAGATATGCCAGGCTCGTGGCAAGTGGAAGGACGTAGTCTCTGCCTGCCTCTATGGGAATAAGGCGTGATGCTGTATATGTATGTATGTATGAGGATTAAAAATAATAGAGTTAAGGAGGGAAAGGACATGTAGATCACTGCGTTGCCTTATGGGAAGCCATTTAATGTGTACTAATGGATAGAAATATGAAAATCCGATAAATATTCGATGTTCCTATATTTCCACCGGATCGAGAATTATACGGGTGACACCGACGAGACCTGCTGGTATATGTATATATCAGCTTTACTTATGGTTGAAGTACAAACCCTCGGTAGCGTAATGGGCCGGGTGTTCCGTTCGTTAACAGAGATCCAGATTTCGATTTCTGAGAAGGCAAATTTAGGACATTCGTATTTTCTAATATGTACGTCCGGACTGGTGGTCAGATATGGCTAGTTACACCCTACCGATAATCACACGCCTCCAAGAAAAATATAAATAATAAATTGCCTGTTACAAAGCTAGCGCGCTTCCATCTTAGACTGTATCGTCACTTACCATCAGGCAAGATGCTGTCCGCATTAAAAAAGATGTCGCATATTTCAAACGCACAGAGAGACAGTAACATAACATCTCAATATATAGACATTACACTCTTTCTTGTAATCCTTGTGTATAAAGCTTTAACATGCAATGATGTAATACAAAGTGGATATTGATGTCATACAGTAGTGAATAAATGTTATATTTTATAAACATCTAAAAATCATATTATTGTAATAGATATATTTAGAAATAGACTATTAGGTAAAAAATGTGAGATTTTTGGGATTTTCACCAAATAATAAATAATATCAAGTCTTATACAATCTATGAACTTCCCAAATTCATCACATATCAAGAGACCTTTATACCTTTTACAGTTATTAATTAATTAAATAACTAGAAAAATGTATTCATTTTGACAATTGAAAATATTGACTAGACATATATAGTGTAAGTATAAACTAACAGCAGGAATTAAAAAAAATATTTTTTTTTAGTTTTATTTATTTATAATTTATTCAAGGACTAGAAGTTAATTTGAAAATACCCTCTTCTTCAACCTTATATAACACTTGTGTAGATATTTTATAATATGTCTCACAACACAGGAACACAGCTAACTTGTGTATTTACATAATTTAAAATATTACCTTTAATTATCTCTGTAGAGGATATGATGACATCATTTTCATCCATTCTCGATTTGTAGCACAACAGGGTTGCTGATTTCTTTATCTTGACAGATGTTTCAACAGGCACTAATGTCTAACACTCCACTCTTATAACGAGCAATGCTTTATGACATTCATTATATTTGTGACTCAGTAATTACCTGGAAAGATTAAGAATCTACACAATAACAACTTTTTTACATGTTATATATTAATTTACAGAGACATCACTAAATAACCCCTAGTTTGTTTGTATTTAATATATTTTTTTATAAAACAACAATATTTAATTCACAAAATATTCACCCAAACAAAAACGACACATTAAATATTGGAGCATCATTAAATATTGAAAATGAATTAACAAAGCCACAAGAGAAATGGACTTTGCTTTGTATGACTTGACTATAACTTATACTATGCATTTAAAAGTTATTTGCTTAAGCTTTAGATACTGCTAATCAGAAACAAAAATTGAAGAGTGATAATAAAGAAATTAGTTGCATTACTGCAATAAGTTTACAGTCCAATTGTTTAATTAAGGGTATAGACTAGGTTGATCTATCTGCAAGAGAAACCAGTATAGAATCACCTCTACTTCACAGTAGGGTAAGGAAGTAGTTTTTAGTTATTGTAACAACAAAAAAATATTCTGGCTAGTGTCTATATGTATTCATTGATTAATTTTTTTATTGAATTATCCTAATGTTAATTTTTTTGCTGTTTGCATTAGGCACTAGAGAAGGTTCTCTAAACAAGATCTGAAGAGCTTGAACAACAAACAGATGTCATGGTAAAAGTTGTCCTCCCTCCTTTAAAGCAAGTGTTTGTCTTAAAGCAATATTGTTGTGAGAGGTCTTTGGAATAGATATAGCTTAATTCTGGAGTATCTATGATAGAGCCCACTGCTGTCAATGCATGGAAATAACTGTCCATGGTTGAAATACTGAGGTTGACATAAGCCAGGCATTACCCAAATTTTAGAATTTTGATGGATGCAGTGTTACAAGTTAATATATATATATATATGGAGAATAGATTAGCTAGATTGATTTTAAAGAGAACAAGATAATATGTGAATATATATATGTATACTACTTTATATTAAAGAATACATTTCACCATCATTTGTGACACAGAGGCAAAGTTGTATGACAAACTTGTACATGTACCTAGTAGAAAATGCATTCAGCTGTTATTTGTAGTGAACAGTAGTTAAGAAGAATCACAATCTTAATTTTTATTGACCATCAAAATTTGAAATAATCAAGTTTACTAGAATTAGAATCAGTTTTTAAATATATTCAAATACTTAATTTACTGATGAATGTACAGTTATGAGATATTATTGCAAAAATCATACTGTTATAATACAGTTTTAAGACATTTCATGATATAAAATAGCTATCTGATATGGCAAACGTCGTTCTGTCATATAAGTTATCAAAGAAATTGTCATAAAAAAAATTGAGTGGGATAGGTGGGGTGAAAAACACCATTTGGGAGAAGGATACCATATGTAACACTAGATATTTATACCTTGAATTGTAACAAGAATTCTGATGTAATGATTCAAACAATGGCACCTTAATAATTATAATCCATTCATAAACATAGATAAAAACTAATATTTCAAAAGCCTTTCATGTTTTCATATCAGATTTGATTTACAATAACAAAATTACATCAATTGATATGTGTACATAAATTATATTCCTATCACAGGAACCAGTTAGAAAGCAATCTTTGATATAGTACCAGTTAGATTACCAGAAGCAATTAAACAACAATGAAAATGTGTTTATGATAAATGCAGTAATGCAATTTTTTAGAGGCAGGACAGGTTTTGTTAGCCCATATATTTGAATATCTCATTCTAAAATTATATGACCTCAAACATAACTATAAGCTAACATATTCTAGACCATAATGGGATGAAACAATGTTTTCAACTGGATTTTTAATGTTGTGGTTAAAACTGTGTTGTTTAAAATAACTAGGCACAAGTTGAAATATGTAAACATGTTTATGCTGAATACTAAAGTAGAATGACACAGAATTTTTTAAATATTTTGTTGACTGAGATCTCATCTACATTATAAGAGTTTTTAAAATGAGAACATTACATTGATAATTATGCAGAACTTAAATGTGCTTTGTTTGTCTAATTTAACATTACATCATATCAAAGGTTTGATTGATGAATCTTGATAGATTAGTAAACACAATTTTTTAAGTTGCTCAGCTGCTGATGTTATTTTACTTAGTTAAAATCTTCATACTATACATAAAACACTAAGATATTTTTACAGGTGTCCATTAAAGAGTTTGAGATCATTTATGTGATGTGTGGTAGCTACTTTGATATTGAGGTGTATTTTCTTAAAGATAACAGCTGTTGTTAAAGTGCATTTAAATGATAGCTGATTATAGATAATAAAAATTTATACATACTTGTTTGTAAAACAGGTCGCTGGGCAGGTGTTACCGGCGTTTTGTATCAGCCTTGATTGTTGACAAAATAAAACCGATGCAACATAAAAATTCACGCATTTAGCACCAATAAGAGAACTAAGCATAACAGGTATAATTAATGCAACTTATTAAAAAAACATCAACACAATATCAATTAACATATTGCTCTTATTTGCCCAGTATTATATTCAACAGCGCAGTTCATTCATCAGCGCGTAGGAGTTTTAATACACAGTGTGGGCCGATTTCTCAGTCAAATATAAGGTCATTTCAACTTTAAAGTTGCCTCGCAGTACTTTCGATTCACTTTATTCGATATTTGATGCTTTATTTTCCAATTTAATCGGACAGAATGGCTTCATAGTTCATACCGCTTTGCCACAAAATCAAATCCGAACCAACAAGTAAACAAGTGGCCGGCTTTACGATTAATAACAATAGTAGTTGTAATGCCAAGGTCGTATAATTTCGTTCAGCTTGAACGCAATTTTAAATTATCTCCATTTCACATAACGTTTTTATATACTAATATTTAACCGGAGCTGTTCGTCAGCCGTTACAGCGAACGCGACATAAGACGTTTCAAGATTTTTTGTATTATCCATAGACTAAGTAGAGATACTGTCAATATAGCAATAACTTTGACAGATTATACTTTTAGAACGCCCTCTTGAAGCTAATAACAAGCATTAAGAGTGACCTAATGGTCTATAGTCTATTACTCTTATCATATTGGTTAATTCTTTTTATTACATTAATAAATGTCTCTCGTATTATTAACTCTTCCAAAATATAACGTGATTATATTTTTGTAATGTAAGAAATTACGACATCATTAAATCACATCTAAGCTGTTTGGTATAAAACTTAAATATTATTCATTAAAATAGATTTAGTTTCCGATTTAAATTACTTAACTTTTTATTTTTATTAATATTTTAGTTATTTCAATTTTAAATATAATTTCTTGTAATTAATTTATTTAATATAAACGAGACTGTATTGTCTGTGACTGTACTGGGTATTTACCTGAGAAATAAAGATTAGTATTTAATGGAAATTTATCATTAAAGGGAATATTTTCAACGGATGTCTACTTCGAGTAATTTCTGGCCTCAGCAAATGTACAACGGCTTATGGTTTATTAAGTAGAATTATCAGATAGATTTTAGCTTATTTAAAAAAAATAATGTAGGTTCGTCTAGGTCTTTACAAAAGGAACGTGTTTGCTTATGTACAAATAGATTGAAACTTCTTTTCGTTGACTCAAATTTATTTATTTTACAAAATATTTCAGAGACTCTGTGTAAAACAATTTATTAAAAAAAATCATTTTGAACATAAATCCTTTTTATTGATTTAATAAGTTATTGACTACTTTACATCTATCAGTCGCCGCCATTACAGCGCCGATAACTGCTGAACGGAATCCTGAAATTGAAAGTAGATTTGAATAATGGAATACAACCTTATTATAAAAAATTACATAAAGTGTATTCTTTAATATGAAAAAAATTGAATATTTTAAATTCATTTAGATTATATTAACAACTATCTCCTCTTCTTAATTTACTATGTCATCCAAGCTAATATTATAAAGTGTAAACATTTGTGATTATGTATGTTTGTAACGTTTTTATACAAAAATTACTGGACCGATTTAAAAAAAAAATCACTATTAGACAATTGCATTTTCACTGAACGACATAGGGTATATAGATATGACTTTCTCAAAAAATAGGGATCCGTAAACAAAATACATTATCCAAGGTGTGAAAAAATTTGTCAAGAAAAATCTGCCATCGCGTGCGCTGCACAAACTATTGATGATAGAACATAAAAATGTTCTACAATATTATAGAACGTATTAAATTAATATCTACAAAAAAGCCCGAAATGTTTTTGCTATAATATGTCGAACTACTGTAGTTAAGGCATTGTAACAATTTTTTACATTTTAAAAGTTAATAAAAGTGCCGACAATATTCATACCTGTGTATTAGTCCTTATCCTATATCATTTTATTAAAGACCGTTTCAATACTTGTTAATTATTAAAATAGGACATTCCATTCAAAAGATATAACGATTTTAAAAATGTCAATCTAAGATAATCAGTCTGAATTAGACTTTCCATTGCTATGAGATCGATATCTAAGTGGGTGAGACCAAGGGGCATTGTTGGTAATATAATAAAGGTATCTTAAAAGTTATTGCAGCAATGTATATAACATTGCTGCAATAACTATTTGGCAATATATTTAAAAATTCGTATAATATTACAGCTGCCTGCGTAGAATTAGAAACGTGGCTGCGATGCCACTATACAGACAAGGCAGACGATGGCGTGATATAATAACATACAGCGCCATCTTTTATTAACTTTTGAAAATAAAAATACAGGCTTTATGGACTCAATTTTGATAGAACTCGTGCTAACACCTTTTTAATGACTCACTAGTCACGAATTATTTGTTATTTTTATAAACCTAAGAAGAAATTTATTACATCGGATATGTTAGAGCTTGTGCCAAGGCAAAAATGTGAATAAACCTTTCGTATTCGATATGTGATTCGTATTAAATATGTGCTGGATTTAAACATAATTTACACTAAGTAAAAAAAAAATTAAAACTAACAGCCCATTAACGTCCCACTGCTGGGCACAGGCCTCCTCACTCCGAAGAGCGAGGGTTTTTTTAAAGCATAGACCCACCGCTGATCCACTGCGGATTGGCAGGCATAGTACACAAGTGCACTCTCTATTCCTCCACTCTCATAGACCGATGTGACAAGAATCCGACACGACCGGAGAGAGATCAGGCGCAGGATCGACGGCTTAACGTGCTCTCCGAGGCACGGGGGTGGAACACACCGCCAACTTCCCAACTTCGGGGAAATATTGAGAAAATCTTAATAGAATAAACTCAATATTGATTTTTGAATTGGCCCGACCCGGGACTCGAACCCTGGACCACATGTCTGTAGTGGAACATGCTGACCACTAGACCAATGAGGCAGTTTACACTATCTGTTCCCCAAAGTCTCGTGTGTCCGATTTCATGGTAATATAGGGAATTCTGTACTTGGTGACTGTCTACATTGCGAAAGGAAACACTGCTAAATCAATTCAATCGCCACCAATTTTGAAAATTTTGTGACGAGTGAACGAGTTTAGTAGCATTAAACCATCTTCGCCTTATTGCCTTGAGGTGGTTGCTAGAAATCCAGCTCGAAGGACCATATGTTGTTACACTTAAGTTTTGGTTTCGATTGTCGGTTTTGGCAAATAGTAAAAGACGTTTGCTTCCTTGTAATGATCTAATGCAACTGATTTAGGAAGACAACCCAAGTTCAGGCAAATATTGAGAAAATCTGATTAGAAAACTCAGTATCGATTTTTGATTCGCAACATCGCAACTCAAACCGAGGACTTGATGTCTGTAGTTGAACCTGGTAACCACAGACCAATTAGGCATATGATTTAATTTATAAAAAATATATTGTAATCTATACTTCTAACTCTATGATAAGTTGTCGCCGTACTTTAAGACCCACATTTAGGTGGACGCTGACAAAGACGTGCGGGTCAGTTAGCATTATTTATAAAGAGATATGTGGCATCCAGTTAACTGCACAGTGCTGGGCACAAATCTTCTCCCTCATAGGAGAGAGGGTTTTTAGAGCATAGACCCCCTACATAGTACACAAGTGCACTCTTTATTTCTTCTCAGGACAGAAATCAGGCACAGGATAGAAGGCTTAACGTGCTTTTCGAGGAACGGGGGTGAAGCACACCGCCAACTTCCCAACTTCGAGCAAATACTGAGAATTTCTGAACATAAACCTCAATATCTATTGTTAAATTAACCCGATCTTGGACTCGAACCCAGGACCTGTTGTCTCTTGGCGAACAAGCTAACCACTTGACCAATAAGGCAGTCTTTAATGTATAAATTAATGTTATGGCATTATGTAAAGATAGATTTTTTTGAAGTAATTTTCCTGCGTACCACATTTCTCCAAGTGATATGTTCCTTCAGCTGTGGACCCTCCAGGTGATGTGACGTTATCTTTCATGGCGGCAGGATGTCCGCCATGACGTAACATGGCGGCCGAGCCTAGTGTTGTCTGCGTTGCTAGACGTAGAGCTAAGTCGCGAGGCAATCCACAGCGGACACCACCATCTGCTAGCGACTCAATCAACATGTACACCTAAAATATTTATTCAATTTTGAAGTGATAACATCTTATGGGAGGGTAAACAGTTTTGTTACGAAACGCGTTTCGGCGCCAGTCTGTCTGGCTTTTCTTTCTCACATAGATACGCCAGGGGCTAGCAGTCTCTCTCACTCTAACCCAGCGCTAACAGCGCTAGCCCTATTTCAGACAGATGCTATCGTCTCTCTCTACTTGTGTTTAGTGTACAATAGACATATACCGTTGACAGTGATAAACTATATTTTAGTAATTTCAATGATTATACAAAGTGTTAGGAAACTACTTCCGAAAACGAAGCAACGATAGTACTAATGATACCTTGATGATGAGACGAAAAAAAATTGCTCCTGATTTTAAAATAAAAGTGCGTGCGTACAAAGAACACATGCCAGAAGTGAAACTTCTTTGGCTGGTATATTATCATACATCATGGTTATATATCTGGTATATGTCTTCGTTTTCGGAAGCGGTCTCCTAATAACTTGTATTATTATTTTTTTATTACAAAATAACATTTGAATACGCCGGGGTGGCTAGTTTTGTTATAAAATATATTTAACTCACGTAAGCTGGACCACTTCCACTTAGTGCTGTGATAGCATCCATTTGGTATTCAGGTACTTCGTCGCATGTTCCAACTGCCCTGAACAGTTGGGCAGCCACCTTAGCATCATCATCTGTAGCCCTAGAACCTCTACTCAAAGCTGCGGCACCTTCACTGACTAAAGCTGGTGTATTTGGCATGACTCGAATAACACGTGCTTCTATTGGTAGAGACTGAAATCAATATTACAACAGTATTTATATCAGTAGTGGTCGTAATTTGACCATAATTAATTTAAATTATAAGTTTGAACATTGTTAAGGTTCTAATGTCATAGACTATAATCAAATAAATATAGTTTATTGCGCTTTCGTAGATTTAGAAAAGGCCTATGATCGAGTGGTGAGGAATGAGCTGTGGTCAACGTTATCTACGTATGGGGTGGGCGGTCTGTCTCTTATACACATCTGTGCTTATGCTCCGACGGATCTGGGCACCAGAAAGTCCAATAAAGCCCAAAAAGAAATAGATGAGTATTGGGAAAGTGTGAGTGATACGTTGAATGAATGTGAACCGAATGAGCGAATAATTATGTTAGGAGATTTTAATGGATGGGTAGGTGTGAAACGTGATGGATATGAAAGGACTCTTGGTATGTTTGGTGACAAACGGGTGAATGAAAATGGACGAAGTTTGCTTGGAATATGTGTGGAACATAGTCTTTTTGTGGCAAACACTATGTTTGAGCACAAGGGGATTCATGTGTATACAAGGGAAGAAGGGAATGCTAGAAGTATGATTGATTTTGTAATTGTGGACGAAAAACTGAAGAAGAAAGTTCTAGATGCTCGAGTATACCGCGGGGTCGACATCGATACTGACCACTACCTGGTTGTTGCCCGAATCGGTGGTCTTTTTAATCGGTGGCGCCATAGAAAGAAGGAAACCTCGAGCATTCTTGAACGAATAAAAGTGGAGAGATTGCAAGAAGAGGATGTTAGAGAAGAATATCTGAAAAATTTGAGTGGGCGATTCAAGAGTGAAGACGAAGGAAATGAGATTGAAAGTTTATGGAATAAATTTAAAGATGGAGTGGTTGGTGCTGCTATTGATGTATGTGGCGTGTCTAAAAGGAGGAAAGGTAAGAAAGAGAAGAATTTGTGGATGGACAAAAATGTTCAAGCAGCTGTGTGTGAAAAGAAGAAAGCTTGGTCCGATTGGTTGGCTACAAAAGCGAACCAACGAATGCAAAAGGCAACGAATGATGACGTAAAAAAGGCAAGAATGGAATACAAAAGGGTGAAAGTAATCGTGAAAGAANGGCCAGGTCAAGAGTACTCTAAACCGACGAACTTGTATGAAAGGTTTAATGAGAATGAAAGAAGCGAAGGAGATATGAAAGGATCGTGGCAAGTGGAAGGATGTTGTCTCTGCCTACCCCTATGGGAATGAGGTGTGATGCTATCTATCTATGTATACCAAATTAATATGAAGTATGTATGTATGTATGTATATATATATATATAGTTGTTGTAATAATCTATTTATAGAAAAATGAGTCCCCATTTCTGTAATTTCAATAATTCTTTTGGTGTTCTGTTTTGTTATAGTCAGTAGTAGGTTCTCATGAAAGAAAAAAATAAAAAGTTACGTAGAACATCAGAAATTTAAAAAAAAATTAACCAACATCGTAACTTTTCTAATATAACTTTGGAGAGTATAAACTTTTTAAATGTAACTTTATGGTATTTGACATAACTGTCAGCGGTTGGTTAATATGCATATAAGGTAATATTTAACGACGCACAGATTGTTAATCGGTTTACAATGAAATCGGACTTGACATTTTTGAGGTTGATAGCTGACATAATACCGAGCGCTAGGATAGCGGCCATTATTGGTTCGGATTTCATAGAGCGCGCACACGCCCACGTGTTCTGGCGGAATGTTTTAAATCTAGTTATACTTTGTTAATTATTTAAAATTGTAAGTGTTGATTTATTTTAGTGAAATTAACAAAGAAGCAACTAATTGGATCGTGGAATATTTAATTGAAATACCCGACGTTGATCTCCTCGCCCGACTACCCACATTATAGCAGATAAAACTCAAGATTGTAACGCCACATCCAAGGTTGCACCTTTATATTTTGTAATGATTTAATCTATTTTTATATATAATAAAGAATATTGGCATTGTGCGCTCCTTTTCTGTACATATACACTAACCTCGTAAAAAGTGGTATAAAGTTTTTGCTTCACATATGTTAACGAGTACCCAATAGGCGCCTAACGGACGTGACGTAGTTGCCGCATAATTATTAGAAGATACTGTTTATGTCCATTTAATTACTTGATTTATATTCCGATAATTGTTAATAATATATTAATGAATTATTTCACTAATTAATCATCTGAATATGAACTGTCTAAATATTAACTATTCATTTGATACATTGATGAAAATACTATAAATAGGGTAGTAGAATAAATGAGCATTCAGTTTACGTGTGAAATATAATCGGAGTGTTACTCTGTCCGAAGTTATATTTGTTTTATTGCGTGAAAATCCAAGTCCTGCGCAATACGTGTTTTTGCGACAGTTACACAAACAACACTATTTTAAATAGAACAAATAAAAGAAAAAAATATATATTTATATTGATGTCAATTCCTATTCCATCTTGCGTGATTTATCATAAACTAGTTATTCAGAAATTTTTAAATCTTTTACGTGAGCTTTCAATAGCTGACGCTATACAATATTCGAAAAATAGATTAAATTAATATTTAAAAAAAAAGAAACCATCGTCCATTAAAAGTTAAAAAAATGTATTTGAATTTCTGTGAATAATTAGTGAAGTAATTTTATTCACGAAAATTTGAATTTATAGGGACAGGGTGAAATAAGCGTAGGAATAGAAAAATTGATTTAGATTTTAAGCTTGTTTTATGGCCCAAAGGTAAAATTATATCTCTAACAGGGATACCATTCCCTTTAAATGAAGACATTCAGTTACCACAATATTTTTTATACAAATTGAAATTGTCGTTGGTTTTATGCAAATTTTGAGCACTTATTAGTCATATTGGAACTATCATCCCTACAGTCAGTAATTCCCGCCTATATAATGTTATTACAAGCTATATTTACCTTTTCGATAGTTCCGGTGGAAACTCCCATCGCCACGGATATAAATAACTTGTTTTTAGAAGCTGATAGGTCCTTTACATCTTTAAGGGCAGGCGTAACTACATCAGGCTTTACAGACACGATAACAACCTCGGATTTTTCAACCACTGTCCTATTTTCAAATATCGCTGTTGCTCCCAAGTTCTAGAAGGAATGAATTTCGTTATAGTTATTATTTATATCCCCTTGTACACCTACAGGAAAATAGATATTTTTCGAAACACAATATTTTTTTATTTTGCATTCACATGACTCATATCTGTGTGACCCAAAGAAATATTTATTGGATGATACTATAAAGTTTGAAAAGTCAATGTTGCTCATATCACCGCTGGAACACAAGAACGTAGTAAACTGAAAATAAAAAATTGTTAATAGGAACACAAAAACTTTTCGTAAAAATAAGTAAATATATAACGTTTGTATTTATTGACTAGAGTCAATATGTTTGGACATCAAATTTATATTTTGTTATAACAAACAAATTTAATGTTTATAAAACTGAACGTACCTTAAATGCCTCAGCAGAAACTAAATCAGATGGATGACAACTTGCTGTGATTTCATCTGCTTTGGCTAAGCCTGAGAAATAAATATCACCATTATTAGTATGTCGTTCTCACTACTTTTTGATTCCCCCTTGTAGAACTACGCCATTGTTACGCAATTTGTACGTCATAATATCCAGCTGATTGTTTATAAACATTAAATACTTAACTTTGATTATGATAAGATAACATTATATAAACATAAGCTGTAGGTGAATGTAGTCTATTTTAGTCTTTTCTTTACTATAAAGATAAATTGGAATTGTAAAAATGCCAAATATTGCCTTGAATTTTCTCCCACATTAGGACCAACAGTAGGTTATTAGCTGCTATTAGGTTATTAGTGTCACGGGAAGAAATTAGGATCAATTTTAATATAGAGCGTTATAGTTAGAATTTGATCCTATTATACTTCTGGACACATCTATTGGCCCACCTTGCATTTTCAGCTTCGTTTGGTCCTAGCTAAAATTTTATATTAGGTCGAGCAAAAAGTTTTTATGCAGTTTTGAACCTGGCACATTCATAATTTCATTCAATAGTCTTTTTTTGAATTTCGAACACAGAATTTAAAGAAACAAAAGACAATTTGGAGCCTGTTCGTTGTTAACAAACAATCGAATACTAAAAAAAACTTGATTTTATTGGTTTACTCGGATTTAATTCTTGAAAGTGTGATTTTTCTCATTGGTTTTGCAACAAACATTACTTATTCTTACCATTAAGGTAAGGTTCTATCAATAATCAATGGATACTTCGCCTGAAGTCGCCGCCCAAGCTGTGGCACTTATCCAGGCGGGACACAGCCAACGAAATGTGAGTGTTCAACTTAATTTAAGTCGATCTGCGGTCCGAAATGTTTATTCGCGGTACCTAGAGACTGGCGGCTTTGTTCGTCGCCAAGGAAGGCCACGATCTCGGGTCACAACTGAAAGGCAGGATCGATTCATCGTGACGACCAGCTTGAGAAATCGTCACCTTACCTCCATTGAGATACAAAACCAACTTCGCGACTTCCACGGAGTATCTGTGAGCGCTCGAACAGTTCGGAGAAGGTTAAAAGAACGCGATATGGTACCACACAAGCCAGCTAATGACCCCAAACTAACGCGAGCCCATCGAACAGCGCGCCTTCATTTCGTGCGCAAGTATTTGTCGATCGCTGACAAATATGTCAAACGCCATAAGGTTACAATAAAAAAAGTTTGTATTGTCTAAAAGCACTAAAGAGGTCTCATTAAAAAGTTACTATAGTAGCTAAGTTTCCGATGTTCTATATAACTTTGTTATTTTTTTCTTTCATAATAACCTTCTCCTGACTATAACAAAACAGAAAAACAAAAGCATTATGGAAATTGGACATATTTTAGTTATAATATTATATTTTTTTTATTATAGTCTTTGACAATAGAACCAAAATAATGTTCAAAATTATAAATTAAACAACAGAGCCCCATCGTTGTAAATGTGGTGAGTGGGTAAATCAACTCGGTCACCATGGTCTGTCTTGTATTCGTAGTGCTGGTCGTCTTCCGAGACACGCCGGAATCGACGACATTATCAGAAAGACACTTGTCACCATTAACTTGTCGGCTATTCTCGAGCCGAATGGAATTGCACGTGACGATGGTAAGAAACCTGATGGTATGTCGTTGATGCCTTGGAAAAAGGAAGGTTGTTGGTGTGGGATGCTACATGTGTTGATACGCTTGCACCATCTCACATTGACGCTACCTCCAAATCAGCGGGAGCGGCGGCGTCATTAGCTGAAAACGCCAAGAGGCGCAAATATGAGAGCCTTGCTTTAGAATACATATTTGTGCCTTTTGGCGTGGAGACATTGAGACCTGAGGCTGAAAGCTTTTTCAAAGAACTCTCATCTCACTTAGTTGATGTCACCCGTGACCCTAAGCCCGGGAGGTACTTCGGACAGCGTATAAGTATCACTGTCCAAAGAGGTAACGCTGCCGGCCTTATGGGCACCCATCCATTTCCTGCTGATGGATCATTTTAGTTAGTTTTATTTTGTTTGTATTAATGTTAAGGTTCGATATAATGTTATCATGGTTAATTGTATATTTAAGTTATATAATAATTTTCTGTAAAACAAAGGGACTTTCTATAAAGACAATTAAATATTAATGTTCAAATTATAAATTAAATTTATTATGGTTAACTTTCGCCCACTGTGTGATCACTAGTTATTATTATAGGCCATTGTAAATCCAATTATGTAATGAGGAACTATCTTTACATTTAAGTACAATATAAAAAATACGTAAGTATTTTCGGTGTAAAAGAAAACCATGTCATGTTGTTTTGCGGTAATTTGAAATATATGTACAGTATTGTTAGTATTTTCAAATATATGCCAGTGTTATATAATATCAGAAGAATAAAATATTTCCACTATTAATCTTTAAATTTAAATTATCTAAAATTCATTGTGCGTCGCGCTTGGCGGCTTTTTTTGAAATAAAAAGTGACCTATTAAATTTTATACTAAACAAATAAAATAAAAGTACAAACCAGCAGATATAAATCCACTCGCCAAAGCATACGCCAACTTTCCACCGCCAATGAAACCGATCTTCATTGCTTCTTTTATTGATACTATAATAAATAAGAGACCTAAATTATTATTTGCAAGCTTAAAGAATCAACTATCATTTAGATAAAATATGTTCTATTTATATTGATAATTTACTTAACGTAAATATTGATATTTTTATATATGTATAAACTCTCAAAAGAAGTCCCATAAAATATTCATAGTGTTTATTTTACGCAAGCTAATTGAAAACTCATAATATGATATTCGATTATGTAGGCAACAAAAATGCTTGAGAGTGAGATAAATAATTTTAATTATGTTCTAATTTATAAAGTTATGAATTACGTAAGCTAGTAAAATATAAGATAATTTAACGTTAATTCCTGCGCCATCTAGCACAAATTTCCTATCATTGCATAGAAAAAAAAACCTTGAAATACAAATTTAAGCAAAACAAATTGAAACAAACTTTAAGTCTTGTTAAAGGAAGGAAAAAAGGAAGATATGTTGGGAATTTAATTAATTTAATTGTCATATAAAATATGTAAAGTGTCGATAATTAATATAAAGAATGTTTTTAATGCCACGTGTTTTTTGTCAATATTACAAGTAATTAATTAAATTTTATGAATTCAAAATTTAGATGTTATATTCTATGAAAAGTTTTTTTAGTATATTAAATTATGAAATGACGAATGGCAAATTAAAATGCCACATGCTATTTGTAAATATTAAATCTACCTAACTTTCAAACGTATTAGCATAAAAACGTGGCACATGTTCGTAACGTTAATTTTGTGTTTTATCCATAAAAATTTTACCCCTATGCGGCTAAAGAAAATTCACTTCAAAAATGTATTTGAACTGGAGTGGTCCTTATAAAAGTATATTATTAACGATTGAATATTTGAAGAAGTTATAAAGAAGAGTAAATAGGAAGGAAAAATACTCGACTGAATTTAATTGGGTTTTTCTCTGACAAATCCTAATGTATTATTTGGTAGGTGAGTAAAATCGTGCAGGTAAAGGACACCTTTTTTTAAAACTTTATTTTCCTGTAAATGATCCAATTAAATTTAAAATACATGATGAATAGAACAACATGGATTACACCATATGATTTTCTTATAGGGTCGCTCCGAAATTATGTCTTATTGTATATAGCTTGAATAACGACTTTAAATTGATAACAGTGAGACACAAATTATTTACAGATTAAGTTTTTGTACGGATTTCATTAAATTGTTTAACATTTGTAAGTACAGTAAGATGTTAGTGAACATATAAATACATTATGCAGTTTCATGAAGGCTATAGATAGTGGACGAAGACAATGTGTCGTATAATCCAACTGGCTTAACGTTGAAGAGCGGAAAGCACTTTCGTAGATTAATGAATACTATTGAAATGTACCGATAATTGTTATTGAAGTTTAACAATAACTCACGTACATAAAACTATACTTAACTATAGCTTATGTTGTTATATTTATCGACAGGTTAGCTTTATGAACAATTATTAGAGTTTGAATGATTAATTTAAAAATACAATCACAAAAATAAACAGTTATAGATACATGGCAGCGTCACAGGCCAATGTTGAATAACTTTTAACAAGGTAGTTAAGTTAGGAAGTTAAAATTTTAACGCATCTATTGAGATCAAAGTTATTTGAATTTGATCTTCTAAATTGTACATATTAAAACAATAGAATAATGAGTTACGGGTGTTAAGAAGTCATGATTATAATGATTTTGAATGAAGAAAATGGTGAATTCTTCTTAAGGGAATCAAAAGATAAAATAAGGCATACACCGTTAAATTTCGTACCTAGTAAGGCAGATTCCCTTTTATATCATATGTTTTAACATTTTAACGAATTTTGACTGTGACAAGTCATATAATTAGCGACTAGAATATTTGCGTCGGAGTATAATTTATTTTAGGAACAAACAAATGTAATCATTGCTGCCACTTGTCATTGAATTTATAATTAGCTGATTATTCAAGAGAACAAAATGCAAATGCTCTACAATTTGTTTATGGACAATGGCTAACAGTACACAATTTGCAAATCTTCTTTCTATACGATCTTCATAAAATCTTTATTTATCTATTTGAATACTTTTACAAACTATTCTGCAATTAGAAGATGTACATTTATTATTTGGTGAAACAGATTTATCTAAATAACATTTTCAGTAAAACTTTTGACTTGGGGAGTGACCTGGAAAATGCGTAAGAGAGTAACGAAGTGTATTCGGAAGAGGCATATAGAAGTTAAACGAGATATAAGTTAGTGAAGATAGAAAGAGAGTTACGTTTCGTGTTACTCCAGTATTGTGGTCTAAAGAATTATCGTTTTGCTAATGAATCATGAAACGAGAATACGCGCTAGAAGCAGAAAACTGACTGCGTAATAATAGGCAGAAAACCATCATCAACAGTCGTAAGAACATCACCTAAGAATAATTATCTTGAGAGGCCTTTCAGAATACACAAAGAAAAAGAATGATAAACAATAGCAAATTGAAGGATTAAACATTTTCTTATTCTACTTTAAAACATGTCTAAAAAAGTATTTTTGTATGATAAGGAACCAGTTACTAGATAACGAACCAGCATCGTATTGTAAGAAACAACAGGGACTCTGTGATAAAAAACATCTTATGAATAGCTATAAAGTTTAGGGGGGCACTTGACTATATAAATAAAATTTCAACAGATTATCAGAAGTAGATTGCCAAACATAGATATATATATCTAGTGGTTATTTAGTATAGAGTGAAATAGTTAATATTTTCATAGTATATATAAAATTAACTCACTTTATGTGTAACACAAATATTGTAAAGCGTGTGCTTCGTACAATGTTTGTTCGTTGACTAGGTTGACTGTTGAGGTTATCTGTTATCAGTTGTATAATTTTGTCTTCTGTTACCTAATACTCGAGTTTGTTATACGTTTTGATAGAATATTATTAGGCATAACACAAGGACATTAAGTAAGTCTATATCTATATATACATAAGTATAACTCAACTTGATAAATTTTAAGCCAGCCACAAATAGTTTTGAAGCGCGATCAGTTCTACGCGGTTTTTGATAGATTTTAAGTTAATTATTTACTATTGCTTCTCCTCAAAAGGTAATTAGGCTTTACTTTTGGAGGGTGAAGGTAGCCGCAGCAGAGAACACTCTTCAAAGGAGAATAAGATGTGGAAAACCACGAGTTAAAGAGGCGTGTTTCTCCGCATCTCCTGTCCTTTCGGACGTAAATTCCCAGAGAGGAATGTCCTCACCGAGCCTCTGGGGTCCGAGGTGAGGATGTGATGTATCCCTTAGGATTTTAGTGGGTATTCTGTTCTCCTGGTTAAAGGTATTACTATAGGTCGAAGTGGCTGAAGTAATACCTATATATTCGAAGCTATTTAAGCTTTAATATCCAATTGTTAACCTAATTACAGAATAAAGCTTCAAATGTTGATCGTAAGTAGTGCAGAGTATATTGAATTTTGATTTATTAAACGATAATGTTTTTTAATTTCATAAATAATTCATTTTGTTGGCACAGAACCAAGTACATGTGGGTTTCTTCCATATCATAGGTTAATTCAATATATGTTGCCAATAACTGAAGTTATAGTAATAATAACGATAAAAATCGTATCACTTACTTATTAGTCAAGAAATCATTAATCTCCTAAGCATTTCAACCTGGAATATTATGAACAACGATTTCCTAAATACCATGCCAGTTATCAATTTTATAATATTAAGCGAGATTCTAGTCACACATTTGCAGGTATAAAAAGAATCCTACTTCCTTTGATAACGCTATAACTTGAGAAGTAACTGATTTCATTGATCTTCGTATAGGTTGTCTAATATTTAAGTACAAGGTTTTTATAGATAAAAAATATGGAAAATTAGATAAATATTAGACATATTAATGACTATTTAAACTTCGCACGGTTGTCAATTAGTTAGCTGAAGACATTCACAATATAGAAGCTCACTAAAAACGGACGTATTACCACGAAATCTCCTTCGCTTCTTCCATTCTCATTAAACTTTTCTGTCCTGGATTTGGTCCATGAATGTTCGCCTTGGTCTTCCCCTTCCGACTTTCGCATTCACTCTTGACTCATAAATCCTTTTTGTCAGTCTCCTTTCACTCATTCTCTCTACATGCCCAAACCATCTAAGCTTACCTTTCTCGATTTTAGTCACTACGTCTTCTTTTATACCACAACGTTCTCTTATCACACTATTTCTTACTCTGTCACTCAGTTATAATCCACTCATGCTTCTCAATGCTCTCATCTCTATCGCATTTATTTTACTTTTATGATTCTTCTGCCATTACCAACTTTCATTACCATACATACGTTTGACACCAACACTCCAGCATGCATAGCCAGTCTAGCCCTTTGAGACACCATCTGGCTATTCATAAAGGCGTGCAGAGCACCATTTACCATATTCCCTGCATTTACTCTCCTTTCAATATCACTTTCACATGTTCCATCTTTTCTAAATTTAGATCCCAAGTATACAAATTCTTTCACCTCTTCCACTTGTTTCTCATCTATCCAAATATTGTCATTCATCATAGATTCATCTCGTTCAAAAAGCATAACTTTCGTTTTGTTTACATTTATTTTCATCCCTTTCCCTTTCAAAGCTTCATTCATAATATTTAGCATCTCCTGTAGCTCATTAGCGGATGACGCAAGTATTACTTGATACTTGATATTATAGTAAACATGTACTATTTGCATGCAATGCAAAATGTATGCTCCTCAATCTTTAGACCATTATTAGGTGCATTTAAGTGCATTCATGTCAGTCATATTATCTATGAAAATAGCCTTCGTACCTAAATAAATATTTATCCACATGAAATAAACAGAGTAATGTGTTGTTTGAGTCAATTTATTATAATTGACCTTCTCGGCAATTGACTACGCTATAACTGAATATATAAACGTGTCTCGTTGCAGAATGCTTCGTGCAGAATATATCATGGCAGTGGAAAGTCGAACTATTATTCATTTTGTTAACACAAAAGTTTTATTTTACTAATTTTTTAATTACTTTTGGACTGATGTACAAATATGTGTACTAAATATTCCAGAAGAACTGTACTAACGAATAAAAACAGTAATTCTGGAATACATAGTCTTTTTTGTCTATATGTGTGTATGACATGTGAATAAAATGATACACTGCTAACAAAATGAATATGGCCATTGCTGTACTACATTATATTATAACATTTTTTTTAATTCGTTAAATTTTTTGAATGGAATGTCCGATTTTAATCATTTAAAAAGTATTTACCAGTATTGAAACGGTCTTTAATATAATATCATTTAATGGGATATGTATGATTACGTAAGCTACTGCCTACTCCAACTAAGCCCCTCTTGCTACCAATCCTTGATTATGCTGACACTTGTTTTCTTGATCTCACCTAGGAGCAATTTAATAAGCTTGAGAGACTTGAATATTTATGTATAAGATTCATTCGCAAATATGATCATATTTCCGAATTCCGCAATAATCTCGAGTGGCTCCCAATTCGTCTTCGGCGGAATACTCATCTTCTTTCTCTTCTCTGCTGCGTGCTGTTTGATCCTAAAACGCCTGTATATATCTGAGGGAACGCTTTGAATTCCTTGACGAGTCTCATAATCAACAACACTGTTCGCAAGAAAACTTACTATTGAAAATTCCTGCTCACTCTACTTCTTTTTTTTCAAAATCTTTTTCAGTTCAAGATGCTCGTCTTCGGAACTCACTGCCTATCAAGATAAAATATGCTCAGTCCCATAATTTATTTAAAGTCCAATAATTGATTAATTGATACTGTTTTTATTAATTATTATGAGTGTTATTACTATCAGTTGGACTGCCTCATTGGTCTAGCGGTTAGCGTGTTCAACTACAGACATGAGGTCCTGGGTTCGACTCCCAGGTCAGGCTAATTAAAAAATCAATATTGAGTTTTGTATTTAAGATTTACTCAATATTTGCCCGTAGTTGGGAAGTTGGCGGTGTGTTCCACCCCCGTGCCTCGGAGAGCACGTTAAGCCGTCGGTCCTGCGCCTGATCTTTCTCCGGTCGTGTCGGATTCCCGTCACATCGGACTATGAGAGTGAAGGAATAGAGAGTGCACTTGTNAATACTCATCTTCTTTCTCTTCACTACTGCGTGCTGTTTGATACTAAAGCGGCTGAATATCTGAGGGAACGCGTTGAGTTCCTTGACGAGTCTCATAATCAACAACACCGTTCGCAAGAAAACTTCTTTTTTTTCAAAATCTTTTTCAGTTCAAGCTGCGCGTCTTTGGAACTCACTGCTGATATGCTCAGTCCCATAATTTATTTTAAGTCCAAGAATTGGTTAATTGATACTGTTTTTGTTAATTCTTATGAGTGTTATTACTATTAGTTGTAAATAGATTAAGTACACCTCTCTGCTTCTTTTGTATATGTCCTTCTAAGCATTTTTGTTTGCCTGGAAGAGATCGCTATTTCAGTGATAAGGCCGCCAATTGTACTACGTAATGTTTATGATTATGTCTTAACTGTATTGTTTTTTTTTATGTATTGGGTGTGCAATAAAGAGTTTTTTGTATTGTGTTGTATGTATGAGTATGAATAATATGATTTGTTTATTGTCGCCACTTTTATAAACTTTTAAAATGTAAAAAAGTAATTATAGTGCCATAGCTACAGTAAGTGGATATATGGTATCGCGGACTTTTTTGTAGATATTAATACAATATTGTAGAACATTTTTATGTTCTATCATCAATTGTTTTCGCAGCGCACGCGATGACAGATTTTTCGTGAATATTTTTTTTAAGTGAATCTTCTTTAGGCACATGTGAATAAATTTGTACGGAGTAAACGCGTGATTAGCGTCACGGAAATGTGCAGCGTTCTTTTAATATTTTTTACCTCATATCTTCCAACTGGGTGACGCTAGATCATTCTTTTTTATATGAAATGTGGTGCTTTTCGAGTAACGAATGGACGTATAACTCAAGATCACGCCAACCGATTTCGATGATTCATTTATTATTGAAAGTGTTCGTCGTAGTCAGATATGATGATCAATGGAACTCCTCAACGGCTTAACAGTAAGGTTGCGATTTATGTAGAATATCTTACTGTCTGTAATCAACTTGCATCGAGCGTACGTTTGTTGCTGCTTTACAATATTTACTTAAGGAGTATTATGTATGTTTAAAAAAAAATGAGGCATTTAAGTTTCACGAAGCGATCTTAGTGGTGCTTAGAACACACGCCTCTTAACAAGTGACGTATCTCTTAACAATCCAAGTTAAAAGTGTAAGATTTTGTGAGCAATAGATAATGGTCCTACTGGAATATACTACAAGATATTCGCATCTACATTTGTCATATAATAAATCCATATGAATGTATTTGTTTGTATGAGTTTCACCTCTATCAGAAACGAGGACAAAACAGTTATGCGTTATCAATTTTGCTGTGTAAAAAGAAAACATTGTGAAAATATTGATTCAAACCGCAATCTGTATAGAAATTGAGTTTAACGTGAATTTATTTCTAACATATGATACAAATAAATATCAACCTACTGGCGAAATATTTCCACCATAATAATAACGAGACCGTAAAAAAAATAAACATCAATTCGTCTGTATTTTTGTAATTTTATGTTTGTTACCTCATATCTTCCGAATGGGTGAACCCATATTGATGATTTTTTTATATGAAAGGTAGTGCTTGTGCTAGGTTCCCTTTTTTAGTTCAGTTCTGATGATGACGTCCATGAGTAAAAACCGTATAAGTCTTAAATTTGCATTAAGCATGTGGACGACAAATGGACGAATAACTCAAGACTACCCGATTTCGACGATTCGTTTTTTATCGGAAAGGATATACTTCAAGGGTTGTTTAATGATAGATTGGTTAGGTTTTTATCATGGGATCCCTAACAAAATAACGGAACTCTTCAATTCTCAGGAGTAACTTAACAGTACTCGGCAGAATCTTTTATAGGCTATCCAGATATTTGAGTGACCTACCGTGACATTGTTATGGTCAAGTGATTGTCGTAGTTAAATATGATGATTAAGGGAACTCAAAGGCTTACAGTAAGGGTGCGATATTTGGCAGAATATGTAAATGTCTGTAAACAAACGGCAATGAGCTTACGTTTGTTGCTGCATTGCAATTTTTATAAGGTGTATTGTGTGGTTTAAGCGATGGTAGCCGAGTGTGGGGGGATGTTTTGTGTATTAGTGATGTGCTCGATTACTATGAAGAGACTGATGAAGGCAGGGTGGCTTAATAACCGATCTGTAACGTGTAAGATGTTTAGGTTTACCCATATTCAGACAAATTTGTTAGTTTATTTTATATTCACTATAACCCAAAAATTAATTCAAAATTTTACCAAAAACCGCCTGCAAAACAATCTCTTACAAATATATGCTCTAAAAATAATTGCGTATTCTTTCTTAGTGTAGAGTCGGTGTCGGTGTATTGTCTATTACTTATTAGAGCATATATGTGGAACAGTTTGTTTTGAAGGTGGTTCATTTTTTTGTTAAAATTTTTATTTATCTTAATTATCTTTGGCCTAATATTAGGTAATTACAAAGACATTGGCGATTTCTCCAATCAAATCGAAGTTTATATGTATTTAAGTTTCATAAGATTATGTTATAAATAAAACTATTTCACTGTCGTGACTATAGACACTCATAAGGACTTTAGAAGACAGACACTTCTGAACTACGATTTGAAAGGCTACACATATCCCAAAACTATTATTGGGATATGGAAGTAGCCTCACAATGATTTTATGTCGCCGAAAAGCACAACTAAACAACAATAAGGTAACAAGGAGACCTCAGTTGTTCCTGCGAAATCTTATCCACGTATGTATCAGTTGGGCTAAGACGAAGACAAGGTAATTATATCTAGTTGTAAAGAACATTGCTGCTAAAGGTATTAATTACAAGGCCTTATAATATGTTTATCCTATGTCATGAATTAGATGCAAAGTCCACTATTGATTTGCATGTTTACGACGCACTAGGAATAATTTCCGGTTAAATAGGTATGGGTTATGTACACTGCAGATAAGATTACACTAGTAAAAGCATTATGTAGCTTAAAATATATACATCGCAGCTTTAGATAAATATATATAGCTCAAAATATGTATAGTTATCTGTGCTAGCGACATCGTCTGCGTGGGATAGTGTTTTTGGGTAGCATTTTTAATCATTTAAATTAATAATTATACAAATGTGACACTCGTATAGAAAGCTATTTGCAATGTGCCAGTGTAAAGAGCTTGTTGTCCTTTCTGATGCTGTACAAAATTTATTTTAAAACAGGTCTGTAGTGTTGGCGTAAAAGCGCGACATACAGACAGAGTTACTTTCATGCATTTATTTATTAGTAAGGAATGTTATTTAACGTCCTTGCGGGTGAAACTTTTTCAAGCTTTGAATGACATTTTTATTTATACTAAATAAACATCCTAAAATAAGTTTCAAGCTTCTTGCGCTAAAAATGACAACATTTACATACTTTACCATCCTTTTTTCGCATTAAAAAGTAGCCTAAGTCCTTTCTGAGGCTCTAGACTATTTATGTACCAAATTTCATTTAAATTGGTTCAGTAGTTCTGGCGTGAAACTCGACAAAAGGTTTACTTTTGCATTTATATTATGAGTAATAATTAAGGATACAAGAATCTAGAATGGTCTATATTTAGCTCGTCAAAGTTTCATATAGAAATTGGTTTAAAGATTTCGTATACTTTCACACAGTCTTTTGGGACAAAGGTTCTCATAGGTCCTCTGGAAGAGGCAAGAGGGAGCCGTTTAATAGCCTTTTTCAACCGACTTCAAAAAAAGGAGGAGGTTATCAATTCGTCTGTATTTTTTTTATATTTGTTACCTCATATCTCCCGACTGGGTGGACCGATCTTGATGATTTTTTTAAATGAAAGGTGGTGCTCGTCATAGGGTCCCATTTTTTTTACATCCAGTTCTGATGATGGCATCCATGAGAAAACCGGATAAGTGTTAAATTTGCACTAAGCATGTGCGCGACAAATGGACGAATAACTCAAGATGACGTCAACCAATTTCGATGGTTCTTTTTTTATTGGAAGGCATATACTTCAAGAGTTGTTTTGTGATGGTTAGGTTAGGTTTTTATCATGAGATCCCGAACAAAATAACGGAACTCTTCAATTCTTAGGAGTAAATTAACAGTACCCGGCAGAATCTTGTATAGGCTGTCCAGATATTTAAGTTGCCTACTGTAACTTCGGTATGGTCAACTGCTATTCGTAGTTAAATATGAAGAATAATGGAACTCCTCAACAGCTTACAGTAAGGGTTCGGTTTAAGGCAGAATATATAACTGTCTGTAATCAAATGTCAATGACCTTACGTTTGTTGCTGCATTGCAATATTTGAAAGGTGAATTATGTGTGAAGCGGTGGTAGCAGAGTCTGGGGGAGGCGGAATTTTAGCGTGTTAGTGTTGTGCTCGATCACCATATAAAAGACTGGTGATATCGGGGTGGCAAAACAACAGATCTGTAACTTAGGCTGCGGGTTCGATCCCGAGCTTGGCGATATTAATGTAAATTTAACTTTGTAAAGTTGTTTCATTTCAACGGTGTTATATTATATGAGCAACACGTTTTTCGTACATATATTTAGACAAATTTGTTAGTTTACTTCAGATTCAATAAAAATCAAAAAATAAATAAAAATTTTAACAAAAAAAGAACCGCCTTCAAAACAAAGTCAAATATATGAATATCCTCTAAATAGGTAATAAATAATTGCGTATTCTTTTATAGCGTCCTTCGTATTCTTATATTTGGAGTCTTACGTATGAGCTATAGGGAGAGACGCGGGAGCTGCCAAGTGGACACGTGGGGAGCATCTGCCTTGGCTGAGAGGAAACTATTGATGATAGAACAAAAAAATGTTCTACAGTTTTATATGCTGTATTAATATCTACAAAAAACTTACCAATACCATGTGTCCAGCTACTGTTGCTATGCCACTTTAACTACTTTTATACATTTCAAAAGTTGATAAAAGTGCCGTTAATAATCGAATCATATTATTCATACCTCTATATTAATCCTTGTACTATTTATATTAAAGACCGTTGCTATACTTTTTAAATTATTAAAATCGGACATTCCACTCAAAAGATATAACGAATTTTAAAATGTCAATATAAAGAAAATTATTGCGACCCTTATAACTTGGCCTGCGACTGGTGAGTTAGCTCATTTTCCAAGGATACCAATGATACCTAGCGATATACCTATACTGTCTTCATTTATATCCAGCTGAAAATTTCTGGAGCGTTTTAAAAAATTCTTTCATAATGTCTTTGAGATCTAGAATTTTTCAATACCTGTAAAGTATTTTTAAAATTGCTAATGTAGTCATTCCACATAGGACCTGTAAATGATGTCACGAATTTAAAAATATGTTAGTTAGATATATATTCGTTGTAATGTAAAATCTGTATGTTGATTACATTATGAATGTAAGTGGGCATCTAATAATATGAATGGAAGTAAATAAAAACTAAGTGAAATAAAACTTTTATGTTAACGAAAATAAATGTATAGTCCGACTTAGTTGACTTTCCACTGCCACGAGATCGGCATCTACGCGGGTGAAACCGCGGGGCATTGCTACTATAATAATAAAGTGATAAAGCCGAAACCAAATTTGTTTGTTTTTTTCCTGATTATTACGGTGCTTCTATATACTTCATGTATATAAAGTTTAATATTTTCCTATAGAATTTGGATGACATGCATAAATTTGAACAAAATATTTAAGAACATAGAACTATGCTTCTAGAGGACAATACTCTATCCACTGTAGAGCAGTGTTATTCTTACATATCGGATTTACATTTTATATATACATATAAAACATAAAATTAAGTGCAAATGAAGTATAAATAGAAATTTAACAGCTACTTTCAAAGTTATTGTTATTTATATGTAAAAGAAAGGTAAGTAGCAGCCCATTAACGTCCCATTGCTGGGCACAGGCCTCCTCACTCCGAGGAGCAAGGGTTTTTAGATTATAGACCCACCACGCTGCTTCACTGCGGATAGGCAGGCATAGTACACAAGTGCACTCTCTATTCCTTTACTCTCATAGTCCGATGTGACGGGAATGCGACACGACCGGCGAGAGATCAGGCTCAGGACCGACGGCTTAACGTGCTCTCGAAGGCACGGGTGTGGATCACACCTCCAACTTCCCAACTTCGGGCAAATATTGAGAAAATCTTAATAGAAAACTCAATATTAATTTTTGAAATGACCCGACCCGGGACTCGAACACAGGACCTCATGTCCGTAGTCGAACATGCTGACCACTAGACCAATGAGGCAGTCATAAAATCTATATCTCAATTACTGAATCATAAATAAGTTAATATACATGAATAGGATTCCCCCAAAATTATTGTCTGTATACGTTTATTTCTCGCGTTTCCTAAAGAGATATAAAAGAAATATAAATTCTGACAGTACCGTCACAATGTATATTGAATAACATTTTATATGTCCGTGATAATAATAATTTACACAGCAAAAAGACCGCAACACAATTTTAATACCAGAAATAAAAACAATTGTGTAATGCCATATTTTAGAGTGAAGATGGTTTAGAAATCATTTGTCAGGTTGAGCATAGGCATTTTAACAACATACCCTTCTGAGTTTGCTTCCTCATAGTTTTAAGAAATGTGTAAGAAACGTCCTATTACAAAAAGTACATTATAATATTGAAGATTACTTAAGCGACAACGATGTTTGGACTTGATTCCAGTAGCACATGAAAGCTTAACACATTGTAACTTAAAAATGTTTAAAGGGGTAAACGTTGAGTTTCCTGCCAGTTTCTTCTCAGCGGAATCAACTTTGAAAAGCGCTTTTTGAGCCTACTCGAATAAAGAATATTTTGATTTTATCAAAATCAATTGCTATTCGCTAGCTTCGCTATAACTCAAAAACGGCTGCACTGATTTGGCTTATTTTGGTTTGGAATTATGTGTGGAAGTCCAGGGAAGGTTCATAAAGTGAGTAAATATGATAAAAATGGTTGAAACATAGTACGAACAAAAATTTCGTTTTCCCTTAGATACTACTCCTACCAGTCAAACAAATGATGTTCGTCCTATCGTTCAGAAATCAAATTAAATTTAAAAGAATACTTATTTTAGGCGCATGAGGGTAAAATTTTTACGGATGAAACGCGTGATTAGCGTCACGATAATATGCAGCGATTTTTATAATAATTCGTTTGAAGGTTAGGTAGTTTTAATATTTACACGTGAAATTTTAATTTGCCACTCGACATTTAATATACGATTTCTCATAAAATATAAAATAATAATATTACCTAAATTCTCTTTTCTAAATTTTAAATTCAAAAAACAAAATTTAATAAATAATTTCTAATACTGACAAAAAATACTTCGCATTTTTATTTAGAATTCCGTCTTTTGAGAGTTCAATAAATTATTTGTATCAATTTTCGACACTTTTAAAATTGTAATTAAATTCCTACCATATCTTCATTTTTACCTCCCTCTAAGTCCCGGAAATCTAGTTTTGCTTTCGCACTTTCAATTTCATTTATGTTTGACATTTGCAATTGACAACCAAAAATTTCTGAACTGTAATATTTTAGGCACTATCGCGAGAATAAAGGTCGCGTTTTTAGTATACGAATTATTTATGTTCCGGTTAGGTTTTGATCACACATTTTAAAGTAGAAGCATTCTACAATCAAAATTCAACTTTATTATTATTTGGACAACCAGTAAATAAATAAAGAACGAATACAATTACAAAAATATAAAATATACAAACTATAACTTACATCTTATCATTATGATGTTGTTTATATATCTTCTTAGCTATTATATTATTATTAATCAGATCTATTTTTCACAAAACTCACTGAACAGTCGAGACTTCTCACTGTTTTTTTTCTAGTGTCTCTCCTTTATTTTCAAATGTTATATTGAGATATTTCATAATTATTGTTTAAATGCGTATCGTTTAATAGAACATTGTGAACTGTTCAACAAGCTAGGTGTTTGTCCTCAATGAACTAAGTACAGACAAGGAAAAAGTCATTAATGTGTAAAACAGAATTTGCCATTACATATTATAATAACTAGCATATTACACGCATGGAATTTCCTTTGGATTTCTAGTTTTATTTTACCATTATTTAGCAACGTTACTTATTTCCATAATTAAATGTGTTTTTATTAATTTCAATACAAAAGTAACAGATTCATTTTGTTTTCGAATGAATAAATGAATTTCTTTTAATATCAAAATGGTTTTCCATTATAACAAATATGCTCTAAATTATACGTTACTATATTTATTTATTAAGGTGTGTCACCAATGCTTGATTTCACCTACAACTCCTAAATTTTGTGTCTCTTAAGTATGTTAAGGGGTGGTTAAGGATTTCTTTCTTAAACCATGTGTCCCTTAATTATGAGATGTTTTAGGGAATGTTGTATCTTAGAAACATTAAGTTACTGACCACATCCATCTACAAACACATTGAAGATTTGATATGAGAGTGCACTTGTGTTAACGCATACATGGTGTAATATGCCTGTCAACTCGAAGTGGACTAGCCTATCGAGTCTGTTTGAAAAATCCTCTCCCTTGTGATTAAGACGGTCTAACTCTTTAACTAACCTAACTTAACTTGGACTGCTACTTACCTTACCATTTTATACAGTTTTATGCAGTAGATTGTTCTTCTTATCTTCGTCGTCGTCGCTTCAACCGATGGACGTCCACTGCTGGACATAAGTCTCACGAAATGATGCCCACAAAGCCTGATCTTGTGCCGCCTGGCTCCAGCGGCTACCGGCGATCCTACTTATATCTTCGGTCCACCTAGTGGAGGGTCTACCTACACTGCGTCGTCCGGTGCGGGGTCGCCATTCCAGCACCTTCCGGCTCCAACGTCCATCGGTTCGTCGGACTATGTGCCCCGCCCATTGCCACTCTAGGTTCGCGATTCGTAGGGCTACTCGTATGTCGGTGACTTTGGTTCTGCTACGGATCTCCTCATTTCTGATTTGATCGCGTAGAGAAACTCCGAGCATAGCCCTCTCCATCGCACTCTGAGCTTTCGAATAAGGCCCATAGTCAGCGACCACGTTTCCGATCCGTAGGTAAGCACTGGCAACAGGCACTGTTCGAACTCTTCGAACAGTGCGTAGATTGTGTAGTGAAATCTTATTTATCACTACCAAATTGATACTATCATATATGATAAACATACGCATGGATAAATGGAATTACAGATGTATGTATGTATATATTTATTTGTATGTACGAGTTTTACAATATCCTGTTTATATTATGTATAGTAATTGTATGGCTATTCATTTATACACACCACTTATCTTCTCTCTCCTTTCTCTGACGGTTTTCCTAGGGAGGTCTGGAAGAGATCGCTAATGAGCGATAAGACCGCCCAATTAAACACTAAAAGTAATTGTGCATATATTGTTGACGCAGTATTCAATAAAGCATATTGTCTGTCTATCTATATTTTGTAAATAAATTAATCTTTTTGTCAGACCGTACTTATGAATGTACTGTTTGATAAAGCTCGTTATCTATCAGGACGTCTGCAAGCGCAGCTAGTCTGTAATGGTCAACGTCATTACTACTAAATGATTTATTAACATAGCCCCATTGTTGATGATGTTATTGACATTGATTGAACTATCAAATGTATTTGAAGTGAAAAATTATGCCCATTTAATTTTTTATTATTATTGGTATATTTAAAGTTATTCAATGAAACTGAACCGTCACGCTGGACTATGTAACAGTTTTAGTCAAGGCGTCATTGTTATATTATATTTTTATACAAGATTATATAATTAAAAAACACACCTGATGTTAAGTGTAGATGCAGCCTAAGGTGGACCGCGTTTGTCTAAGAGGTGCCTATTCACTCTTGCTTTGATATTAGGCAACCAAAAGAGTTCGTGCGGGTTTTCATTTATTCTTTACTTCTATGAACTGTATATTGCAAGCTAGCTAAACTAGTAGGGTAATTTTTTACACATTTAAAAGCCTTAAGATAAATTTGTTTAAGTAAGTAGCAGCCCATTAACGTCTCTGCTGGGCACAGGCCTCCTTACTCATATGAGAGAGGATTTTTCTTAGAGCATAGACCCACCACGCTGCTCCTCTGCGGATTGGCAGGTATAGGACACAAGTGTACTTTCTATTCATTCACTCTCATAGTCCGACGTGACAGCAATCCGACTCCGACGAAATTAACAGAAAACTCAATATCTATTTCGTATTGGCATGACCCGAGACTCGAACCCAGAACTTCATGTCTGTAGTCGAACATGCTAATTACTGGACCAATGAGACAGTTTGTTTACTTTAAATAAAACTGTGTGTGTGATTTATGGCAGAATATCTATGCTGCCTCTAATCGCACCATCACTGTAAGCCGTTGAGGAGTTCCATTTGACTAGACAATAACTTGACCATACCAACGTTACGGTAGGTGATTCAAATATCCCGATAATCTATAAAATATTCTACCGAGTGTCTTTAATTTCCTCCTAAGAATTGAAGAGTTCTGCTCCTTTGTCATGGATCCCATGATCAAAACCTAACCAAGCTTTCATTAAACTACCCTTGAAGTATATACTTTCGAATTAAAAACGAATCATCGAAATCGGTTGACGTGATCTTGAGTTATTCGTTTACTTCTCGCGCACATGCTTAATGCAATTATACGAATTTCTCATGAATGCCATCATCAGAACTGGACTAAAAAAATAGGACCCTACGGCAAGTACCACCTTTCATATAAAAAAAGAATCATCGAGATCGGTTCACCCAGTAGGAAGATATGAGGTAAAAAACATAAAAAACGCTGCACATCTTCGTAACGCTAATCACGCGTTTATTCCGTACAAATTTTACCTTCATGCACCTAAAGAACTTCACAAACCTGTTATTATATGTTATATGCGCCGGTAACTATTGAAGATAGAACAAAAATGTTTTACTGTATATAACGTATTAATATCTATAAAAAAGTCCGTTATACCGTATGTCCAACTACTGTAGTAAACTACTTTGTTGCAATTTAAAAGTTAATAAAGTGTCGACAATAATCAATCTATAATTCGTAAAGCTAATTATTAATCCTTATTCTATTATATATTTTAATAGAGACCGTTAAAATACCTGTAAAATACTTTTTAAATTATTAAAATCGGACGTTGCATTTAAAAGATATAACGAATTTAAAAATGTCAATCTCAAGAAATTAATGTATCCTGAGTCGAACTCCAGTGTCAAATGTTGTGCATTGCGAAGTATTATACATTGCATTGAGACAATAAAGTATTATAAATAAATCTCTTCTCTAATATTATAGAAGAAAGTTATGCATTTTGCATCAAGCTAAAAATTACTGGATCGATTTAAAAAATTCTTTCAATACCTGTAGAGTGTTTTTAAATTGACTAATATCGACCATACTGATTAAATGATGTTACGAATTTAAAAATGTATTAGTTAGACATATATTGGTTGTAAAGCTAAATCTGTATATTGATTAGATTCTGAATGTAAATGTGTATCTAATAATCTGAAAGGAAGTTATTAACAACTAAGTGAAATAAAACTTTTATGTTAACAAAAATAAATGTATAGTCCGACTTATTTATTTAGAATAAATATAAATTTTAACAAAAAAATAACCGCCTTCACAACAAACTTACAAATACATTAATATGCTCTAAAAAGTAAGAAATAATTGCGTATTCTTTTATAATAATAATAATAATAATAATTCATTTATTTAGCAACAAAGGCTCAATTACAAACTATTTATTACAATTTATAACAATTTATAGTGCTCTTCGTATTGTTATATTTGGAGTCGGTGTCAGCCAAGGATGATGTTCCCCGGGTGTCCACTTGGTAACTCTCGCGTTTCTACCACCTATATATGTAGGTACCTTGGCTTACACCGACTCCAAATATAACAATACGAAGACTACCCTTTCGTGAGACTATGTTGTATGTTTCCATAAGTCTGTTCAAAGGAGCATATCTTCCAACATTGGTCCTAGAGCAATTTAAATTAAATATATTTATATGGTTCCTTGGGACTGATTTTGGTACATTAATATTAATTTTCTCAATAATACCTGAACAATTTATTTGGCCATGTAAAACCTTATGAAGTACATCATAAATTTTACGCCGTGATTCTAAAGAACTCAGTTCAAAATGAGATAATCTAGAGTGACAGTTTGAACGGTAGGGACAGCTTTTGTCCTTAAAACCCAGAAACCTGGTAAAGCTACATTGCACGCGTTCAATTCTATCGCTGTGGGTTTTATACAAAGGGTTCGAAATGGGGGACGCATACTCGAGACTACTTCTTATAAGAGATTTATACAAAATTAGAACAGTCTTAGGATTTTTGAAGTCTTTACATATCCTTTATACAAATCCAGTTAACTTCCAAGCATGTAATGTCATCCAGCAATATGTTCTATAAAAGTCAACTTTTTATCAATAACGACGCCCAAATCTGTTACGGATGATGATGTAACGAGTGTAACATTTATTAAACTCGACGTGGTAACGGGTTTCTTTTTTTGTAAATTTTATATGAAGGCATTTTACAACGTTAAGGTCCATTTTGTTAATCTTGCACCAATTAATTACTGAATCCAGATCAATCTGTAGCAACTTTGCATCATCATCTCTGGTGTTACTGATTTATATAATTTTAAATCGTCTGCAAAAATTGAACATCGACTATATCTAATGTGATCAGTGATATCATGTTAGTTATTTTAAATATATATGGTTCTACTTTATCAAAATATCCTACGATATTTTTAAGTTTATTTTTCTGTTGAAATTTAATTCTATCTTAGATATGATTGTTTACTTTCTTATTATGGTTAAGTTAAGGAAAGCCTTTTGTAAATATTTTCTGATTACTGGCGCTGTTCGAAAATGTGTAAATGTACAAGGTGATGAAAATACCTAATTATATTACATCGTGTTTCCAATGTTAGATATATATATAAAAATCTGAAAGGCTGAATGGGATATAAAACAAGCTTCACTGATAGTACTTCAAAATTGATTTACCTAGTAAAAGTTCGGGGACTTTCTTTTCATCCTTGAGCCTTTTCCTCGTGTCTGAGGGTCGTGACCACCACCTCCTATGGTGATCCTTTCACTTATTAAAATTTATGAGGTAAAACAAAAAAATGCAGGATAAAAATATGTTTTTTTAGTGTTGACAGTTTTTTAAGGGCTTGAATGTGATCTCACCTAATGGTAAGTGATGTTACACTCTACGATGGAAGCGCGTTAATCCGGTAAGAGGCGATATACCTCTTACGGTTTCTACACAGCATCGTACCGGAACACAAATCTCTTTGTTTTGGCGGTACGTCTTTGCTGGTAGAGTGGTAACTAGCCCCCGAAGCCTCCCACCAGACCAGACTCAGGAAAATTAGAAAATACAATTTCCTAAATTCAGATCCGGGACCTCTGCTAGCTCCGGGAATCTACGGAAAGGAAAATAACAAATATTTTTTGAATGTGTATGTCACTCCTAAGCAACTGGTGATATTTTGTTGCAATTTTTGAAGTGAAACTTCTTTAGGTGCATGGGAAACGCGTGATTAGTGTCACGAAGATGAGCAGCGTTTTTAATGCTAATACGTTTGAAGGTTAGGTAGTTTTAATATTTACAAATAACATGTGGCATTTTAATTTACCACATGTCATTAAATATACTATTTTTCATAAAATAAAAATAATTCATAAATCTAAATTAAAAATTCCAAAAGAAAATTCAATTAACCATTTCTACATATTAGAAAAAACACGTGGCATATTTACATTTACAATTCGTTATATGAGATTACAATAAATTATTTGTACTAATTTTATCTGTTTTGGTGCATAAATAAATAAATAAAAGTGTTTATTTATTTATTTATGTACCAAAACAGATAAAACAATATAAAACGATAATGGGTGTACAAGGGACAGCTTATCTCTTAAAAGAGATCTCTTCCAGTAGCCCTTTGACATATGAGAGTACTTAATGAGATGCGGTAGAGGTACAAGTACGTGTAACTAAACATAACTATATTATTATTATTTTCTTATCAAGCAAGAAACACGAAAAAAGATGTAATTTCATATTTTAAGGTGAAAAAGCTTCAGAAATCACATATCACAACTAGTTTTGGATTTGCCTCTACATAATAATAAGTAATATGCCAAAAACAGACTGTTTCATTTTATAAGCACTAGACTATCTGTATACCAAATTTCATTTAAAGCAGTTCAATAGTTTGGTCGTGAAAGCGCGACAGAGTTACATACATATTTATAATATTAGTAAGGTTATCCTTACAAGACTGCAAAACGAAATTTTGCTTCAGTTTTTTTACTACATAACCATAATCCTCGGTAGTATAGTGGTAAGTATCCCCGCCTGTCACGCGGGAGACCGGGGTTCGATTCCCCGCCGTGGAGGATAATTTTTTTATATATTACAACGTTGGTAATCCTACTGTTCCAAGGTATATTATTTATTTTATTTTTTTTATGAATCAAAAGTAATAGGAAATAACAAAAAAGATCTCTTATATCATCAGGATGATTGATACCTAGCAGGAGATTCCTTCTAGAAACCCTTTGATATAGGATGCTACTTAATTGAGTTGCTACTTAAATATATGACAGTGGAGATTTTAGTTATTTATGACGATGATGTTGATTCGCGTTATTAGCGTCACGAAGATGTGCAGCGTTTTTTATGCTAATTCGTTTGAAGGTTAGTTTTAATATTTATAAATAACATTTTAATTTGACTCGTCATTTAATAACTTAATATATATATTAATATAATAAAAATAGTTCAAAAATTATCTTTTCTAAATTTTAAATTCAAAAACAAAATTTAATTTAATAAATTTATAATATTGTAAAAAAAACACGTGGCTATTTTATTTACAGTTAGTCATTTGAAATTTCAATAAATTATTTATTTTAATTTTCGATACTTAATATTTTAATGACAATGTAATTCACGATTCACGATTCGATAAGTGATAGTTCATGAATTGGAAACCTATAAATACTTAAAATTTCGTCATTGCGTGTAAATTCATTATGAGATTTTTTATTTACAATAGCAATATATTATAAAATATTACAATAAAGGTAAACGCTAATAGGAGTTTACCTTTTTTGTAATTACGTATTAGCTATGTTAAACGTATATTGTTGATAGTGCCATCTATATTACAATGAGAAATTCAGTCAAGAGCATAGACACGATATAGATACGTAGTAAATTAGGTCTTCAATAATGACTTGTGACGAGAAAAGTGAATTGATCTGAAATAATAATATATATTACAATGTTTTACCTATTTATCTAAAATAAAATGGGATATTCAAAACAAATGCTTTTACATTAAATTCAAATCAAATTCAATGTTTTGGTTTGTTTATATTTGATAATATTAGATTAAAACAATAAGGTAAAAAGAAGTTTTAATTAATGTGATGCAAATATTTATCATCAATTTAAGCTTTAAATTTTGTGTAGATCGATCGATCGAACGATCTTAGAGTTATGATAGATTTTAATTTCATAAATAAATACTCCGTAAAAGTTTCAAATCATTATAAATACGTTTTTTAATCTATATTCTAAATTGTTTGTGTACACAAAATTCTGAATAAATTGTTAACTTAAAATAGTGTAAACTTAAATATTTAATACAAAAAATATATATGCAAATGTCAATGAACGAAAGAACGAGAAATTAAAATAACGATATAATGTGATTTGTTACATAGTCGAATTACAAGGCAATTTAGTTAATAATTCATTATAGAATTCAATGTACGCGATTTATTTATGTTCCAAAAGTTGTGGGCTGTGGCTCACGACAGTGTTCTGCATTATATGGCAACTTCTTTTTAATCAATAATACCTTTATTTCTTATCTGTATTTTTTAGTGTTAATCTGTGGTCGTTGTCACATAAACGTCAAGAATGTTTTGTTTCTCAAATTGTTCGTTTCATTCGCGCTCGATGCGTCGGCTTTAATGGTTATGTGAAATGTTGTTCTAACGCCCGGTTGTCCATGGGAATACTCGTAAGATTTAGTGACAATAATATTTAATATCAGTGACTCAAAAGGAATTCGAATATTACTATATATGACAGTGGATAAAGTAACTATATAAATATGGCTTTGGAGGGTGTGAAAAGTGAAAAAAGTGAGGAAAACAACGGTAATGTACCAGACGGCAAGGCGAACGGGATCGACAACAAAAGTAAACAGGTAGGAATTGGATAGGATCCTATTATATATGTTGACTATTAAATAATAATTTTAATGGGAATATTTAATTTATATTCTATTCAAGTGTGAAAGGCGTTTATGTGAGTGAAATTAGTGTTAAAAGTGTCAGAAAATTCGATTTAGCCGGATCGGTGGCGGAACGGCATAATTTTTGCGCAGCTCTCGTCTACTGCGGGTTGCGACTGGGGCACTTGGATATAGGTGTCACCGTGTACGGATATGACCTATTTTAAGAATTTCGAGCCTACTAAATATAAAAATCGATCTTCTATCATATATGAAAATAACAAACAACTATAAGTGCTTCGTGCATTGCATTTCTGCTTTCTCCCTATTTCGGTTACGTAATTATGACAATAATTGCAGGATATTTGAAGTTAAAAATGAATGTATATAGTTTTATATATTAAATACTAACTGTTCACACAAGATCGGAAACTATACGGCACCCTAACATCGCCGGACATAGCTAGTTATTGTATAAAATGTATTAAAATTACTAACATATACTTATAATTATATATTTCTCTAATTGTTCCTAATAAAAATAATATTAAATCTGTTTGGCGCAGGAAGTATGTACTGCTATATACCTCGTTGTAATCAGAGATATTATAAGAACCAATAAGATTTTTCCAATTAAGACTTTAATATGGAAAATACCTTGCTGCAATAAGAAAATGGCACTTCTACATTGTTATGTTTTTTTATAAATTTTATACAAACCAATTATTCCTTCTAATATGCTTAAAGACAATAGGTTCTCACCACACCAGTCTTACAGTTTATTATAACTGCAAAGTGTGTTTTCAAAGGTGTTTAATGAAATATATACACACGTAAAATATAAGATATCATATATAACAGTTTTACTTTTAAAATAATTACAAAATGGTGGAGTTTCAATTTCATAAATAGTGATTTTTTTTTATATTTTTTGCTGATACTTTTAGCTCTTCTATTTGGTTAAATCTATCTATTCGGTTCATATTTGGTTTGCGCAAATATGACCACGTATCACATTTTCGTAAAAAGCTCAAGTGGTTACCCATACATTTACGCCGGAATCTAAATATACTTTCTGTTCTGTACTGTGTACTATTTAATCCTAGTGCGCCTTTATATTTAAAAGACAATTTTCAATTTTATTCCCCTTATTGCAGACCCATAAGACCATCCCAAAACCTAAAATTAAATTTAATTGCTCACACTATGAAATTCTATGGTCTCTTGTTTAGTGTTTGTGCAATTCAATTGTGGAACAACTTGCTTCTCTCTCTATAAGAGAAGCAAAATCCTTGCCAATTTTTAAGAGAGGTAAAGGCATATAACCTATCCCTAATGGAATAAGATGACAACTATACCTTATTTTATTTTTTCTGTAGAATATATATATATATATATTATATAAATTCTTGTACATGTATATATATTTATTTATATATATATATATATATATATATATATATATATATATATTTATGTTTATTATACAAACTATTACTGTTATAACTATCACCATCAACCCCTTTATATTTTTCTGAAACTCCTATAACCCAAAGGTTGCCTGGAAGAAATTGCTATATAGCGATAAGGCCGCCTTATTGTACTACTTGTTTTGTATTTTCGTGTTTTCTCTATGTATTTTTCTTGTGGTGTACAATAAAAGTGTTCTCTCTCTCTCTCTCTCTTCACTGTGATCACACCTGATAGTAAATGATGATACAGTCTAATAAATAAGCATGCTAATCTGTGAAGAGCTAATTTTAGTCTTATATTTTGGCATTTGGCAGGTGGTCTTTTGCTGGTAGGGTGGTAACTAGCCACAGCTAAAGCCTTATACCAGTCCAAGCTCAGACGGATGAAAAAATACAATTTCCTACTGTGGATTGATCTGGGGATTTCTGCTAGTAAAGAGTATATTTGCATCACTACACTAGCGAGACAATCAAAACATCATTTTATAAAGATTTCCAAAATTCTACGATTCTATAGAATCCAATGAAATAAATGTCACCTTTACACTGTAGTTACATTGCAATTGCATCCATTGGTCTAGTATTCAATTTTAGTGACTTCAAAATTGTGAGGTCAAACTTGTCCGAAACTAAAGATAAGGTTTTCTGTTTTTAAAACTTAGTGTATATTTAAATCTATGAGTTCAGATGTAAGTATTGCGTTTCAAAGAACCTTGGTGGGCATGTTAAGTCATAAGTATAATATACTGTTAATATAGTAGGTGGACTTGCATAAATATACAATTCTATTAAAAAATGTGTCAAATGTCGTGGTAAGAAGTATATTACTTCTAAAAAAATTGTTTACTTAAAGACATTGTTGTGATAACTGTAAAATTTTAATGTGCATCAAAAATATTGCCTAATAGAGTATAATATCAGATCTTGTATGAGACATGATTTGAAATTACCCAAGAATTTTTTTTACTATCTCTCTTCTCTATAAATTGGGATTTATTAAAAAAAAGAGTGTTTCCTATCTTAAAAAATGTCAATGTTCTGTATTGAAGAATTCTATTTTGATTTAGAATAAGCAACTGCCTATCTGTCTAGTGGTTAGCATGTTCGTATACAGACAAAGTCCTGGGTCGGGCCAATTGGATTTCAAAATCGATATTGAGTTTACTATTAAGATTTTCTCAATGTTTGGCAGAAGTTGGGAAAAATTTGGTGGTGTGATCCATCTCCGTGCCTTGGAGAGCATGTTAAGCCGTTGGTCCTGCACCTGATCTCTCCGGTCGTGTCGAATTGCCATCACGTCGGACTATGAAAGTGAAGGAATAGAAAGTACATATGTGTACTATGCCTGCCAATCCGCAGTGGCATGGTGGGCTTATACTCTAAAAACCCTCGCTCATATGAGCGAGGAGGCCTGTGCCCAGCAGTGGGATGTTAATGAGCTGCTACTTATTTACTTTAAACGTAATATTTTAGCATCAGCTAAATTACCATAATGTCAATATATTTTTTAAGCCCCTACTGGGCACAGGCCTCGTCACTCATAGGAGAGAAAGTTTTGGAACAATCAATGCTTGGACTATTAAATGCTGAGTATCTTGATGGTTTCTTTATAGCAGTATCAACATTCAAAATCGGTTGTTGATTTGTTGCTAACTGACAATTAACACTAAAAGGTTCTTCTTGACCCTATTAAAATGAAGCATTTTTTCTGGGAACTTTTCAGAATATGACTGACAACATAGTCAATTATTTTCATACAATTTGATCTTGCACTCGCAAACTTCTGTATTATGTGCTCCTTGAATTCGGAGCTATAAACTTTTCAGTGAATAATTAAAGATGGAAATTTGCCACGGAATTGAACAATTTTCGCATGCAAGTGTTAAACAGGTCACATTGTTTGACCTGCTCTAGTGAACCAATTTAATTCATTTTGTGACAATTTAATGTTCATTAACCTTCAGTAATTTTGATAATATGACTTAAGAATTAAATTTCAACAGTTGTTACAAATTTTGACTTAGTTTTTATCATACATTACATAAGCGTGGATAATATATTGACTGTTTGAACGGGTACATACCACGATGGCGGTTTTTTGTCGTGACCACGATCCATGCAACTGGGTCGAAATATCGGCAAAATAAAAAAAAACGCCATCGTGGTATGTACCCGTTCAAATAGTCAATATGTTAATAAACCACGAAAATTTAAGTTTAAAATAATTAGCTTCGATAATCTTTGTATAATGATGAATATTTGCGCGTTGTATGGAGAGATCCTAGTTTCGATTCCCTACAACACATTGCGTGTTGTATTTTCCAATTTGTCCGTCTGTCTGTAAAAAACGTAACGCAAAGTAAGCCATTGAGAGTTTAAATTACCTCGTAATATACAAAATGAACTATTGGCCACTATATGTTTATAATATTTTTCCTTAGAGGAAGTTTTTCTTGATAGGGGCGTATAAAATTGTAATCTGATTTGGTTATTTACCTGGTCGAGTTTGTTGTGGGTGCTTGTCAGATTAAAGCGCCAAAGAACTCTCGCAATCTTATATATTAAGCCTACTTGCAGTGGCGTAACTATACCATCTGGGGCCCGTGGCAAATTCTTTAAATGGGGCCCATGGCAACATTTTTTGAAGAGGCCCTACCGCAAAAATCGTCACGTACTTATTTTAATTTTAATTGTACCACTTAAGTAGTTATCCAACACTAATAACATTTGCAAGAGCATGGGTTTATATATTTACATTAATTCACATTCACCAGTCTATATAAGTTCCACTGCTGGGCATAGGCCTCGTTACTTAGGCTCGAGTGAATGAGGTATAATCCCCAAGCAAGTCTTCATCAAGATACTTCACATTGAATAAGGTATTTATTAGGAAAAACTTTTTTACAAGCTTTCTGTTCCGCAATTTTTTTTTAGATCGGGCCATAGAATTTTCAATAGGCAGAATAGCCAAGTCACATTCGTTCGACTACCTCTTGGGCCAAGGGCCCGTGGCACTTTGCGAGTCCTGCTACCCTAAAGTTCCGCCACTGCCTACTTGATTAAAGGCTTTTTTTGATTGATTGAAACTGAGCAAAATCGTTCCATCTTTCTATTATCTGGTTAATATCCCACCGGAATAAATGGACATAAAAGTAGCATATATTTTTTATACATGTTAAAGTATTCTATCTCATATTAATCACCCAAAAAGAACTTTAATAAATAATTAGACATTAGAATAAACTTTACATAATCCTCGATGTTCTTCGCTAAGTTCGTATTTTGTTTAAGATTGAATTAAAGTTCACATCATTGCATCTAAAAGACCACTGGGTATGTTTTATAACTCAGTATGACATCATTTTGCCACTCACAAGCATCGATGATGGTTGGCAACCAGTTTCTTATAATGTGATGCAATCAAATGGGCGCAACATTTTACACATCCTATACATAATGTTGTTTGTCTTTTACAATGTTTATAATTAAAATCCATTTATACAAAACATACAAAATGTTTTTAGCTACGTCCTTTCGTAACCATCCATTCGATGTGCAGTATAAAATAGCATATAATAGGATAATAATAAATACAAAGGTATGAATAATTAAATTTTATTTTGTTTATTGTGCGCACTTTAACGTTTAAAAGTAATTGCAGTAGCATAACTACAGTAGTTAGACATATAATATCTTTTTCATAGATATTAATACGTTCTGTAATATTGTAGAACATTTTTGGTTTTATCTTTAATAGTTTGCGCAGCACACGCGGTAACAGATTTTTGTTTCACGCCTTGAGTTACAGTAATGCATTTTTTTTAGGAATCCCAATTTTTTTTGAGAAATTATTATAGCCGATGTCGCTCAGTGAACATACAGATTTCTAATGGTGAATTTACTTCTTTATAATATTTTCCATTAGATGAAATAGGCATTCAATTAAGTCGTACGTCATTTTATAGGTTTGTTATAATTTTTTTTTTTGTTCAAACAGCCAGATTAACATCTGTCAAGTATAAAAATCCGTTTTATTATATAATTTGTTATATTGTTATGGAATTATTGTCACAATGATTTTCTTATTTCTCAACTTTATCAAACTCCCCTCGTTATGCACTGGAAGTGCACCCGAGGTAAGCAAACATCTGCTGCATTGTTGCGGAATGTTTACAATAGCACGCTTTTGCATTAGGGCTGTTAACATGGCCTAGATAAAGATTGCTCACAGAAGCAATATGTTACACATTGTAGCATACAAAACTATCTTTAAAAGAGTAACCGTTGAGTTTCTTGCTGGTTTCTTTTCAGCGGATTCAACTTTCGGAACCGTTGGTAGATTTGTTAACAACGGACAGACTACTGATGATTCAAAAGTACTTTTTGAGCCTACTTGAACAAATAATATTTTGATTTCCTTTGCATAGTCTTGTATTAAAATTATTTTTAAGTCATATTTTGTGCGAATATTTGTAAAAACTGTTCCCCTCGGAGTCACTCACGTGGCTCTCGATTCTGTGGGAATATGCTTAAAGCGGTGCCTAATTAATCTACATTTCGCGAGTCACATTGTTTTTGACCTGTTAACGTCTTATCAACAAAAATCCACGAACGCTGCCAGCACACGAAAAAGTATAAATTATTGTCACGTTCAGTCGGAGCCCGAAATATTTTATTTATTAAATAAGTCAACAACATTTACGTATAAATGTATAGATATAGAAAGAAAAGTACATGTAACAATATTACGTAATATAAACATCACTAATAGACTTATACAGTAATTACATAATATAGAATAAACAATTGAAAATTAAGAAAAATAGTTAAAATATAGGTGGAGTTGAAAGAGAAAAAAATCTATGGTAATTTACGCAATGATACAATAACTTTGAAACCAGCTACTTTGGGGTAGCAAATATTTAATTTAATATGTAAAATTTTAACACGAGTGAAGTGAAAATCAATGTATTCTTCTAACGTTATCACGTAAAATTATCTTCCGTGAACCGAATTTACAGACAACCACTTCTATTTGAATTTTAAGCCAATCGCAAATATTTTTTAAATATCTCGCGATGAATGAATGAGTTTAGTTGTCAAAAACCATCTTCACATTATTGCTTTTTTAATGGAACCTGTTTGGAGCACATTAATGTGATGTTTCTAAAGTCTTAAAGGTAGATTTTTGTGTTTCATGTTTGAAACCTCAGCAGTATATGTATAAAATATATCTAACATCATTTTAACAGTGATGTCACATGTAGTAAACAATTTGCGTCAAATTCCTTGTAAAAACGCAAATTAATGTTATCAAATTTCCACTTATCGCTAAACAAGTTATTCTATTCTATAAAATTGGAATATTTCTTATAAATTACATGTAATTAACGCGATGAAGAAGATGGATTTATCTCTCTGTGTATAGTATCGGGCTTACATTTAATATAGAATAATTTAATTATAAGTTACAAATAAACAATTTGATTTAGTTTTTAAACTTTTAAATTCTTTAGGTAATTTATTACTAGTTTTAATTTTTTAGTTATAAGTTTAATTAAGGCATAAATATATTATTTATGTAATTTTTGTTGTGTCAACCCTAGCGTAAAGTCTCGTAGAGCTATGTAAGGCGTGATGTTGGATGGATATGCAATAATTATATGTTTTGTACAACGTGGAACGGAAGTGTACACTTAAGTCTTAAAAATAGTCTTGTTTTGTAGTCTTTATGTCTTTTAATTTATATTCTGCTGTAAATCTCTTTTAAAGAAAGGATATACCATATATCAATTAGGATCTCGTGCTTCTCTAAAAGATAAATTTAAAGAAACATCAATTCTCACAGTACCGTCGTAATATATATTTAATAATATCTTATATATCTGTGATAATATACATTTACACTGTAAGAAAAGTGAAAAACGCAATTTTAATACAAGAAATAAAAACAAACTTGTAATTCCATATTTTAGAGTGAAGAAGGTTCAGAAATCATTTGTTGGGTTGAGCATACGCATTTTAATAAGATACCTCAATCAGTTTTAGATTTGCCTCCACATAATTTTAAGAAATATATCAAAAACATCCTTTAACAAAAGGCATATTATAATGTCGAAGATTAAGCGATAGAGACGTTTGGACTTGATTCCAGTTGCTTATTGAAGCAATATATTATACATTGTAGCATACAAACTATCTTTAAAAGAGTAACCGTTCAGTTTCTTGCCGGTTTCTTCTCAGCGGATTCAACTTTCCGAACAGGTGGTAGATTTGTTACCAACGGACAGACTATTGACGATTCAAAAGTGTTTTTTGAGCCTACCTGAATAAAGAATATTTTAATTAAATTTCATATTTGCCTAGAATACCTAGAAAATACTAATTTTACGACTAAATTACTTCCGATCTAGCTTCATTGCAATGAATACAAACTCTACGAACAATTAAGAAACTTGTAGCGGAAGAATATACGATTTTATTAAATAAGAAAATGAATACAAGCTTAATTTAAGTGAGATGTCTCTTTGAATGATTTCGACAGTGTTCCTTCTGATAAAGTGCTATTCAAATTATAATAATACCTCTTCAGGTATAATAGTTAAATGTTAAAATATCTTTACTTATTTCGTTTATATGATTACAAAAGAAGCACCTAAATTAAGAAAATAAACTATAATTTATTACTTATGTTTTTCTATAAGAAACAATTGGAATAAAACATGTTTTGACTGTCTCTCTGGGCCAGTACTTGCTTTGCTAGCAGAGGTCCTGGTTTCGATTCCTGGCACTTTTAGAAAATTGTCGTTTCTAAATTTGCCCTATTAAATAGTAAGTCTATGACTGAGTCAAAAAAAGTAAAAAGTTAGTCTGTTCTCGATTAAATATTGTATTTTATAGATTTTCACTCGTGGTTTTGATACATCCCTTTTTTTAATAACTGTCGATATGGCGGACACTTAATATTAATTTTGACGCAAGAATATTTCATTTTAATTAGACGTAATGTTATTATTAAAATATAAACGAGTTTGGTTTTAATAATGTTAAGTTAAAACTGTTTATAGAAAATTTGTATACGTCAATTTGAAAAAAAATTATTTTGCCCGTTGATGGCTTGTTTGCTACATTTGTACATTATGTAATTAACAGATTTTTCCTCAACATACATACATACATAGCATCACGCCTCATTCCCATAGGGGTAGGCAGATACAACATCCTTCCACTTGCCACGATCCTTGCATATCTCCTTCGCTTCTTTCAATCTCATTAAACCTTTCATACAAGTTCGTCGGTTTAGAGTACTCTTGACCTCGCCGTTATTTAAAATGTCCTGGATTTGGTCCAGGAACGTTCGCCTCGGTCTTCCCCTTCCAACTTTCGCATTCACTCTTGACTCATAAATCCTTTTTGTCAGTCTCCTTTCATTCATTCTCTCTACATGCCCAAACCATCTAAGCATACCTTTCTCAATTTTAGTCACTACGTCTTCTTTTATACCACAACGTTCTCTTATCACACTATTTCTTACTCTGTCACTCAGTTTTAATCCACTCATGCTTCTCAACGCTCTCATCTCTACCGCATTTATTTTACTTTTGTGATTCTTCTGCCATACCCAACTTTCACTACCATACATAAGTGTTGGCACCAACACTCCAGCATGCACTGCCAGTCTAGCCCTTTGAGACACCATCTGGCTATTCATAAAAGCATGCAGAGCACCATTTACCATATTCCCTGCATTCACTCTCCTTTCGATATCACTTTCACATGTTCCATCTTTTGTAAATTTAGATCCCAAGTATACAAATTCTTTCACCTCTTCCACTTGTTCCCCATCTATCAAAATATTGCCATTCATCATAGATTCATCTCGTTCAAAAAGCATAACTTTCGTTTTGTTTACATTCACTTTCATTCCTTTCCCTTTCAAAGCTTCATTCATAATATTTAGCATCTCCTGAAGCTCGTTAGCGGATGACGCAAGTATTACTTGATCATCAGCGTAGAGTAAACATTTGATGAGTAATTCATTCATTCTTAACCCATACATACATTCTTTTAAATCTGTCAAACATTTATCCATGAAAAGGTTGAACAGCCATGGTGACGCAACACATCCCTGTCGAACACCTCTTTCGACAGGAAACCACTCCGTGTACGCTCCGTTTATTCTGACACAGGCACTAGAACCCTCATAGAGAGACTTCAATGCTTGGATCAGACAACCGCTCACCCCATACGTAGATAACGTTGACCACAGCCCATTCCTCACCACTCGATCATAGGCCTTTTCTAAATCTACGAATCTTTTCCTCAATATAGGTCTAATTTACATAATTATGTTAATCCGCTCATATATTATTCAATATTCAATTAATATTGCTATCTGTCTCAGTTGACTAATGCAGGTTATACGCGACAATAAGGCTTCGGCCAATGCCCTATTTACATAATATGTGATCAGGGGTTGTTTACTATTAACGAAACCATATTTTATTATAATGACTTAGTAATATAGTACATGAGGCATAGCAATATTTCATAAGCTTTTAATAATAAAGTGAAATAAGTAAAAAAATGTGGGGATTATAATTATAAGTTAGTAGTGTCACAATAACCATTAACCCAAGAAATTTTGCCATATTTATTGTTTTTTTTTTTTTTGTGTTTTCTCAGAATTCTTATCTAAATGAACTGATTTTGATTATTCTTTTTTTAATTCACACTTCTCTTGTTGTTACTGTCTATTTATCTATATATCGTTTTAAAGCTGTTACTTAATAAATTTAAAGTCTTTTTTTAAATAAAGTTGATTGAAAACTCATATTATATGTTGCAAGATTACTCAGATTATAGAAAAGCGTAAGAGTAAACGAATTACTCTAATTTTAATATAATAAACTAATATGATATTGTTGTGGGCTCTTCTCAGGACAGGGCGCGAAGGGACCCTCTTATCTTTAGATTTTAAGTAGTTTTTTAATACCATTATCAGTCGTACATTAGATTTAATGTATGGAATATGTATATATATATATATATATATATATATATATATATAAGTATGTCGGAGGGAAGATGTCTGTGGAACGGTGGCGCCATCTATAGGCGTGGACAGAGTCAATGGTGGCAGTCCGGCGGGAGTCACTCGGCAGTTGTCGAGTAGCGCTCGACCGGAGCAGTCAACTGTTGAAACTGTCGCGTTCCTAGCTATTAGTGTTAATGAGTTTGTATAAATTGATATCAGGAACATTAAGTGGTTGAACATTATAACTCGAGTTAATTAATAAAGTGTTTGATTGCACCAACATTACCCACGAATGCCCACAGACTAAGAAATTAAATAATAGATCCAATTAATAACGATGTCGGCGGAGAACCCTACGTCCCTGTGCTTTATGCTTCTCCGTTCTCTATTATTCTCCGACATATATATATGAAGATAATTTGAGTTTGAGCTTGCGTTTGTCTCCACATTTAGTCCTATATAATTTTATCCAGATCTAACCATTAGTGTTTTGTGCTATTCTTTATAATACTCATTTAATTAACTTAGACTACATTGGTTATAGTCTCATATTATTACTTTTGGATATAGAATATGTTAAACAAGTAATATAAAAACAAAACAGATTCCTACAATTACCAGTACCATCTTGAACAAACCCCTTAAAGTTCATACCATGTGCCTTTTTTTTGCGCTGGGAAATGCCTTTACGCACCCCGATGAATGATTAATTCCATCGGGAGTGTGGGACTCACTGATAACAGAATACCCACTAAAAGCCGGCGGATCCCTCCCCATCCACTCTCATCACTAGAGGTTCAATGCCTACAATTATTTGTTTTTAAATACGATTGTTAATTCATGAAATAGAATAAGTAAAAACTATATCAACATCAAGTGTTAACCACTGCAACTTTAAAACTTATTGAAAATTTAAACAATATGTATATATAGAGAGTGTATCAGCTAATATTATTAAAGGAATTGAAAGAAATATGGAATGCTGTTATGTACGTTTATATATATGTATTATTCATCTATACGTATTTGTAACTGATCTTGACTTCTATTTGACTGTGATTGAATGGATTTTCGAATGTTTAGTTACACATTTCTCTGCAATAAATATTAGAGTTAACGATATTTTTAAGGAAACGGGAGGCACCATGTACACACCCTGGAATAGCAATGTATGTGAAATTTTAATTAACGTTATTAACTGCGTCCACAATTTCCTCACTGAGTGTAATGTCGGATATTTACAGGTTCATGCAAGTCGTAAAAATCTACCAACGCAATGTGAAATGCAAGGCAACGGGTGTGATGTCAGCTTACACAATTATGTCATGTTCACCTTGGTGTAACATTGAAGCTTCGGGCTTAATCGTGAGTCGCATGGCTTCGGCTCTGTTACCTCTCGAATTACAGGAAAGAATCCTGTCGTGTTTGAAGTGCAAGTTAAATACACGGAAATACATTTACTTGGGTTTTCAATTGAAAAGTCTTCCTTTTTTATTTGTTTATCTATAAGTCTTTGTAAAATTAACTATAGAGCGATTTCTTTCAATCGAGTTCGTAAAGGGCGTTACAGGAATGGCGTGAAGTCTATTATTTTGACAGACATATGAAAACATTTGCCAAATTTTATTTTTATGTAAGGTAAGTAGCAGCCTATTAACGTCCCACTGCTGGGCACAGGCCTCCTAACTCATATAAGAGAGGGGTTTTAGAGCATAGACCCACCACGCTGCTCCACTGAGGGTTGGCAGGCATAGTACACAAGTGCACTCTCTATTCCTTCACTTCTATAGTGTGATGTGACGGAATCCGACCGGAAAGAGATCAGGCGCAGGATCGATGGCAACTACACAATTTCGGGTAAATATTGATAAAATCTTAATACAAAACTCAATATTGATTTTTAATTAGCCGGGACTCGAACACAGGACCTCGTGTCTGTAGTTGACCATGGTAACTACTAGTCAAATGAGCCAGTTAAATTTAAAGTCGTCGTCGGCGCTTCAACCGATGGACGTCCACTGCTGAACATATGTCTCTCGTATGATGTCCACAAGTCTCGAATTTGCGCCGCCTGGCTCTAGCGGCTACCGGCGATCCTCTTAATGTCGTCGGTCCACCTTATGGGGGTTCTCCCTACACTGCTCTGCCCGCTGCGGCCACTCTAGCACCTTCCGGCCCCGACGTCCATCGGTCCGTCGGACTATGTGCCCCGCCCATTGCCACTTCAGGTTCGCAATTCGTATGACTTTGGTTCTGCTACGGATCTCCTCATTTCTGATTTGATCGCGTAGAGATACTCCGATCATAGTCCTCTCCATCGCACGCTGAGTGACTATAAGCTTTCGTATGAGACTCATAGACAGCGACCACGTTTCGGAGCCGTAGGTCATCACTGGCAACACACTGTTCGAAGAGAAAGGTCTTCAGACACTCAGGGTCATTGGACGAAAGAATCTGCCGTAATTAAGTGCCAAAGGGCGCAAAAATGTTTCAATTACATACACAGGGTAAGCTCGGGTTACTGTAACTGATTGAGGTAGAGCCAGAAAGAAATAGTAGCGCGATATACGGGGTATAAAGTCGGTAAAATCGGTCAGCATTCTAATTTCTCTGATATATCTATATACACGAAAGGATAACTGAACAACGGTTTTGGAAAAGGTACTATTGCAAAAAAGGTAAGATGTGACGCAGTATTGTTTATTCGACGTTTAAAAAGAAATAGACGCTTAAACTATAACGATCCATAGGAAATAGCGTACGTTTACATATGTATACTCGATAAAGGTTTGTTTTATGGTCATGTTATTATTTACTAGCAATATGGAAATAGAAAATGACTGCTGTTAGGTACACAGTAAACCAATTACTCAACCTATATTAATTTATCTCAAATAGATTAATGTGGATAAGGAAAATTAACAATGGTCAATAAAACTTGTAGGTAATGCCAATTATTGTCCTCTCCGTGGTTTAGAGACAACATCTGACATCATCGAATTATGATACCATTTACTTAGTGAACTCTAAGGCTTGTCTTAAGTTCATACAGAATAAGCTATATGGAGTAACTTTATTTAAAGGTACTTTTTAATTTCTATATGTGTATTAGAACAAGATTGAAACCGATTTGATTATCGTATTGGCGAAATATTATACAGCGCCTTTAATTAAAAGCTCGAGTAAAAGACTTATTGGAGGAATTGCAAAATATTAGGAAAAATCAAAACAATAAATAAACTAAATAACTTCACTTATTAAAATTTAAAAGAAAGGAAAATAATTATCTCTATTTGTACATTATGCCATACATCACAATATATTTTAGTACATTTTACAATACCTTGCGGTGGGTGGCATAACCTAGAAATTGTACCCAGCTCAGCATTTATGCTACACAGTCTCCAGACCATGCAGCGCTGATTTTCAACTGTATCCCTAGACCAGGTGCCACCACAAACGCAGCCCGATACAACCTAATCTATCCTTATATGCTATCGTTGTACACATGTTAGAAGTGAAACTTCTTTGGCAAACTAAGGTATATATTTAAACAAATGTAAAACTTTACATTTTCGAGACTAAGAGAGAGAGAAAAAAGAGGATTTGTTGGGAATTTAATGAATTTCATTGTCATTAAAATATTAAAAGTGTCGAAAATTTATATAAATAATTTATTGAAATGTCGAATGACGAATTCTAAATAAAAATAATATTATGTTAAATTATTAAATGACGATTGGCAAATTAAAATGACAAGTGTTATTTGTAAATATTAAAAGTACCTAAGCTTCAAATTAGCATAACGCTGCACATCTTCGTGACGTTAATCACGCGTTTCATGCGTAAAAAGTTTACCCTCATGCGCCTAAATCTCCCCGCGTAAATCTCGAACAAGTTTTCTTATAAAGTCTGTGTCAAATAAATTTGTCTACGACCCTCTCTCTGGAGGCTGACGTCGGAGTAAAGTATCCAATGTCGAACCATCTATTATAATAAATGTTCTCCAGCCTTTGACTTTGTTATTTGAAGAGCCTTCGCGATTTACGAAGGCTGTGTTACAGAAGCGTCTTATATTATATCTGATGACGCTTCGTTAAGAGGGTTCTCTAACACCCAGTTGTGAGTAGCTGACGTCACGTTAGAAACTTGCAGTCTCCGCCATAACAAAATTCACGTGACCTTCTAAAGTATTCACTGAAGCACTTTTGAACTTTATATCGGCTGTTTATTCTACTTTATAAACACTTCTCGCGACGCCTGACCATTTTATTAAAAGTTTTTATACATCGCTGCTTTGGATGAAGACTCACACAATCCATTTATTTTTATTGCTGACAGGTTAGCTTATTTTAATTGATAAGTGATGATACAGTTTAAGATGGCAGTGCGTAAACCTGGTAAGAGGTAATTTACCTGTTATGGTTTCTACACAGTATCGTACTGTAACGCAAACTTGCGTATTTGCTGATAGGGTAGTTACTAGCCAAGACCGAAGTCCCCCACCAGTCCAAACTCAATTAAATTTAGCCTCTAATCGAATATAGGCCCTTAATTCTTATTCAGATTGGCGAAAATGACGTTCTGTTAATAAATGTTGTTTTGTCATTGCTTAATTTAAACGTTTCGTTTGATTGTCAAACTGCTCTCCTGTAAAATTATTTTTTTCTATATGTGTCACTATTCTTTCAAAGCAGCGTGATGTTATCTCACTCACTCACTTCAACCGACGCACGTCCACTGCTGGACACAGGTCTCACCTAATGATGCCCACTGTGCCCAATCTTGTGCCGCCTGTCTCCAGCGGCTACCAGCGACCCTCTTTATGTCGTCGGTACACCTTGTGGGGGGTCTGCCTATACTGTGCCTTCCGGTGCGGGGTCGCCATTCCAGCACCATTGAACCCCAGCGTCTATCGGTTCGTTCGTTCTATGTGCCCCGCCCATTCTACGGATTTCCTCATTTTTGATTTGATCGCGTAGAGAAACTCCAAGCATAACCTTTCCATCGAACGCTGTGTAACTTTGAGCTTTCGAATGAGGCCCATATATATGGGCGTGAGTAACTGGTTGCAATGGTCGTTAAGAGGGTTGTCTAACACCCTTTTCTAATTAGGTGACATCATGTAGACAGTAAGCAAAACCGAGTCATCTCCGGCTTAAAAATATTCATGTGACCTTCCAGTGTGTTCATTTAAGCACTTTTTAACCTTATATAGTGTGTCTAATGTACTTTATAACCACTTCTCACGACGTCTTACCAAATTTATTAAAAGTTGTTATACATCGTTACTTTATGTTCTAACTTTATCGTTAAGAATAGTTATATGATCCAATTATTTAAATTGCTTATCTGGCCTGATTGTTGTTGTGTTGTGACACGTCAGTACCATCGTAACACCGCTTTGATATCTCTGATAACCCGCTATTATAATATTACAAAATTCGACAGCTATTTCTGATGTTGGACTACTCAGAATGCTCTGCAGTAGGCCAACATCAAAACAATTTTGATCATAACGGGTTATCAGTGATTGTCTTCCGCTACGATTTCTGATATGCTCTAGAAGATGTTGAAGATGATCTTCTAGTTGACCGAATAAAGTGTAGTTTGGTGTAGTAGTGGTTGTGTTTATTTAACAAATAGGAATATTTATTAGAGGGATAATCCCTGGACCATAACTCAAAAGCTACCTTAGTATGGTTTCTACCTAAGTTAGCATATCCGAAGCGGGTACTCGCGGAGTTTCGCTCTCCATATTATAATTCGTTTTCCATGTACTTCGTATCATTTTAACTTTCAGAAGAATCTCAGATTAAAAGGGTGTGATAGGAGAATCATGTCCGATGGCAGAATTATTCCCAAACATTTAGTGTTTTCCACTCTTTCAATATATTGAAATTGATATTCCCTGTTATTAACATTGCCACAATTCTGTAGTTTTACTTTAAAATTAGGTTCGGATGGAGTGCTTTTACTTACAGAGAACGATATACAGTTTGATTTCCGTACATTAAGCACTGATTGGGTTATTTTTAGCCACAGTACAATTTTCGATAATCTCTTTTCAGTGTCTCTATTTACATACTCCCAATTATCCCCTCTATTCATTCCCTACTTTTCAACAATACATGTATCGTGTTATATCGTTTATTTTACTTTATCAATTCCTCTGTTTAAAAAATATTATTTTCGTCGTGTCTAACAGTAATATTTCTTTTTGTTTAACATCGTTATTATAAGGATAGAATACTCGTTTACTTATCTCATTTTCCTTAATTAGAATTGCCAATGACATACCTTATTCAAGACAGTGAATTGATAAAACCTAACAATTGTTTTGACCCTGTTAACTTTTTATGCGAATTATGCGACAGTGAATTATATACTGTTAAAATTGAATATAGATGCTAAATAAAGGTAAAATTTTTTGGTCAGGTATTGGTCATAATTGTCTGTAAATCTTTATATCGTGTCTAGATCTATTATTATGGCAATTAGTCTATTAATAAAATTGAACTGTCTGTTTACAATATCGCGTTTGTTGTGATAACTTTTAAAAGTTTTTGTCTAGCTCTGACTTTTAGTATATAAAAGTAAATGATGGTAAAAGAAACATTTCAATATTTCTCAATAATATAATGTTAATTGTGTACAAAAGTATTGTACGTGTGTGTATTCATTGATAACTTATGTATGTTTTTATTGAGAAGGTTTACGTTTTATACTGACTTTACTAGTAGTTGTTATTGTTTATACAATGGCATTATAGTCCAAGGTAACGATTTTTTCCAGTAAATAAACTACAAGGTGGGACGGCCGCACCTTGTATTAGACATACGGCGCAATACCGTCATGCGAAACCATGACCTTGATTTTTGTATGGTAATTTTTGACAAAATGCACACGATATGTTGGATTCTAGCAAAGATGGTAATATAAATAATGTATTACAAATAATTGTGAATAAAATCAGATCTTGAAAGTCTTGATTTGATTCGAAGGCTTGCAAGGATTGATTAAATTCCGTACCCCGAATACATTTATCAAATTGTCTTTATAAAGAATATTTATGATTGCAATGCGTAGATTAAAAGTATTATTACCATCGTCTGTCACCCTATAACAATTCTTGTTAAATTTTAAGGTTTATAAAACCTTTACTCCACAACTAAGCAGTAATTCATATCTTGACAGGTTCAAACACGTTAAATCGTTGTCGAATTTTCGTCCACCCGAACCATTGTATAACAAAACCTCATTGTAACAAATAATTATTCCAAATCAAAATATGCTTTATTCAAGTCAATAAGCACTTTTGAATCGTCAGTAGTCTGTCCGTTGATAACAAATCTACCGCCGGTTCAGAAGTTGATCATCCCTTAGATAGATAGAATAATCTTTATTGTATTAGCGATCATTATTATTTTATATGTGGATTGCTATTAAATTACTATATTTGTTTATTATGCTGAGGTAATCAGTGAAACGTACATGCACTACATCCGGTTTTACGCTATTCCGGAAATTCTCAAATTTAATCAAAACTTCTGTTAAGTCGTCGTTTTTACGACGATTGTGATGGGTGGACTTATTATTTTTGAGTGGCGCGTTTGTTATAAGAAAGGTAGCATAGGAGAATGTAGGAACATTTGTCTAGTGACAGTTCTTAGTTTGTATTAAACGTTAATATTGTGTTAAAAGTCATTGTGTGTAATATAATGAGATTAGTATTACTTAATATTGTTATACTTAATATTATAGTATTAATTAAACTATTGATTGTACTATGAATGCATAAGGCTTATACACAGGCATATACACGATTTTTTCCAGACAACCTTACGGAATAGGAGATCGCGCTGAAGTAGCTGGATGCATAAAGAGATCATACATTCTAATAATAAATAGAGTAAATATTTAATACAATACACGAATAAAAAACACATTGAGTGTAAAAACATTATTTTGCTGTCTTATATCTACTAGCACTTGTAAATAGCCACGGCCGAAACGCTGACGGGAATTGAACCCGGGCCCTCTGCTAGCAAATCGAGTATTCCCACATAACAGATTTACCATTGCTTCGGAAATCTCAGAAATAAAAACAATGGAAACGCAAGAGTAAAAGACTAAAGAAAATCTGATTAGTTTTTTGAAAATAAACGCATAATGGACACGAATAGCAGAATAACAATGGATTATAACGGTTTATGAAAAATTATTATTCCGTTACGCTACGCATACCCTCTGTAGTGGGGTTCAACGCAATCTGCATGGCGCAGTTGATGATAATTGAATCCATAATCTCCTAGGGGATTAAATAGACTTCACACACTAGGGGACATTACCGTTGGTGCTTAATGCTTTGATATTAAACAGTTTCACGGTCTCACTGGCGCAATGGTATAAGTACTTGTTAGGAAATTACATTTCATGACTTGTCGGAGTCTAGACTGGTAGGAGATGCTATGCAGAAAGAGGTAATTTGCCTCTTACCTAGTATCACTCATTATTATGCGAGATCTCAGTTAATCTCTAACGTGTCAGCAAATATTTAATATATTTTTTATTTATTTCACACACTTTTTTATTTACAATAAAAAACATAAATGATACACTCATGAAAACCCAAATATTCTGCCCGAGATAATGGTGTATGTACTCACCCCAGCGTATTTGTGTCGAAAATGACGGACGTGGGAAATATTGAAGATTATAGTACAAATCCTGATATATTGTACGTATATATATACACTAACTATAACAATTTCTCAAAAACAACGGATATAAACATTGCGCAAAACGATTCCCCCGATTTAACTAGCATGATAGATTACGTATTACTTTCGACGCTTAAGACCAAGGAAAGGTTTTACCCCATTCCCTCGGGATCGAGAACTACGCAGGTAAAACTTGGAAAGCAGGATTCGAGAATGTCTATATTGACAATTCAAAACGATAAATAACGAGTTTACCCATATATCCACAGATTCAGGAACTATGCTGGTGACTCCGCCAGAAACACCCAGTACATGCTTTATGGACTTTGAAACCATCAAACTTTGGAGCACTAAACTTACTCAATATTCGCAATTAACTTGAAATTGCATCTCCCATATTCCCATGGAATCGGGACAAGTGTGTAAATGTTGAAATATTTAAGATTATAGGACCAATCCTGCGACTTCTTATACAATTTATAACTCTAATGCCTTTATTTATCATTTTCTTTATGAATAAACCAAATTCTCCAGCATTATAATTTATGGGTTTCGAATTAGTTACCATATTTATCCAATAGAATGTACTTATGCCCATGGACCAGAATTTATGACTAATAATTTTTGTTTAGAGGTATTTTATCAAATAAATCAAAATGAAATATCCGTTTGTAGTTTTAAAATAACACATTGGTATTTAATGCATGAGCTTGTTTATACAGAAAGATCAGTTTCTAAATTTAACATCATTAAATTTAAAAAAGAAATTAAAAGTGCGTGCGTACAAAGTACACAAGTCCGAAGTGAAATTTCTTTGGAAAACTGATTTTTAAGTTTGTTTATATTTATACAAATCTAAAACTTTAGATTTCCGAGACGTAGAGGGAAAGAAAAAGGAAGATATGTTAGGAATTTAATTGACATTAAAACATTGTGTAGGAAATTTATACAAATAAATGATTTGAAAACAAAAATGCCACGTTTTGTTTGTCAATATTAGAAATTGTTAGTTGAATTTTGTTTTTGAAATCATTAAATGACCAGTGGCAAATTAAAAAGTCATATGTTACTTGTAAATATTAAAACTACCTAACGAATTGGCATAATCACGCCTTTCAACCGTAAAAATTTTAATCTCATGCACCTAAAGAAGTTTCACTTGAAAAAGTACAATTGGAATATAGATTTCACTACTAACATTTTTTTAATAATATTTTAGATTTAATAATATTGCAGAATTTGAAATTTATTCAAAATATTGTAAATAATAAATGGGAGTGTAATGATACAAGTAATTATATGGAATGTATTTAATTTATTTTAGTCAACTTCCGGTCTGTTTTGACTATATAGACGTGCAGTGTTGCGTATTGCCGCTATGGTTAATGAACGTGGACAGCGACTTCCGCATGCCACTCGTAGACAAATCGGGGTCTAAATATATAAAAATTATAACTCATATGCATTAAATTGCCTCATAGGTGACACGAGGTCCTGGGTTCGAGTTCCAGGTCGGGCCAATTCAAAAATCGATATTGAGGTTTCCCTTAAGATATTCTCAATATTTGCCCGAAGTTGGGAATTAGGCGGTGTGCTCCACCCCCGTGCCTCGTAGAGCACGTTAAGCCGTCGGTCCTGCGCCTGATCTCTCTCCGGTCTTGTTGGATTTCCTTCACATTGGACTATGAGACTGAAGGAATATAATAATAAATTTTATTTCAGACCATTAGTCCATATAATATGTTAATCTTTCTTAGACCTACGTTAGTAACAGTATAATTAATCTAGGTTAGTAAAAAAAAAGGAAGTAAGTAGCAGCCCTTTAACGTCCCACTGTTGGGCACAGGCCTCCTCACTCCGAGGAGCGAGGGTTTTTAGAGTATAGACCCACCACGCTGCGGATTGGCAGATATAGTACACAAGTGCACTCTCTATTCCTTCACTCTCATATTCCGATGTGACGGGAATCCGACACAACCGGAGAGAGATCAGGCGCAGGACCGACCGTCAGTATTTGAAATGAAAATTTTTCCTTAATCTACACTTAACCTAGGTAGACCTAATAGAGCAGCGTGGTGGGCCTATGCTTTAAAACCCTCTCTCATGAGTGAGGAGGTCTATGCCCTCCCGTGGGACGTTAATGGGCTGCTACTGTACGTTAATGGGGAGCTTTAGTAGAATATATTTAAAATTGATATACATCTAATATATTGTTCACTACGGTACATGCAACGTGTCTTTATATGCGATGTTTCTTGCTAGACGTTCCGTGACGGATAGGTTTCTTATTTTAATACTTTATGTCCAATACAACTTTGGAAAAATAAAATAACGTGTATGAATAATAAAAGATACGTGTAGCTTATTTCTAAACGAATGGGCCGAGTATACCATAGCTTATTTATTAATATTACCTTGTTTATTTATAAGAAATCTGTACAAGAAGGATGTAACTTACCGGCATTGGTTCTAATTTTATGAATAATTTGTACCTAGGTATCCATACGTGTTATTTAGGGATTAAACACAAATAACTCATTAGCATTGTCGATACTTTACAAGATTTAATGTCTCAGGTTTAATTTAGCTTACATCGAAACCAAGTAGACTTACGAGGTGTGTTCAAAAAGTATCGCGAATTTTGAATTTTCGCGGGTTATGTATATTCGAATTTCGAATTTTTTGTGGCGTTATGTTGGTACTCATGTCTCTCACTTATGCCGACAAGCTCGGCCATTTTGAATGTTCATTTAATTGTTGACAGCTGCTTTGCTTGCACGTGTTTTGGATCGTCTTCGATTTTTACCTATTCAAAAAAATGGATCAAAGAACCTGTATCAAATTTTGTGTGAAAAACGAAATTAAGTGCGCGGATGCATTCCGAATGTTGACTGTGGCATACGGAGAAGCTACCTTGGACCGAAGCAACGTTTATCGGTGGTACAAAATGTTCTCAGAAGGCCGAGAAGATGTGAACGACGAAGAGCGTGCCGGACGCCCGAGCACTTCAACAACAGACGAAAAAATTAATGAAGTGGAGAAAATGGTATTGGCCAATCGTCGAATCACCGTTAGAGAAGTTGCTGAGGACCTAAACATATCGATTGGCTCGTGCCATTCGATTTTTATCAATGATTTGGGCATGAGACGGGTCGCCGCGAAATTCGTACCAAAATTGCTCAATTGTGACCAAAAACAGCATCGCATGAACATTGCTAATGAGATGTTAAACTCTGTCCGCGACGACCCAAATTTGCTCCAGAGGGTCATAACTGGTGACGAATCGTGGGTTTATGGTTATGACGTGGAAACCAAAGCTCAATCATCTCAATGGAAGCTGCCGCACGAACCAAGACCGAAAAAAGCGCGCCAAGTTCGATCGAATGTGAAAGTTTTGCTGACAGTTTTCTTTGATTGCAGGGGCGTGGTGCATCATGAGTTCTTGCCACAGGGAAGAACGGTCAATAAGGAATATTACCTGCAAGTTATGCGCAATTTGCGCGAAGCAATCCGCCAGAAACGCCCGGATTTGTGGAAGAACAAAAATTGGCTTTTGCACCACGATAACGCCCCTGCTCACACATCGTTGCTTGTGCGCGACTTTTTGGCCAAAAACAACACACTAATGATGCCGCAGCCACCGTATTCCCCAGATCTGGCCCCCTGTGACTTTTTCTTGTTCCCTAAACTGAAGAGGCCCATGAAAGGACGACGTTACTCTTCTCTTGACGAGATAAAGACGGCATCGAAGGAGGAGCTGAACAAGATAAAAAAAAATGATTTTTTGAAGTGCTTCGAAGATTGGAAAAACCGTTGGCACAAGTGTATAATATCTTATGGGGATTACTTTGAAGGGGACAAAATAGATATTCATGAATAAATAAATAATTTTTGATAAAACACAAAATTCGCGATACTTTTTGAACACACAGCGTATAGTGTTCTGAGAAAACGTAAACAAAGTACTGCAATAGCACTAGCATGTACAAAGTATATTGGACGTATAATATTATAAAATAATCTAAAATCTTCAAAAAGAAAACCCGTCTTAAAAGGATTAGTTCTTTGTTCATCTCTACTTACAATAACTACGTTAAATGATGCATGCATTATGCATTGTATATGTACATGTTGATCGATTGCAATAAATTGTCAAAAAGGGATTAAATTAAAACAAACTATTTGCCACATTAAATTTCAGTTACATTAATTGACGTTGTCGCTTAAAAGAAACTCAGAATGAAGATTCCTAAACCTAAATAAGTATTCCAGGAAGGAAAATTCAATCTGATTATTTGCGTGTACGAACCAATCTTTTCAATTGATCCATTGAATTTGAAACGAGATGTAACCGCAGACTAATCAATACGAGGGCCATTGTTGTTGTGACGGTTGTACAAACGTATTCACGTGCAATTTGTCTTGTTATGTAAAAATGTTTCATTATTGAGTTGACATTTGACAAGGCATTACATAAACATGATTTTTAATGCCGTGTTTATTTAATGGATGTATCTTTTATATTATTCTGGTACCCGCGACTTCGTCTGTGTGGAATGTTTTTTGAGTAACATTTTCATTAATTTATCTGTTCTTAGCCGACTACCCGGCAATAGGAATTTTCCTACCTAATTTCAAGTATGTACGCCTTATACTCGGAAATACATTCACTCATTCTTAAATAAAAGAGGATCTCAGAAAACATATAGAAGCATTTGAGATGTGGGCCTACCGACGTATGCTCAAAATCAGCTGGACCCATAAAGTTGCCAACGCAGAGGTCTTGCGACGAATGGATTGTCAGCGGGAACTTTGGAAGACCGTCAAAAAGAATAATGTTGTGTATCTAGGTCATGTTCTGAGATATGACAGGTACGGACTCTTACAACTAATAATGATGGACAAACTGGCTGGCAAGAGGCGTATTGGTCGCAAGAGGAACTCCTGGTTGCGCAACATCAGGGTATGGACCGGGATCGCGAGTGCCGCTCAACTATTTAGCCTCGCGAGGGACAAAGTTAAATATAACTGACTGCCAACCTTCGTTAGTCCGACTAACGAAGAAGAATTCTTACATATCCACTCACACCTACATAACAATCACTAAGTCTTCATAAGTACACAGTGAATATCTCAGTTTATCTTTTCATTGTTTCTAAATTCTGACTTCTTAATGTCTACTCTATTATCTCAAATATTATATGGTAATCTGTGTAATCCGTAATTGGTCGTATATTAAGTAGTCTATGTAAAGGCACTTCCTCGAATGTGGCGTTACAATCGTGGGTTTTGTCTGCCATAATGTGGGTAGTCGAGCGAGGAGATCATCGTCGGGTATCAATAAAATATTCCACAATGCAATTACTTCCTTCTTTATTCATTTCACTTTAATAAATCAACACTTATATTTTAGATAATTAAAAAAGTATAACTAGAATTAAAACATTCCACCAGAACGCGTGCGCACTCTATGAAATCCGAACCAGTAATGGCCGCTGCCCCAACGCTCGGTGTTGTCTCGGTCGCATGTCAGCTGTCAACCTCAAAATGTCAAATCCGATTCGATTGTAAACCGATTAACAATCTGTGCGCCGTCATATGTAACAACTTGTTAAAACGCTGTTGGACTACCAAGAAATAAATAAAAATAAGCCGCTTGGCATTTTATGTGTTGGAGAATGATATTATTAAATCTGAAATCTAGTTAAAATTACTCACTAGTTAAAATTAGTTTAACTTGAGTTTGTAGTGACAGTAAATTTTGTTTTTCTTTTAAATTAACGCTTTCATTTCATCTGTTTTATTTTTTACATTAGCCATATCTACATCAACATCTTTTGTTGTCGCCGTTATTAGATCTGCAAAGTTGTCATTCTTCATTAAAGTTGCAATACTTCGAGTAGGCTTTTTCACTTTAAACTTAACCCTAATTTCTTTATTCCGGGTTTAATTGGATTCGATCTTGGCTCTTAATCACTTTAAACGAGTGGATATTGTGAACAATTCTAATTGTGAAAGAACAAATTAATTATAATAAGTATCTTTGTTCATAGCCCATTCAGCCTCTTTGTTTATTCTATTACACAGAGTCAACTTCAGTGAAAGTTTGACCTTTTGCTTTTGTTTGAAGATAGAGCTTATTCACGGGTATGATGAAAGTAAACGGCTTTCAAATTGGACTATAAATTTTGAACACCAATTCTGCAGTCATTTTCTTTTCTATTATTTGTATACCGTGACGTTGTTGATAGACTTACAAGTTTACACATATCTGTGGGAACATGAACATTAACTTATTTCCTAAATTTGTTCAGATATAATTTAGAAGCCAGAGAAATACTGTGGCCAACTTCTTTATGGGTTAGATGAAAGTGAATGTCATTAGAATAGTATTTTAAATCTTAATTACCTCTCCCACAGTTATTATTTCTATGGCGTGTAAGGTATAGCTTTGTAATAGATTTTTAGGTTCGATTCTTGTTTTTCGAATATCAGGATTACCATATTTTTATAATTTATTCCGATATATTTTAAATGGGTCAAGTTTATAGGACCCGTGCCGTCGTTATTCAAATTGGATGTTAAATTTAAGTCTTGATTACCCAGTTATTATTTGTATTGTGTGTAAGGTACGGTTTCTTTAGTCTATTTATAGGTTTGATACGTGTTCGGGGAATATCAAGATTACCCTATTCCCTAAATTTGTTGAGATATAATCTAGAAGGAGCATAATTGGTGAAATCATGCCGCCAAGAGCGTTCCGGTGCATTGTTGCGATGAGGGTGATAAGAGGTATAATTTCCTTACAAATGTGTTGCCGACGCAGATTTTATTTTAGAGATTAAATGCATTACAAATATATAACCCTTTTTTAGATATTATAATATCGGTACTCCAATGGAGATACAATTAAAAAGACATTAGTTATATATTAGTGAAGATTTATTATCGAAAACCTTCATCTATAAGAAAATATAGAGGATTTCTCGCATACTTACGATTCTCGCTTTGAAATAAATACTATTTAATTGGCTGTATGGTAAATGCTAACTAAGTAAGCGTTGTTTGTTTGTGTTCAAGGTCCTTGTTTTATGTTGGCTCATCATCATAACACTAAATTTACTGCTTTTTATGTTGTATATGTGTCGGATCCATGAAAACCATTTATATATTGAAGTAACAAACAGTACCTTGTTAAAATTATTCTAAGTACTTTGTCGAATTTACGGTATTTCTTTTTTTTGTAAAGGGCTTCAAGCATTTTCTTCAAAACACACTAGGGGAAATAGCAGAATAGCCTTTTTAATAACAAATAACATAGTGTAGAAGTTTATTAAAAAAACATTAAAATTATGAAAGTTATTACATTCTTTATATATTTGCCTTTGAGCTAAAAAAGACAAGACTGCGTGCTTTGAAATGTAGATTGTTTCTTTAAGTATAATGTGCTATGCTGTATGAAAACTAAACAAAATCCGTGTATTCAAATTTAGTTATAAATGGGCGTTAACGAGGCTTACTGGATCACTGGACTTATAGCTACTAAGTAATTACAGCCCCTGATATGTAGAAAATATACATGTATTAATTACATATGTATGTACGAGTATAATATAAATTATGCGACCACAATCATTCGTGACAATAACGTCACAAGGATTTTAAACTATATATTTAACATGTCTTTAGCATTTACGCTTGTGTTTTAATCCGAAAGTAAAAAAATATATTCAAATTACTTTGATATTACACCATGACCGTAAAGTACTATAATGTTAATCCAAAATATCGTCGTCGTCGTCGCTTCAACCGATGGACGTCCACTGCTGGACATAGGTCTCACGTAATGACGTCCACAAGGCCCGGTCTTGTGCCGCCTGGCTCCAGCGGCTACCGGCGACTCTCTTTATGTCGTCGTTCCACCTTGTGGGGGGTCTCCCTACACTGCGTCATCCGGTGCGGGGTCGCCATTCCAGCACCTTCCGGCCCCAACGTCCATCGGTCCGTCGGACTATGTGCCCCGCCCATTGCCACTTCAGGTTCGCGATTCGTAGGGCTATGTCGGTGACTTTGGTTCTGCTACGGATCTCCTCATTTCTGATTTGATCGCGTAGAGAAACTCCGAGCATAGCCCTCTCCATCGCACGCTGAGTGACTCTGAGCTTTCGAATGAGGCTCATAGTCAGCGACCACGTTTCGGAGCCGTAGGTCATCATTGGCAACACGCACTATCCAAAATATAATCTTAAAAAAAACCGTATCTATTGTCAACATTTGGATCGAGCTAAATACAATACTAAAGTTACTCCTATTTGTCGCAAGTAAAAACAACACGATGTACAATGTTTAGAAAATGTATTCAGAGTTATGTATAGTTTCTGGGAAAATCGATTGCGGCGATTAAACACATACGATATAAATAAAGCAAGGTCAAGATTTAACTGCGACTCCGCGAAATCAGTTTTATTAACACCTAATGTAATAAAATATTAAATTTTATTTCAATCTGCACTCACTGAAATTATCTCTCGTCTCGTTGTTACTGAGATTAGATAACTGAAACGGTGATTCTACAATAAAAGAGTACGATAATAAAATTGTGTTATTGTTAATGCAATCTTTTTTCAATGTCTTTTCGTAAACTCTAGGTTTTTTGCTGTGTAAGAGTATAATCTTTTTAATTATAAGAAAAGGTTTTTTACTGTTATTTATAGAATCATATATTTTAGTAAGTGTCATTATTTTTAAACTTTTTCCATCTTTAACTTAAAGTCTTACCACGTTACTCTTTGACGTGTGCGTTATTCGTCGTCGTCGTTATCTTAGACAAAGTTAAAGTTTGTGAAAAAGTGAACAGTTATTACTTTTGAACTTTTCATTATACAATGAACGAAGAAACGGAGAAAGGAATTTCATTATTTATAGAATTAAATGTATTCTCATAACTTTTTATTGTATACATAAAACACCATAATTCTATCTATGTCCGTTGTAGACTTTGAAACAATCCAACTGGTATGCAACAAACTGATTTAACTAGTTTTAGAGTCGCTCACTAATTTGCAGGTTAAGTAATACTATTCTCATATTCTTCATTATTATATTACATACTTTGAATGACTTAGAACACAATACTAACGTTAATACAAACTAAGAACCGTCTCTAGGCGAATATTGCTTCATTCCCCTGTGCTACCCCTCTTATACTAATCGCACCACTGAAAATAAAAGCCCCACTCAAAAATAATAAGTCCACCAATCACAGTCGTCGTAAAAACGACGACTTCTTAAATTTGAAAATTTTCGGACTGCGTTGAATCGAATGTAGTGCTTGCAAATGTTTCACTGATATAATTATACCTCAGCATAATAAACAAACATAGTAATTTAATAGCAAACCACAAATAAAACAATCATGATCGCTAACACTAGTAAAGCAATAATGCGAAGATAATTTTAGACGACTAAACACACTCACTACCTTCATTTACAATCACGAAATCATCAGAAATAGTAGAATAGACTTGAAATTTAGCTAATTGTAAGTGTAACGCAATAACCTTTAAAGAACATCTAGTATAATTTAAAAAACTTTAAGTATCTGATTAAATTGTAGCATTTATTGTATGTTATACGTTTGTATTCTGATATAATATGTAAATTGGAATCATGTCTTATAATAAATACAACGTGAGGCATGTTAGTAATGACCAACCATGGTCATACATCAAACGAAGCCACGTTGATGGGCGTTGCTACCTAGAAAACAATCATTTAGCAGCTTTAAACCGTTAATTATATAATATCTAATTTATGTAAGATTATGTCGCGTGTCATGTGGTAGAGCGTGACCGCAACAACGCGAAGTGTGGGTGGAGTACCTAATACAACGAGAAAAAAATGTAATATAAATGCTCATAGACCAAGCAAGATCTTTAGCCTGCAATTTGTTTCGGAGTTGACCTAGTTGGCGTGTTGCATGTACGCTGAAATTTGTCTCTTTGTGTTTGAAATTATTATAATACTAGCTATTCCTCAAGGTATCACCCGCGTAATTCTAGTAGGATTATATTGCGAAAAAGACTCACTGTGTTAAAATTCAAATGTCACGATTAGTATTCAAGATCTCGTGGTAATTATGTCGCCTAAGGTCTTTATATATTGCTATCTACTGAAGCTGGTTTTGGTTTGAGATATTTCGATTGGATGGTTTCAAATACTGTAAAGGACAGCGGTACAAACAATTTGTAAATGTAGGGATAGCATAGTTAAAATTCTCTGGTCGGAGATCTTACGCTGCCGACCATAGTTGCCGCTGTGAGTCTGTCATCTTACAGAAGGCGGCAAGTTTGTGAGGGTGAAAGATGCAGTGCTTGCTGCCCCTCTCCGCCAGTGGAGGTTGAGGAGTGGTAGGCGTACAGTCGCCCACCTGCTACGGCTTACTTGAACCTTCTGTTAGAAGCATCTGGGGAGCCATCTGAATTAAATGCGCAGGCGAACTTTGGCCCCCACCCATTAGATAAAGAGGATTCCGCTGGATTTTAGTGCCACATTTCCAGCGACAAAAAAAAGAAAAGATAAAAAAAATTCTAAAGATTCTCCATTGCTTTGATGCCATATTTTTGCAATTTTTTATAGACATATAGCATGTTCATGCACACCGAAAGGTAAGGTTTTGTGAGGGTCCTCTGTTGACCTTGTATAAATATCTGAAATAAGACTTGTATCAAAATTAATTTCTCATACAATCAACGAGACCTTTTGAAATAGCAATAACACAGCGACGAAAATGTCCATTTCTCGTTTGTGGAATGTTTCCTTGTCCCATTTCTAAATTTGCCAGGAAAATTATAAAGTCGTTGTAATTTCTTTGTTCTTTCTTGCGCAAGAAGGTGATTGGTTTAAATAGTATAATTAGCTCATAAAAATGTTCGTCTAAAATTGTTGCCAATTAGGGCAGACTAAAATTATTATACCAAATGCTTAGAATATTTATGAAATAGTTTAGAACTCACTTGCTTTTGGTTTTCTGAATGATTTTAGCTAGAATATTTTGCCTGAAATTAGTAACGCCAAATATTGTAGTCTCTATCTGAAGGTGTATGAACTCTGTTATTTTTCTATTTTTAATTTTAGATTTAAATAGCCTACGAATCCGTACATCTGCGTGAAATGGTTTTCTCAGAGTTGCTGTTTGGTTAATTTTGTACATTTAATACCGCTCTGTTTACATTTTTTGCTCGGAAAATTGTTTCAATGAGTTTTTAGGTCAATATGTCTACCGTTACGCAAATAGAATTTTTTATATAAGTTTATTATATTTTTCCTTAGCAACCGATTTGAATGAATGATCAGGGCTGACACTTTGTTTATAACAGCTTTTGTTCAGCTTAAATAAACTTTGAATAAGACTGCTAACTGCTACAGCGTCTTAATGTTGAATAATTGAACTTTACTTACTTTTATTTGAAGTTGTCTGATGTTTAAGTTCAACAACAGTTAATGGCCTTTATAGCAATTATTTGGAATGGCTTATAACATGCGAATACTTTTATGTAATGTAACACAAGTGTCATTTTACAAAGTTGCTTAATCGATCCATCTTTTTTATGACCTAATTTCTCCTAAGACAGACTGTGGTTTTACCAGGCCGTAACTCGGCTGGATTATGGCGTCGAAATGTCGGTTCGTATTTTTCTTCCGGCTCCACCTCACCCCGGCCATGGCCTGTCATAATATGAATATGCTCGCCGAGCAGTTTAAACTGAATTGGCAATGTTCCGTATGTAATAAAACTCGTCGTATTTTTGTTTCATATCAACTGAAATTTTTAGTGACTTCGTATTTCAACCATCGAATATCTGCTTTTATTGCACAGTTGTATAGATTATTTTCCCCGTAATAATTTATCAGATATTCTTTCTTAATTGTTCTTAATGTTCCCCGTAGCGTCGTCCACATAGTTCACCGTGCCAAGGGAATTTTGGGAAATCTGTAAATGTACATAGACATAGTCAGTTTTCTTACATTTACTTAAATAAAGTTCTGTCTACATATATCTTTTATTTCATGGACCTTAATGGCAAGGGATCCTTTAAATTGTGATGTGTTTTTTTGTTGTTCGGAGTGTATTTAGCTGTTAGTCCTACTGGCTTCTTCAGCGTAACCGGAGTGATGGACTGGCTCTTAAAGAGGCCGCCACTTTTGGAGTGCGAGCCTTGGAAGGCGAAAAGGATTGTGAACTGGTTAAGAGCGTCCCCGGGAATGTGGGTGGAGTCCACGTCCGGGTGACGTCAGAAGTCGGGGACCTCGACTCCGCCCGCGGAGTTTTCCAATGTGAAAGGACAATTGCGAAAAATTTACTTATTATTTAAGTGTGATCTACTCGTATACTGTATGACCTAACATGAACTATATACCCGGGCAACAAACATTTGGAATGATACGTCATGGCACTGGTCCAATCCGGAAACTCGATATAGAGATTGATTATTCATTTCTCTAGACGCCAAATGACCTACTCGGAACACTACTATCCAACGCTTTATAGAATACATCCTATCATTAGAAAATATAGACTATCCTGGACTCTACTGAGCACTTAACTAAAAGTTTTATAATTTTAAGTTGTGTGATGAGTCATTCAAAGCACGCGATATAGATTGTGCCATTCCTCTATCTTATTTCTATATTCCTACTATTAGTTCACATAGTCAAGATTTTTATAGGGACAATATGGTGTCGTTCAAAAATTTGTTAAAAAGTTGACACTTGATGTTAATACAGTTTTTCATGCAGATAATAATTCAATAATAATATTATTTGGCGGTGGTAGAAAAATACTAAACCGAACTAAAAGCTACAAAATAATTTGTTATAATAATAAGTTATAAACAGAATCATTTAATTCAGAGTGAAAAGCGTGGGGTGCATTTGACAACATTCCCACTATCCTTTCATAGACAGTTGCCAATAGAATGATTGTAGCCTTTAATATGTCAATGTATTTGCAATGATTGTTAACGTAAATTCACACACACAAACTTAAGCATATACTTTACATTAGCATATCCTTATAACGTAATCAAGATGTAATTTCCTTTCTTCCGTTGCATCTGGTTCTTTGTACGGCTTCGGTCACTCGGCACGTCGAAAGCAGGCGGTGCGTGACGTCATCAGATAATGTCGACGAATTGGAAACAACTTCATATGCTTAAGACAATATAGTACAGTAAGACTAAATAATCCTTTCTAATTCTTAGTTTTCGTATATACTTCCCCCATATATACAACTTCGTCAAATTTGCAATCGTTTATAAAATATTTTTTATTTGACGAGCTCGATGGCGCAGTAGTGCGAGTACTCGCTTTGGCAGAGGTCCCGGGTTCAATTTCTGATAGGCCGAATTTAGGAAATGGAACTTTGTGATTTGTCTTACTCTGGCCTAGGAAGCTTTAGCCAAAGCCTACCACCCTACCAGCAAAGACGCACCGCACGCGCGCAAGAAGAGAAAGATGCTGTGTAGAAACCAAAAGAGTTAAAAATGCCTGTTACCAGATTACCTCGCCAATATCTTAAACTATATATGATTACTTACACTCTGGTGATCACTATAAAGCGCAAATCTGTCGGCAATAAAAACTATGAAGTTCTACGTTAGCAGGAAAAAAATAGTACTAGCCTACTTACATCCCACTGCTGAGTACAGACCTTCCCCAGAATGACTCCCGGGATATGCAGATGTTTTCTTTCCATCATGGGTTCACTAGAATTACATTTTTTTAAAACTTATAGTGGGTGGCATTGGACATTAATACAGGTTTTTAAGCATTAATAACATTTTTTTTGCGAAATTATTTACAGCTATTGAAAGCTCACGATAAAGTACCAAGTTTCCTTTCTATGTCTCGTCTTAAAGAAGTTTGTTCACGAATTGTTTTTAATTTTATTTCTTATATAACTTCTTAAATGCCGTTAAGAAATAAATATTATCCTTAAGTTTTAAATTTCTACCATCTCTTTTTTAAATATTTTGAGATTTACCTTTTAAGACACTCAGTGACTCATCATGAGACCTCCAAGGATCTCCAAAGAGCTTCGGTCGATGGACTTGACATTTTGCATACCAATTTCCTCTCGCGACTTAGACCTTAACTTAAAACAGGGTTCCCCATATTCTTTCACAATTAGGATATAATCATGATAACATCTCCAAAATTATTTGCCTGATTCACTTGAAATTAATAATTATTGCGATGTTGAGCTCACTAAGGTACTTCTGCTAAGAAATTCCCACGATGAGAAGTCGTAATATAAAGGTTACCTGACTTTGCCTGGTACCCGGTAATAAGGAGGAACTTAATAAATTGCTTTTATTATCTGTGCTTATATAAAACCATGTGACATATATGTGTCATGAACATAGTTCGTAAAAGGAGTATTTGTGTGGAGTAGCAGTTGTCAGAACAAGTTCACTACAGGTTCTCAAGTGTGTAATATCGCGCAGCCTGGGAGTCGAGAGTCGTTGTTGCATCCGGTTGCCTCTAATAGAACTTTACCGTTGCACTGTCGTACTCTTCTGGGCACTGCAATTTAGAGATAGTTGTTTTGTTGGTATATATATTTTAGAAAGAAAGAAAAACCATTTATTCTTTTCACACCGTGAAATATGTACATTTTTTTTAATGTATAAATTTGTGTGGCGGTGTGATTCAGAAAAGGTGACAACTCAGACTAACATGGGATTAGTGTAATAATCCCAATGCCAGTGGCCACCCTTTCACGCATCTCGACGCTTCGCGGCGGCAAGGTTCATATCTATAATGCAATTTCACTTTATTTTTCAATGATTTCAATTAATTAGGAACGCGAGTTCATGATCTATATAAAAAATAAGTGTATTAATGTGTGTATGAACGAGAGTGAACGAACGAGACGCAGAACACCTTCACTCTGGACCTATTGCTTGGAAGCTATTAATTTTCTTTTTGTATATTTATTAAGCATAACTTATATTTAAATTTAAAATTTGACCCTGACTGCAAAAGACGCAACAGAGGAGGCAGGTTGTTTCAGCATTTAGTAACACTATATTTAAAACTGCCTCTAAAAGACGCAGACCTATGGTCATGGGTTCTTAAGGCGTATAAAGTTGAACGGGTATTATGTGTCGTGTATTTACGTCACAAACCCAGGATATATGATATAAATACTAAGGTAGCTTGAAGTTAATTATCGCAAATAATAAATATGCAAAGTGTAACTGCCGACGGTACTCCATTTTTAACCATCCCAGTTACAGTGTATATCACTAAAACTAGTGTTTAGCGGTACACACTGTAACCTTAATATGTACGAGCCTAATATTACAAAATCTTACGAATGTTACGAATACATTTATCAAAGTCGTCTATTTAACGTATTTTTTGAAGAAGTCCCTAAGCACTGCCCGTGATAGCCAACGGAAAATTTATTTTTGTATTACGAATACATTTATCAAGATATCTTTTTCTAACGAATTTTTATTTAATGCAAAATATAGATGTAGGATGTTAGTTTCTTAATTAATACCATCAATATCGAGATCTTGTAAATCTATTATCATGTCAATTATATATTACTTCTAGAAAAATCATGAAAGTATCTCTCAGTAAGTACCCAAAACTAAATGTATAAGATTTTAGTTACTCTATGTGAACATCTTTTATACATACATACATACATACATAACATCACGCCTCATTCCCATAGGGGTAGGCAGAGACAACATCCTTCCACTTGCCACGATCCTTGCATATCTCCTTCGCTTTTTTCATTCTCATTAAACCTTTCATACAAGTTCGTCGGTTTAGAGTACTCTTGACCTGGCCGTTATTTAAAATGTCCTGGATTTGGTCCAGGAACGTTCGCCTTGGTCTTCCCCTTCCAACTTTCGCATTCACTCTTGACTCATAAATCCTTTTTGTCAGTCTCCTTTCATTCATTCTCTCTACATGCCCAAACCATCTAAGCATACCTTTCTCAATTTTAGTCACTACGTCTTCTTTTATACCACAACGTTCTCTTATCACACTATTTCTTACTCTGTCACTCAGTTTTAATCCACTCATGCTTCTCAACGCTCTCATCTCTACCGCATTTATTTTACTTTTGTGATTCTTCTGCCATACCCAACTTTCACTACCATACATAAGTGTTGGCACCAACACTCCAGCATGCACTGCCAGTCTAGCCCTTTGAGACACCATCTGGCTATTCATAAAAGCATGCAGAGCACCATTTACCATATTCCCTGCATTCACTCTCCTTTCGATATCACTTTCACATGTTCCATCTTTTGTAAATTTAGATCCCAAGTATACAAATTCTTTCACCTCTTCCACTTGTTCCCCATCTATCAAAATATTGCCATTCATCATAGATTCATCTCGTTCAAAAAGCATAACTTTCGTTTTGTTTACATTCACTTTCATTCCTTTCCCTTTCAAAGCTTCATTCATAATATTTAGCATCTCCTGTAGCTCATTAGCGGATGACGCAAGTATTACTTGATCATATGCGAACATTTTTTTATCAAATAGATAAAGTGAGATCTACAAATAAAGGCATTAGATTTGAAAGTTTTTATCAATGAAACTATCTGAAAACCGTCGACATTCGACTTTTTTAATAGGGACCATCGATATTTTAATAGAACCTTATAATGCTACAATATAAAACAGCACAAATCCAACTCTTAACACATCAAGAATCTGGTAAAACAGCTTTCCTCATCGAGTGCCTCTGATAATAAACATTCAACACGAAAACGTAATTTCCCTTTACTGGTGGAACAATTTGCTTATTACGCATTGTAAGTGGAGCAGTTGTTCCGGCGTAAAACAAACTGTCTCATTTAAATTAATGAAATTAACTGCAGAGTGATTCGTTCAACACACCCTTTGCGTGCGATTCTGAATGAGTTAAAAGCTTTGATTTTATTCAATGTGTGTTGCTCTTCTTCTGTCACGCAAATAGTAAGATTCCATAATGTAGTTGTTAAGATTTCCTTTGATACAGACCTCTTATTTTGATATGCCATTGAGGTCACATGCTTAAATTTATAGTTAAGTTTAAAACTGCAAGGTCATAATGTATCATTTTCAATAACTGTGTAGATGGGGGTGTATTTCCTGTCTTAATGAAGTACAGTAAAATTATACCAATGTTTAAGTCGGGCAGTAATTAAGACCCCTCTAACTTTAGACCAATATCGGTTCTTCCGATTTTAGTAAAGTATTCGAGAAAATTATATTAAACCAATTGCTACATTTTCAAAAATGTAATCTGTAACACAGTAAGCAACTTGGATTTACGCGAGCTCGTTCAACAACCGATGCTGGTGTACAGTTATTACATAATATCTACGAGGCCTGGGAGGAATCATGAGATGCGCTTGGTGTTTTCTGTGATTTGTCTAAGGCTTTCGATTGTGTCCAGTATGAATAGATAGTAAACTATAGTGGGGGCCCCATATAAATGGTTTATCGAACAGGCTTAGCTCTGCGGCTTACTCGGTTGAAAAAATTCGCCGTCTTGCGGACGTTGAAACCGCTAGACTAGTTTATTTTAATTATTTTCACAGCATTATGTTAAATAGTATTTTACCTTGGGGTAATGCTGCTGATATAGATGCAATATTTGTGCTGCAGAAAAGGGGCTGTTTGTGCGAATTACAATATGGGTCCAAGAGAGTCGCCAAGAAACAAATTCGGAGCAGTGAAAATAATGACTGTTCTCGGCGTATATATTTATGAAAACTTGTAGTACGTTCAAAAAAATATTGACTCGCTGCAAATTCTAGTAGGCTACATAAAATTGAAAAGTCACCCAAGGATAATTGTATACGTTTCTATAATAAGCTCCCAGAAGATGTTACAAAGATGTCTTTGAGTAAATCAATATCTTTTGTTAAAAGAAAGCTATTTGAGAAATCATTTTATAATTTGAAGGAATACTTAGAAAACAAAAAAGCGTTGGACTGAATGAATTGCTCTATATATATCTTGATTTAGAATAAATTAAAAATATATATTGTAATGATGATGATAAAAAAAAAGAACACCCGACTGACAAGTTTTTCATATTCCCATGAAAGGAATATATAAATGAAAAACGATCACTTCCTACGAAACCATTCGCCCAATTTACTTGAAATTCGGTTTACATACTTCTTTCGTGACATAGACGTAATAAGACTGGATTTCCTAATATTTTTACAGAATGGGAACTAAGCAGATAACGTTGCGGGGAACATTTATACTATGATTGGCAGAAATTGCATTTCAATTCAGAGGCAATTAGTATGTTAGTGGTACACTTTCGAATTCTGTACGGGTTAAATCCAGGTTAATATTGTATGAAAGTTAAATCCGGGGTAACAATTAATTATTGAAATATGAATATGAATAAATTTATTTATCTAATTAGTACCGGAAGCAATACTTTCTAGGTTATAAGACGGGTGTTAAATAAAACCTGTCCATTTTTATTTCATTTGATTGATACAAATATTTTGTTTGGTATTGTATTTCTTTTATTATGAATTAATATAGTTACAACAGGTAACTATATCACTTGACACTGAGCAATAATGGGTCCCATTTATTGTCACAATGCTGGGTACAGGCTTCCTTACTTAGACTTAGAGACATAGATGTTGGTGGGCAGCTCGAAGGACGAGTTGTTTGTCTTCTTAGTGGTCAAAAGACTGGGTTCAGTAGTGATTCAGGTGAGTCAGAATACGAAGAGTTTAAAACTGCGATTAGTTCTTCAAGCAGGTGTATTTCCCGGTGCCCAAGATAATAGTACTCTTTTGAGTTGTAGTCTACGAGATGATTTGAACTGTTTAGTTATTTCCTCAAATAACAATTTATGATTTTGTCTGTGATCACAGATTAGGTATTGGTGTTGTGGATTCACAATATACCGGACTTTCCTGATCTTCACCTAGAAGCACAATGAATTTTACCCTACTAAGAAAACTTGTCTGGTCAGGATACGAATTCGTGACTCTTGATTAGAATCTTTATAGGATGGTGTGTTAATTTGCTTAGAAAGATTCATTGTAATATGCCCTTTTAGGGTGTTTACTACTTCTCCAGATATGTAAGCATAGCAAGAAGCTAGTGCCTATATGTTTTTCCCATCAAAGAACGTTCCTGCTGAATAAATTTCTCTTTGAATTGTACAAAAGTCTAAACATAAAGTATCTTGTAATTGAAGCAACAAATACCCAAAATAATTTTGAAGAATTCTTTCTTTGTTCACGATAAAGCTTTTCAGAAAGCAATTTCACTGCCATTGTTTTGTTGTTTGTGATTTCGTAGTTGTTATAATTCATCCTTTCTTTTATAAAAATTTGCTTTACGTACACAAGTATTTTTTTAAGGATTAGAAGTTAAAACAAAATAAGTGAAAGTGAAGCAATTGTTGGAATTTAAAAATAGTACACCTAGAATTTTGAGAGAAAGATAGCGTTACCCAGTTGATGCTGGTTGATTATATCGGATGATATTTTTTCAACATTCCAAATTCAGCGATAAATAAAGTCAAAATCACAGCACATGCAATCAGAGATTTTATGTAGGCGTGATATCGCTTAAAATATGACCGGATACTCACGGAAAAAAACGAATCGGCCAGTGTGTGGTGGTTATAAAAATTATGTCATCCTGTCTGTTCACATTTGTACAATTTTGTCATTTATATTATTACATCGGTCACTGGTTGCTTTATTGTTTAAGTGCTTTGTTGACCGGTCCGTTGATCTGCTGCCGTGGTTTTCATCACTATACGAAATGCTTATAGGGCTATAACTTGAAGTGGTTTTAAATTGGCGTATTTTAAATATAAAAGTCCCGTGTGTTTGTTAACAAATTTCAATTTTTAGTTCATAATTTGGTAGGCCTATCCCCAGCCCTCTTTATTATTAAGATACGAAAGAATTTAGAATAGATAACACGTATTTTAAACAAAAATAGAAATGTTTCGAAAAAAAATTCCATTTAGTTCAATACAATTCATCAAATAGGAATCGATTTGATTGAAATTTTATGCAAATCTAGCGTATCAGTCAATATCACTTGATAGGAAGAGTGAGAGTAGAGTTTTCATTATAATAAAAAAAAGTTATAGTGATTTTTTTCAACAATAGGTACCATTACGTCATAAATGATTTTTGTGTAACTTTAGTATTTTAGACAGTGATCGCAACGGAAACTCTCAAAAGGATTTTTTTTGCATTATTATCTATTGCAGCTATTGAATTTGATGTGATATTATATAGCTTAGGGTTTTCACCGATAAATGGACTATCCATGACTAAAAGAATTTTTATATTCTGAGATTAGCGCGTTCAACCAAACACGCAAACTCTTCAGCTTTATAATATTACATAAAGCTCGCTATGTATAGACTACTTGGTAGCTATTAATATACTTGAATAAAGAAATTTAAACAAACATGTATTTATCGTAAGGATCTCGAGTGAAAGTGGTTTTTTTCGACATAAAAAATGCAATCACAGAACAATAAACTACTGTCGTTAAAATTTCTCCTTCATTGGCTGAATTTATGTTGACACATATTATTATTTTAACTTTTCTTTTTAAATTTTGTACAAAAAAAGCTTTTCTGATACTGTTATATCTGTAACATAACAAAAATTAAAGATACCTCATATATGGGCTTGGCCTTCCGAGTCCTGATGTCCCAAAGATAGTCTCAGCTGTCACATTCTAGGTTTCGAATTTTTCAATGGAAAACATGATGAGGGAATGTGTATATCCTTGAAAATTTTCTTGGAAACCTGTGACAGGAGTGTAGCGTGGTGAAGTTATACTATTAATCATCTGTACTGCAATTAAATGGCTTCCCATAAGGCGACGCAGTGATCTACATGTCCTTTCCCTCTTTTACTCTATTCTTTTCAACCCTCTTGCCCTTAATTATTTAAAGGAACTCTTTTTGTTTATTGGCGATGAACCCGAACGTCATTTTGAACTGCAGGCTAGTAGAAATAGACTACTTAAGTTCCCTGTCTGTCACACAAAATACTACAGCAACTCCCTCACAGCCAAATCAGTAAGACTAAGAAACTTCTTACTATTTGACATAGTCATTGCACTCCCACTATTTATTAAATTATTTGTAATAAGTCATTTTTTTTTTGTTTTTTGTCGCGTCACCTTTTTCTTTCACTTACAGTTTCCTTTACCCAAAGGTTGTCTGTTAAGAGATTGCTTATGCAATAAGACCCCCTCTGCATGCTGTGGTTTCTATACTATTATTTTCTACTAAGTTTTCCTCTATTGTTTTCTCTAATATCGTGTGTGCAATAAAGTGTTAGTGGGATGGTAATATATTGCTACTTACCTTTTTATGTGGGCAAATAAAATTTATTTAATTTTGATACAAAATTCCATATATTATTGCTTATTGTTTTGTTGTGACCACAATATTATTTTTGTCAACGTTTGTTATGAGTTCAAGGATCCAAATAACAAAATTTCTCGCTGTTACCTTGAGTTGTTCCATTCCAGTTTTAGCCTTAAGGTATATGTTTGTTTATATCTTCGTACGTGAAGGTGACGTCATGCCCGGCGCTCTCTCGTCCGCTACGAACCGTATTTCGGTCGTGTCAAGTCTGCAAATAAACTTGTGATGCAACTATCGTTTAAAAGTCCATGTCTATACAAGCGTCTAAGTCGTTTAAACAGCATTTATCTGATGTAGGTCGCAACATAGTTTTGTAAAGTTCATAATCATGATCTAACATTTAAGCACTGGCTGACTTTTTATATACAGTAGATTCTCGATTCTCACTCATTTGAATTTCTCGATTTTTTTTGGAATATTTTGCCGGTCTTTTGAAAGATACTCGATAAATTCAGTATAACATGCTAGATCCCTTCTTAAGAGTAGGTATGTTGTAAGAAAGCCATTCCAAAAGTTTATTGATATATTGTAGTGGTGCCCTTTCCATGATCGACTTTCCATTGCTATGGAGATTTAAATAAATTATACCAGTCTTAAGGTTAGCTATAGTCACGACTCACGACATGTGTCATGGTTTTGATTGCTTTACGGTTCTCTAACTCTTAGTACTTATAGAGACCTATGTAGCATAGCTTCATAAAAATATTAACTCTCATTATTTGTTTATTTACATTAAGGACATAGGCTTCACTGTGTAAGGACTCGCTTCTACACAGAAAATTTAGGAAATTGCATTTTCTAATTTGTCTAGCTCTGAATCGGTGGGAGTTTTTCGGTTCCAGTACAATACATTGTAGAAATCTTTAAGAGGTAAATGACCTCTTATGAGGTTAGCATGCGTCTGTCTTAAATATATCGTCACTCACCATCAGGTGCTATAACATTCAAACGCTAACCTGTCAGCCATAGCTTGTCAATATGACATGACAACTGTAGAAAGTATTTGTATGAAAATGATCTAACAGGTTTTATTTTTGATAAAATCACAATAAATCAATTATAAGGGGAACTAACCTATTGAATCGTCATTAGTCATTTACCAACTGTGCGAAAACTGGCAAGAAACTCAGTAATTTCTCTTATAAACACAGTTTTTATAGGTTTAAATTGGGTAACATTTAGCTTCCTCGTGCAAATGGAATGAAGTTCAGACATTTTGTCTAAACTATTATTATAAAGAGGAAATATTTTTGTATTTGTATGTATGTATGTTCACTATTAGCTACCTGCATTTTCATTAAGCGACACAGGCTATATTGGTTTCTAAAAAAAATAGAGATCCCTAAGAAAAATGCATGTATCCCAAGGTTAATATCTACAAAAAAGTCCAACTAGTGTATTTTCCATTTAAAAAGTTAATAAAAGTATCGACAATAATCAAACTATATATACATACCTCTATATTAATCCTCATCCTATTAAAGATAAAAACTGTTTCAATATCTGTAAAATACATTTTAAATTAATAATATAGGACATTCCGTTCAAAAGATAAGACGAATTTAAATTACCAAATTAAAGTAAATAATTTTATGATATAATGTACGCTATAGCCATATTTATTTTGTTTGCAGTGTACCATTTTATTCACATGTCTTTCCACTGCAACGAGATCGGAATCTACTTGGGTGAAACCACAGGGTATAATAATATATTTCCTAAAACTTTTTAGAGGAAAATCGAACATAAAATTTTTTTAGACAGTCCGACACTACAGAAAGTAGACACTATACCTGCGAACAATGGATTTGCATTTGTATCAAATTAATTTCGGTATAAAAGACATTATTGGGCACAGAGGTTACGTATTACAAGCGAATGATGTAAACATATTTGAATAACCGGTTCGGTGTCGCGGTCACTGCCATAACGCGGTTGGATTAGCGCTACATTTTGCGACAGGCAACTGTGTTATAATTCAGAACATTATAAAGGTCAAATCTACTTATATTTCTTGATACCGTAACGAAAATATCTTGTTCTATTATACAGATTAATCGATCTTCTCCTCACTGGTCTGGACTGCCTCATTGGTCTAGTGGTTAGCGTGTTCGACTACAGACATGAGGTCCTGGGTTCGAGTCCCGGGTCGGGGCAATTCAAAAATGGATATTGAGTTTTCTATTAAGATTTTCTCACTATTTGCCCGAATTTGGGAAGTTGGTGGCGTGCTTCACCCCCGTGCCTCGGAGAGCACGTTAAGCCGTCGGTCTCTCTCCGATCGTGTCGGATTCCCGTCACATAGGACTATGGGAGTAAAGGAAAAGAGAGTGCACTTGTGTACTATGCCTGCCAATTCGCAATGGAGCAGTGTGGTGGGTCTATGCTCTAAAAACCCTCGCTCTTCGGGGTGAGGTGTGTCCAGCTGTGGGACATTAATGGGCTGCTATTTACTTGCTTAAACATGATTGAATTTGTCAAGATTTTTATGGGTGTAAGTGTAATTCTAAATATTGATGATACCTATACTTTATTGTCAAATTTTAAACTAGTAGTAAATTTACAATAACGGTGAAATCTGCTTCCCATCTGGATGTAATATCATTCAATACAAACAGCACTTGAAAATCATTTAATCGAAATGGAATTAATTAAAAACTAAGGTGATTTGGAAGGGTGTCAACTGATTCCGACGAGGTCCGGAGGATCAGGGCTTTAGCAGACAGAGCACTAAATCCAAAGGTGGTATTAGGATCTGGGATCTCCTACAGCTGGTCTGAACACGGTAAGAGCGATCCGTCCCCACCTGGAGAATTAGTTCTCTAGGGGGCACGGATCGCTCTTATAGGCTGGTGCACGTGCTGATCGCACTTGGTTGTTTCAGCAAGTATCTGTATCAGATTGTTTCCATTAAGGAATACCTACCTGCCATGAGTGTGATGCACCTGTGGATTCAGTGCGTTATACTGGCAGAATGCCCGGCGTGGGGATCTCAGCGGCATCTATTGACGTCGTAGGTCGGAAACTTTTCGCTGGAGGGCGTAGTTGGCGCAATGCGCAGCGGCGATAGGGAGTGAAGGGAGAACTCTGTGGACTCTACTACGGCGCAGGATGTTGGGAGGTAGTAGTTGGGAGGCGTAGATTTGCGAGTCTCCTTACGTTTCCAAGGCGAATCTTCCGGAGTACCAGGGTAGATTGCGTCTACTGATCTTCTGGTGCTCCACTAAAGCATATGGAGGGAATTCTGCCTTGCCAGCGAGTCCCATACCTCCGATAATATTTTAGGTCTGATCGGGGTGCGTAAAGGCATTTCCCATTGTTAAAATAAGGTTATTTACGATTTCATTTACAATAATTTCTATCAAATTATTAACCTTGCTATCTTTAGTTCTATCGGCTTATTGAAACCATTTGGTGTTGATTTTGTTTTAAATTGTACGAAACCTTATAATGAGATCGCTCATTTTACAGAATGGATTCCATGAGAAGCCAGCAGTTAGTGAGAGTGTATCTTGGAAGGACTGTCTTTGATAAATTTTGAGTAAATAATCGAGCAAATAATCTTGGAGATATCGTGATGAGTAAGTTAGTAAGCCTTTAAGTCATATCTAATATGTAAAATGTTTATTAAAAGTAGAGAAATCTTTTAGCAAAAATAATGGCTTTAATTTTTTTCGCTATGACATACGTATTGAAACATTAAAACATTGCATATAAAAGAATTCAGATAAGTTTTTGCGTCGTATAGATTATGTAGATTGAATTGATGGAGCGTGAAAGAAATTCTTGTAATCAGATACCGTAGAAGTAACTTTGTCGTGTCAGTAAATTGCATTAGATGAAAATCCGATTTGCATTAACAACAGGTATTTCCTGGTGTCATCTTGTTGTCATTTTATAGATAATATATGCTTTTTACCTTTTTATATTCCTCCTATTAGTCACACTCCTCCTTGATGTATCTATTAATATCTTGAGGGAGTTTGTTATACACAATATTTGTCATTAAATGTAATTTCTCTCTCTGTCCCTTAGCTGTTATTTAATGTTCTGTAATTCATGTTATTCCACTGTCAATTAGGAATTTAACTCTCAGTTCATGTTTACCTTTAAAATTGTTAGAACTAGTCTGCCACTCCATTCGGTAAAAAGTTATTTCTGGATCACACGATAATTAGTCGCATTAGAAAACCCAGAAGCTAAAAATTTAGTTTATTACTTTGTTCTATTAATAATCAATTACTATAATCATTAGCTATTAACTAAAATTATCGGACATCAAGGGAATTATTAAATAGAAAACATAACGGAACTAATTGATAAACGTCCCAAGTACATCCAGTGATTATAGGGTAATTTTCTTGCGGCAAATCATTAAGTACATAAAAGCTTTTATAAAAATGAAGCGTGGGTTTAACTTTTTTGCGGTCGCACCATTACGTCCCATAATAGCTTTTGTAACTATTTTTTTCCATTAATGAATCTGAGGTTTTCTCGTTATTAAAATTTATTTAGCTCATGCCTATGCGCTCTATCAAGCAAATAAATTAAATTAAAGTGTATATCTCGTTGCTATGGCTGAAGTATAACACAATTTAAAATTTTAGTAACTAGATCAATAAATTTTGGTGTTAAAATTTCATATTCTAATTAGTTGTTACACCAAAAAATGTAATTTGTCATTGGTTGATTTAAACGCTTTTATTTCTGTAAAACTTTTTTGAATTGTGTCTTTAATTACTATTCTACCAAAGAAGCGATGTTCTTAACTTCTTATTTATCTATTTTTAATGTGATACACGTTACATAAGGAAGATTGTAAGCAATATAAGTAACTGTACGGATATTAATTTTGACTCTCTTTCCAGATTTTGTTGAATCATGTTAATGATATTTTGAATTTTTACATTTCAAACTAGGTTTGTCCTTTGTTTTCTTTTTAGCTTTTCTTTTCTTAGTCCACGTTATCTACTTTCCAGAGCCTGCTACATTTCTATAGTATTTTAAATACTTTAAAATATGTCTATGCTTCAGTGTAACTAATCATTAATAAACCAAAATATATATATATGAACATTTTTGCATTTATCTTTGTAGAAGTATTATTATTTATTTAATTTTCAAACGGGTTTTCTGTATTATCTTTTTTAATAGCCTAAGGAGCAGAATATTTAAAATTTCGTTTATCATATCAAAAATCCTTTATTCAAGTATGTTTTAGTAGCATTTTCGAGTCGTTAAATACTACTGCTCGGCTTTACTTATAAAGGATTTCTAGACATTCGCTTTCAGAGCGTTCATTGCCTTTGTTTTCTACATTATAAGTATTTAAAACTGGCATATCGTTTAACGGCCAGTTGTCCCCTGTATAGTGTTTAATATATAATGATACAAATAAAAGATTACAGTTGCATTTATGTAATACATCGATAACATTAATCTAACAAAGTGTCATAATTTCATGGTCAATGTACCGCGTTTGTAGTAGTTAATCGCAGTCCACATGTGTCGTGGGAAGATTCCGGTTATTGTTTAGTGAACATTGAACCACAATAGCTTCTTGTACAGACGCTTTATAGAAATCTTTCACCTATATCGCGCCACAATGAAAGTACAATATACGTGGGTTGAGATGATGTATTAGAAATTATTTATAATGTTACCCAAGTGCGTTATTATAATGAATAAATAAGTACTATTAATTTTATGTTAAGACACACTTCATGCCGTATCTCTTTTGCACATCCAAGTCGAATTAACTATAATAATATAATTGGAATTTGTCAAAGTTAACGTCAAAATATTTTTATTCAAGTATGTCTAAACAGCACTTTTGAAGCGTCAAATATCGTTTTTTCCATATAAAATTTAAATGAACGAAAGAAGAAAAAGAAAGAAAGAAAAGATCTTTATTCTGCATTTTACAGGCATAAGAAATACAAACTAAAACAATAATAATAGCACACAATTTAAAAGAGAGCAATATAATGAAATAAAAACTTTAAAACGCAGAAAAGGTCTGCAGCTTAGCATAGATGCCGTGCGTCAGGCCGGCAGCCTAACACACGGCGCTGATTTTCAGCTGCACCATACAAAAACGCTGAGATGCTTGTGTGTATGTGTCTAAATAAATACATAAATATTATATCAGTTACATTTAAAGAAATATATAAAATTCACGTATCGCATTTTCGATCCCAACTTCAGTGGCTGCCAATACGACAACGGCGTGATCTTCATCTTCTCTCTCTTCTTTATAATATTCTTTACCTCCCCTGTTCTACTGTATACTTGATAGAACGTTTCTCCTTTCACAGCGCTAATCCTCCTTCCCAATGATCTTTACGATCCTTAAATGATAATAAATTAGATATCCCCTTTTGCAGCTCACGGGCGTATGCCAATTCATTTACAGCTAAAGCAGTCAGGTTATGGAACGCACTTCCTGTAGAAATTCGCAACTGTCAAACATTGGGCAGTTTTAAAAGAAGCGTAAAAATATTTTATCTGTCTGGTCGCTAATTTTTAGATTGTTTTTACAGTTATACATTTATAAATATGTAGTATATATATATATATATATATATATATATATATATATATATAAATTATGTGTATATATATTTGTAGATGTTAATTTAATACATTATATACATGTATATATGTCAATATATTATATTGTGTAATAAGATTGGATTGGAGAGTGGATTTAGATGCTAACCCAAACCTCTCAGTCAGGATCTCTCAGTGGGGTTGCCTGGAAGAGAGCACTACATAGTGATAAGGCCGCTCGTTGCATGCTATTGGATATATATAATTTTACTGTTATTTAGTTTTAATTGTTACTTTTGTAATTTAAAAGTATGCAATAAAGTGTTTATATATCTATCTAATAATAAATAATGTATATGTCGGAGGGCAGATGTCTGTGGAACGCTGGTGCCATCTATCGGCGTGGGATAGAGTCAATAGTGGCAGTCCGGCGGGAGTCCCTCGGCAGTTGTCGAGTGGCGCTCGACCGGAGCAGTTTACTGTTGGAACTGTCGCGTTCCTAGCTATAACTCAGATTATTATGTCCAATCACTTAATGTTCCCGATAACAATTTACACAAAATCATTAATAATAATAGCTAGGAACGCGACATTTTCAATAGTCCACCGCTCTGGCGGACCGTCACCCGAGAACTACCTACCTACTATTTATGTATTTTATACAGAAAGTATTCATTTAAAGTCTTTTTTAGTGTTTAACTTGATATTTTCCACGCTACCTGATATTTTCTTTCAATTACAGTTTTCTTTTGCCAGAGGATGTCTGTTAAGAGATATAACGAAGAATAAACAAATTTAGGACATTGAATTTTTTTAAAGTTGTAAGTAACATTTATAAAAGTATAGGATATATATTATATAATACCAATTTCAATTTACAGTTCTATAGAGTTGGGGACGGTAATTCATCTTTTATTTGTCGTTGTATCCATTTTTCTTTACTTCGCCGAACAATTTTCCTTTTTTTAAACAAACGGCAATTGTTCTCCCGATCTAGGGACGGTGGATATTTCATTTAAAAAATAACTTGCTTTCACATAATCTGCTGGGACTTGAGCTTAATTAAACTCTGTGTAGATGTTTTGTTGAACATGTTTTTACCTTACCAAATTTATAATTTATTGAACAAGAAACAATGGCTTTTTAATATTGAATTTCAATGTTTTTTTTTAGAAAACTGAGATAACATTCGTTGCCTGAGATAGATGGTACCAACCATTTTTATTACCCATAACGCTATTTATCTGTAGAGTTGTTTAACTCTACAGATAAATAGCGTAATATAATTTTTTCATTTACGTAAACTTTTGGAGTAATACGGGATTTGTCGTTGCATTCTGTAGTCCTTAGAATTTTATTTATCGGTCTAAACTAATATTATAAAGAGGAAACATGTGTGTTTTTGTATGTATGTATGTTTGTAATGTTTTCACAGAAAAAAACTACTGGTCCGATTTCAATATTTTTTTCACCATTAGAAAGCTGCAATTTCACTGAGCGATATATTACTTTGTCAAAAAAAATCCTTAGGAAAAATGCATTAATGTAAACTAAGATGGGAAAAAAATTGACACAAAAAATCTGTCTTCGCGTGCGCTGCGAAAACTATTGATAATAGAACATAAAAATGTTCTACAATATTATTGAACGTATTAATATCTATAAAAAAGTCCACGATACCACATGTCCAACTACTGTAGTTATGCCACTATAACAACTTTTTTACAATTTAAAAGTTAACAATAATCTGACTATATTAACCCTTTTTAAAAATCTACGTCGATTGTTCTGAATAGGGAATTCTGAGACAATAAATTAGTACAAATAATTCTCGAATGTTTTGCATTTCTGTTTTTATTTTTATCAATTTACTAGCAGACCCGACAGACTTCGTTCTGTCAAAAAGATTTGAAATGTGGCAGATTTCAGTTTTACGAATGATTTTCGAAATGAAATTACAGCAGTACTAAATATCTATAGCTGTTACATTTGGGTGACTATTCAATTTGGTCAGGTTGTGACTATTCAATTGATTTAGAGCTTTGAGCAGCAGCAATAAAGTGCAAGTTGACTCTTTAACGTAAGGAAAACGCCTACGTTGCTTAGACAAAAGTGAGTATTTGTAATTTATTATGAACTTTATTGAATAGCAATAAAGGTCAAATTGACTCTTCATCTAAGTTAGATATAAATTCAATGTAAATTAAAATCTGTACATTGATTAGGTTGTGAATGTATAAGCATCTAATTATTGGAAGTAATTAAAAACTATGTGAAATAAAAGTTTTTTAATTACAATAATAAATTTATAATCCGACTTAGTAGACTTTCCACTGCCACGAGATCGGTATATACGCGGGCGAAACCGCGGGATATTGCTAGTATATATATAAAATTCTTTATATCAAACTAATTATAGACTATTGATGTGTCAAAAACCATTTTCAATAAAGAGGTAATAATGCGAATGAGGCTCTGTACTAATAAACACTCACTGACTGATCAGCAATTATTCTAAACTATACGCGATTAATTTGTAATATAACAAAGTAATTTCCCCCTATTCAGACTTCATCATAATCGAAAACTCCTGTATCGTTAGCATTGGTAGGATTGCTTCCACCTCTTTCTACTTTCAATAACAATAAACTTACTTTAATTACTAGAAATGAATCTTGTGAGGTCAAGTTGAGCTTTAATTATAATTTTAGATCATCCACACGTCATTCCCGAACTGTTTACATGTAGTCGTATTTATATAGATTGCAAAATCTTATGCGCAATACTAATAGTAATGCTGGAAGCTTAAAATAGTTATGAGTCCACCATTGAATCAATAGTGACTAAAAGATCTACTAAATTTAGAAAAATATCAATATTAATTTGTGTTTATACTATTTTAGTGTTCTATTATCCACTTCTTTAGACGTCTGATCTCTGACCGATATATTTTTTCCTAAATAAATGAACTCAACTACATACTCAACATCCCCGCTTCCAAACGCTATATTTGTTTTTGTCATGTTTGTCATCAGATTGGTTTTGGTCGTATTAATCGTAAGTCCTGCCTTCTCACTTTCCAGTTGTAGCAACATTATTTGCAGTGAAATCGGGTCTTCTGCAAAAAGTATGAGATCGTCTGCGAATCTATAGTGATGTAAGTTTTGATTGGAATAAAAAGAAATTAAATATTTGATTCCATTGTTGTGTCTCTATTATTGTAGAGAATCGAATACTCACACCATTACATCAGAACTTATATGTTTGATCACTATTAAAAATTAATTCTTTGCTTTTATTAATGACATTTATCTTCTGAAATCTAAATCTGTCTTACTGGTTTTGATTTATTACATCCACATCTGTTGTTTACATTCAAGATGTGTTTCCACTAACGTTACGATCGCATTGTCTACGGATTCGCTTGCTTCATAGTTAAGTCCCATTATTTTGCTTATGTCCCGTTTGTAAATTCTTACCATTAGTTTACACTTTTTAATGTATCTTGTTTAAATTTTCAATCATTCTTAAAATATTTTTTGTTGAGTCACTCTTGTCAGTTCGTCTTTGTTGAATGGCTTTCAGGTGTACCATTGAGCACATTATAATGGATTTAAGCGCATTATCTCCCCAATGTCAAGTTTGTTGGAGAAGATACGAAGGGAATTGTTCGGTTTACAAAAACATCACAAATTTAATTTTAATCATCTATAAATAGTTAAATTATATTGTTAAACCACCACTAAATAAAAGAAAATAAAATATGCTAATACTAATAATAAATATACTTTTTACAACTTAATCGTATTACATTTTATATATTTACACAAATATTTACAGTTACTACTATATACAACTGCCTCATTGGTCTAGTGGTTAGCATGTTCGACTACAGACATGAGGTCCTGGGTTCGAGTCCCATGTCGGGCCAATTCAAAAAACAATATTGAGTGTTCTATTAAGATTTTCTCAATATTTGGCCGAAGTTTGGAAGTTGGCGGTGTGATTCACCCCCGTGCCTCGGAGAGCACGTTAAGCCGCCGGTCCTGCGCCTGATATCTTTCCAGTCGTGTCGGTTTCCCGTCATATCGGACTATGAGAGTGAAGGAATAGAGAGCGCATTTGTGTACTATGCCTGCCAATCAGCAGTGGCGCAGCGTGGTGGGGGTTTGCTCTAAAAACCCTCTCTCCTATGAGTGAAGAGACCTATGCCCAGCAGTGGGACCTTAATGGGCTGCTACTTACCTTACATTACTATATACAAAACTTAACAAGTATTCTACATTTATAGGAAGAGGGACACGTGGAGGGAGAAGATCATAAATGAAGTGGGAAAGATTGAGACAATTAAGAAGGATATGGGACCCAGAACCTTCGTCTAGGCCACATTATTCAATCACTTACTCCACCCCTTCAAATTGTCAATCTATACCATCATTGAATCCATCAAAGCATACCAAGAATATCTAAATCGTTCCCGGTATTTATCAGGAGTTCAATCACGTACGAACGTATTTATGAATTATAAGAGATAAAGGCAATTTATATACAATAATGAAAACTTTAAACGACGCAGTGAATACGTCATTAACGCGTACAGTTTGGTTTTATCCTATTTTTGTTTCCCACACATGAAGGAAAGCCATGACGAGAGTTAACGGTTGCGACATGAGCTGTATGTTCAGGCCACGTGTTAACTATCATTAAAATGTCTCTAGATTTTTTGTCTTTGCCTTTTTACTTTTTTGACGACCTCGCTGGTGCAATCGCTCGCTTCTCTAAATGAGGTCCCAATATCGATTCCTGGAAGGGCAGATATAGAAAATTGCAGTTTTGTAATTCTGCTGTGTCTGTACTAGTGGGAGGCTTCTGTCGAGACTAGGCTTACCTTACCAGCAAAGACGTGTTGCAATAAAAAATTCGTTCCGTTACGATACTGTGTAAAAACCATAAGAGCTAAACTATCTTTATTTATATATCTTAAGTAATTACTTGTATTTAACCAGTCTATAATATTAAATAGGAATCAGGTTACTTATGAGTAAAAACACTTAAGAGAGAAGAAACAATTTAACTTTATTTATAAATCTTACGAAAAAGAATCCAAGGTCACACGACCCAAAAGCCATGTTTAATATCTGCGCGTAAAGAATAGCAACTTTTTCTTTTCTACCATACCAATATGAAAGATTTATAAATCCCAGTACTTTTCTCTAAACCTGCAAAAAAAAAACAAAATTTATTTACCCTTTTGGCAATGTGCTTCGCTGCTGTGTAACAACATGAGCGGCTTTTGAGAATAGTCGTTCCAATGGAACTGAACTAGCCACCATATTTAAATATATTAAATACAACGGACTACTTTTATTATAGGTTATATTGCCTTGAAAACGAAGCCAATGACCATAGACACCATAGATTATAAAAGTTTTGCTATTAGTCCTGCCCTAGCGGAGTCTACGTTTCGTTATTGCTAAGACTAGTTTCAATAATCCGGGGTATTTCGTTTTATTTTTACTCAAATTGACAATAGTGCAGATTTAAAGGAATACGTAGATATAAAGAAAAAATAGTGTGTGTGTTCTCATGTACACGCGTTAGAAGTTATACTTCTTTGGCGTAACAAGATAAAAATCTTTTCAAAAAATGTATCTTTCGCCTGATTTATTCTACGTTTACCAAAATAAACGACACTAACAATAGATAAACATAAACTAACTTTAATGGGATTATATTTAGTTTATAATCTGTTTTCTATAGTTTAGTCTGAAAGGTATTATATAATTTTGATAAGAATGTCGCGTTGATATTTTTAATGTCACAATATATCTAACAAGAAATATAATAAAATAATTAAGATATTACATAATTATAAAATATTAAACAAACTAAAATGTTGACTATGGCTCACTTTAGATTGTCGCTTTTTGTGACGGTGTTCGCGCGCATCGTAAAAATTTACTCTTATCATTTTTCCCTAACGCGCTAAAAGAAGTATAACTTCAAGAACGTGTGACACGATATTTGGTATATCGGATGAAATATATCGATATTATATTTGTATTGATATTTTTTGAAATATCGATTAATATCGTCCAAACCTAGTTGATCTACGCGAATGACAGCGGCTGTTACACCTAGTACTCTAATATAAAATCATTTAAACGGTACATGTCAGGATCGTTTTAGAATACTTGTCTCAGTCATTAAAAGATCCTCTAAACGATTAAGGAAGAACTTTAAATTTAGCTTCTTGCCTCCTTTGACAATGTAGATCGTAACTTAAATAAGGCTCCTCAATTGTGGGTGGGAAGTACTAGCACGTTCATATCATTTTCCTTTATCAAAGTTCAGTTTAACAGTAGTTTTCCTTAAGGTGGCATATTAAAAACATATTGGGAAACATTCATATTGCTAAAACTGTGCACTAGATAGGCATAGTCAATTCCCCGTGACCTAGAAAACCATAACGTTCTATTCTTACAAAACTTAATGGATCTTAGTATGTACTCCCTCGACGGAGGCAGCGTAATTGTAGACGTTGATAGATTGAATTGCAAAGACGAAAGTTGCTAAAAGCATCTACGAGAGGCGTAGAATTTATTTTTGTTGTTGAATTTCATTTTAACGTTTTCCGAGTATTCTTGGCATGAAATCTTTTACGATTGTTTTAAGTTTTTAGGACGTGAATTTTGGAACCTAATATTTTCTCTTTTTTACAGGATATGGTTAAAGTTCACTGTTCTGATCTACTGACGTCCCACTGCTGGGCACACGCTTCCTCCATCTACGCTTCTATTTTATCTGTCACCACCGTCTTCTAACCCTTTTCTTTTTCTGACATTTCTATAACACATATGTCACCTGGAAGAAGTTGAAGTTTTGTTTTTTGTGTAACACAATAAAAGTTCTCTCTCTCTCTCTAGGGCTCTTACCTACCATGCTGCCCTACTCTTCCTCCTTCACCAAAAAGCACACTGATGAAATTTAGACAACAATCAGGCACTAAAGTTTTAAAAAGGACGTTTGTGGTGCCAGGATTCGAACTCGTGACTCTTAACAAGATACCACACTCCTTACATGTGCATAGTGGTATATGAATCTTTAATAAAATGTTTTTCTATTCATCTAGTCATGTTCAAATACATTATTTCAAACTTGTAATTAATGACATTAGGGGGCGTTGAATCTGTAAAATCTAATTTCTATCCTAAATCTATTTTCTTATTTTTTAAATTATAACTATAATATAAAAAAGTACATTTATATTTGAAAAAGGTGTACGTTAGTAGGGGGTAAGAGCTTTCCTTACTTTTGTTGACAAGGGGGATGTGGAGGTAAATAATTGCAAAAAAACTGCTTACGTAATATTTGAATGGCTCCTTACATGAGGATCTAATTGGTTCGGATATTAATTCAATAATTAAATTTATTTATCATAATATATGTATAAGGCTATTTTATAAATACTTTTTACTTCAGATATATATTTTCTGAATTTGTGTTAGATGGCGTAGTATAGAGTATACTTAAAGAGTATACACTCTTTAAGTATATTTTAATTTAATGTATTTTATATATATAACGTATAAGTGTTTTCTAGACAGTATTAAAGTTAGAAGATAACTTCTACACGGCTTAATGTTGAACGAGATTTTTAATCTAGCCGAAGCCTCCCAAGTTTAAACGTTTTTTTACAGAAAAATTTGTTACTTTACAATTTTTTTTTATATTGTCTGAAAAAGTCCTTTTATTCAAAAATTTAGTTAGGAGATGGATAAAGTTATCCTCTTAAAATAGAGACGAAAGCAACAAGTGTCTTCAACGCGACGCTTTTTTGCACAGGTTCCGTTTTATCTCGTATAGAATTTCATTTGCCGGTTTGAACAGGTTAATCGGGTCGCAATAAAAGTCAGGATATATGTACTTGTTTCTGGTATTTAGTTTCGATAAAACCCGATAAACACTTTATATATTTTTCGTTTCATTGCTACATATTTCTATAGAGTACGAAATGATTTTTATTTATAAATATTTATATAAATTATTCGTATAACTAATATTTTATAGTAGGACTAGCTGTTCCCAGCGTTATCCAGTGGAAACATGATAGATATGATGAATACGGATTGTGTGGTCAATTTAAACCACCTGAACCCACAAAAAAGAATTCATCAATATCGTTTCAGCCGTTTAGGAATTCAGTCACATACACATATAAACAGAAATTGTCTTATTTAGACGAGGTACTACGAAACCCCTACCGAATAAGAAGATAGACGATAGTACTAGCGACACCTTTGATGATGAGATAGACAAAAAATCGATCGTGATTAAAAAAATCATATTTTTAAAACATTTTATAATAATTATTTACGCTCCACAAAATTTAAAATCAGCTGACACTTGGGTCAACGAATCCACGCGAACGGCACTGGTGTGCGTGTAAAAGAAACTGCTAAATTGAGCGAAAGTGTGAAAAACCAACTCGCCGCGACCGTGCGTTCGTTGACCAGAGCGCCGGCAGATTTTTGATGTGTTTCATAGCTGATTTTTCAAGTTATACTTCTTTTGGCGCGTTAGGGAAAATGTTGAAAGTAAATTTTTACGACGCGCGCACACCGTCACAAAAAACCGACACCCTGAAGTTAGTTAAAGTGAACATTTTAGTTTTGAGAAAAGATTTTTATCTTGTTACGCCAAATATAACTTCAAACGCATGTACTCGTACATAAGTACAAACACCCTTTTTTTTTAAGTACAGTTTTTTTATAAAAACCTTTGCATTTTGCTGTTACTTACAGGGTGGAGCGAAAGTAAAATACTAATAAAACGTTTTAAAAATATGTTTTTTTTTCATCAGAATCGAACTGACGAATAAATACTTTGAAAAAGCTGTATTAACATCACTACAAAATTATAAAAATATTTGTACTTCAGAAGATGAATAAGACAATATACTTATAACGATTGAAATTTTGAACAAGGGGTATATATATACAAAGGGGGGTGTGAACTATTAGTAGGAATTGAAAAATGAAACAAAAATATACAACAATTTTCTAGGTAGTCATTTACAGTGTTTTCTGTTAGGTAAGTAGGTTAACGTGTCTACAGACCTCGTTACTTGAGAAAATCTTCCTATTTATTACTTTTTACGACTTCTTTATGTATTGTTTTTATTTGTTGGTTTCCTTTTGAAGAAAACTCGTTTATGGTTACTTTGTTATTTGAGGTTTGTGCCTTGATGTGGATTGTTCGCTTTGCTCTATGTTTATCTTGTAAAATTTAGCTAGCCGATTTGGTCATCTTCGTCTGTGTATACTTAAATGTACGGCACTGCCTCATTGGTCTAGTAATTAGCATGTTCGGCTACAGACATGAGGTCCTGGATTCGAGTCCCGTGTCGAGCGAACTCAAAAGTCTGTGTTGAGTTTTCTGTTAAGATATTCGCAATATTTGCCCGAAATTACGAATTTGGCTTTAATCCTGCGCCTGATCTCTCAGCGGTTGTATCAGATCCCCATTCACATCGGACTATGAGAGAAGGAATAGAGAAAGAAAGAAAACTTTATATGGAGCCTTGTGCAGTGGAGCTGCAAGTTGGGTATATGCTCTAATAACCCTCTTTCCTATGAGTGAGGAGGCTTGTGTCCAGCAGTGGGATACTAATGAGCTGCTACTTACCTTACCTTTGCTCACAGCGTAATAGAAATAAATATCAAATACTAAAAAACTATATATTTAAAATTTTGTATCTTAACAAAAAGATATATGTAAAAATATATCCTTTCGTCAGTAAGATGGTGGTACTGTGCCCTTCTTAATCACTAAATGCTGTCTGTCTTTGTTCTAGGTAATTCACATCGTCACATCATTTGTCGTGCACTTATGGGTAATCATCAAGTTCAAATCTTCTTGTCTTTTCTGGTAACGTATCATAATATATATGAATATTATATGAGTCATTATTTGACTGATTTGAGACGAGAATTATAATGTGGTCGAATTTTGTAGTCACTCCAGCTTGTTTAGTTAAGGTTCAATAACTAATGTGTGCGTAATTTAAAAAGGGCAAGAGTGCTTCAGAATACCAGGAGATTTATTTATTTGTTCAATAGAGACTATACGCTCTGTAGTTTCTGACAAAAAGAGAAGGATAGAAATAGGATGTAATAAGAAGTACCAATTGCTCCAATTTATAATACAGGGGAAGATGCAACGGGAGAAGGTGGAGCTCGTGTAGTTTAATCTAAGTACAAAATCCTTGTTCCGCGCGGCTTTAAATAAATCAAATTGCTTTTATGATAGCTGACCTCCGGTAAGAGATGGCGTCTTATGAAGAAGAGGAAATAGGATGGTTATCACGAAAGATAAAAGGAATGAAATCGGCTGACACGAGTTTTTTGGAAACGTGGCACTTAGATATCTCGTGCCAGCAGTTAATCACCTCTCGACTATGGTTGGTCTCGCTGACGCAATGGTGCGCTTATTCATTTGACCAGCAGAAGTCCTGGGTTCGATTCCTGGGCAAATTTAGAAAATTGCATTTTCTAATTTGTCTAAGTCTAGATTGGTGGAAGGTTACTACCACCCTATTAGCAAATATGATGCTGTGAAGAAATCATATGAAGTAAATCACCTATTACAGAGTTAGCGCACTTCTACCGTTGACTATAATTACCATCGGGTGAGATCACAGTCAAACGCTAACCTGTCAGCGATAAAAAATATGTTTTATGATATCATCTATTACTACTATTTTGTCGTAATGTATCGTCGTTTAAACTTCTCAAGTTAATAGGTAGTTTTGTTAAAAGGAATAAAATTCACGTAAGAATTTGTTAAAATAGGAAGCGTAGATCTATATTGTTATAGGTGAAAAATTATGCAGAAGTGTACCTCAACGATTGTGTTATGATTGTGGTTCGTGGTACTTATGTAAATGTAACAGGTCGAGAATGAGAATGTATTTGTTTAGACGTGCTAGTGACAAGAACTTATTATTAGTATGTGCAAACGCGTTTCTTAATGACTTGAATAATTTGTTTAAATTATACGTTGGAAGTATCAAACACACAGGAAAGCTACATAAACATTGTTTAAGTTTCTCTTTACAATAAAGAAACATGTGCCTGATTGTTCTTTTCCATCCATCATTGAACTGATGGAGGTAAACATCGTGAGGAAACCTAGCATATTCCGGGAGTAACTCTGGAATATCGGGAGCTGTACTCGAAAACGTTCAATTCGATATGTGAGGAGTCATATGGATAGCAGTGGGACGTTAATAGCCTATTTACCTTATCTGTTTATAGCAAGGTTGTAAACCATCCGAAAAATATTGCAAAATTAATATTTATAAGTTGTTCAACTGCGCTATTGCCTGATTCATTAAGAATATTTTTAATCTCTGTTAGTACACGAGTAAATAATATTTTTTTGTTACCATTTATAGTGTTTAAATATAAGGTACAAAGTAATATTTAGAATAAAATAGAATATATCTTTATTGTACACCGTAAATATACACAATTACAAAGAAACAGACAGTTAAAAATACACGAGTACAAGAGGTGGCAATCTTTGGGCGAATAAAAATCGTAAGTAAAATAAGGCAGGCGGTATACAATAATATACAAATAAATACATACCAGTGCTATATAAGAAATATACGAATACATATATGTTTTCATTAGGGGTATTTAAACATTTATAAATACACACACATGGTTACAGATACATACACGCGTTCTCTCTCTCTCTCTCTCTCTCTCTCTCTCTCTCACACACACGCATACGCAAAAAGTTGTTTGCCTTATTATTTAAGTTAGCATTAAGTTAATTTTTATTTATGTAAATAGACGTAATCTGTCATGGCCTTATTTTGAGCGTTAAATGTAATGTAAAAAAAATGTCCAAATTGTACGCTGTTTGATTACCAATAAAGAATAAAATAAAAGATAAAAATATATACATATAAAAATAATTCATACAACATATAGATAAGAATACACATAATAATTTTGAAAGAATCTTAATTTAATAACACTATGGAAAAATAGTTGCCATACCTATATTTATGATCTTACAGCAGTAACAACTCGGTAAAACCTGAAATGTAGATAAATGTTGTGAGATCATAAATCATAAATTTATGTACGGCAACTTTTTTTTTGATATAGTGTTATTAAACATTACGTTGTACCTTATAGTCGTACATTATAAATGGTAACAAATAAAAATATAAGGATGAAAAAGTAATTGTTTCGCCTGTACCGCTTAGAAATGACGACATAGTGCACAAAGTTATTTTATGATACAGTAACAAACACCTACACAAGCGATACACAGCGACTCCGCCGGCGGAGTCGAGGTCCCCGACTTCTGACGTCACCCGGACGTGGACTTCGCCCACGTTCCCGGGGGCGCTTCTGATTCATCCTTTTCAGGTGATGATTCTGCGATAGCGTCGCTCCAAGCCGAGGCTCGGTTTCGCAGGAGACGCCCTTGGACCGGCTTTTCCCCGGAGAGCGAGCCCTTTTCAGGGCTCCCACTCGAAATGTGGCGGCCTACATAAGAGCCCGTCTTCCTTCCCGTTACGCTGTAAAAGCCAGTAGGTCTAACAGCTAAACACAGTCCGAACAAAAAAAACCCTTTTAAGCGTTATTCATGTTGGTTTATTTCAGTGGTTAATTCTTTCCATGGGCTTGTAGTCTATATGGGTTTACGTATTTAGAATACTTGCGAGCTACAAACAAGTTACACGATCTAAATAGTTTAAACGATTAACTAGCTGTATAAGTATTGTGCGGTGTAAACGGAAACTTTCCCTGTCCAAACACTTTCGCCTTCATTTCAGTGGATAATAACAGAGCGACATGCTTGATTAGACACGCATGTAACAAAAATTCGTTTCACGGCCATCACATTTGTCGGTCCGCTATGTTACTGTCATATTACTGTGCTTTGGGCACGCTTATAATATGATAGCTGGTAATATATTTTTATGTTTATATATACGGGTTAATTTGTGCAGTGATAAAGCGGGGCTCAAATTTAACGTTTCTAAAACGAAGCTCATGATTATATCTAAAAAAGTTGTTGATGAGGACTGTTGTAACAGTGGCGGGAAAAAGATTAGAGAGAGTATACAAATATTTGGGTACGTGGCTTATTGTGGCTTGGGAGAGTGATTACGAAAGTAAGAGGCATATCGAAATAACACGAAATTCATTAAAAAAAATGCGAATATTTTTCTATTGTAGCAACCTCAAAATTCCAATGCTTGTTTTTCTTCTAAAGTGTTACATCTGGCCCATTATTCTTTATGGATCCGACGCTTGGCCAGTAAAAGATCTCAGAAATGTATTGAAGCGTTTGATATGTGGTCATACAGTTGGCAATAAGCTGGACTCAGAAGTTATCCAAAGAACCAGCTTTACAACGAGTCAACCAAAAACGTGTACTTTTGCAGACTGTTGAGAAAAGTATTCTACCTCAGACACCTCCTTAGGCGCGAGAGGTACAGACTTCTTCAACTTATGATGTGCAATCTCGCTGGTAAAAGGAGTGAATGGACTGGGATTGTGAGTGCTGCCGAACCGTTTCGCCTCACAAGTGACAGGTTCAAATATCTTGAACAGACTGCCAATCTTCGCTAGTCGGAGAGGCACTTTAAGAAGTATAAGCTAGAGCGGACCTAACTGTGCTCTGAGTAATTTTCGACACCGTAAGACTATGGAGAAAACCGTTCTTACTAAGATATTACGTCGCGAAAAGAATATGTACGCCTTTTTTCTAGTTAATCGCAGGCATAGTTTTGATGACATGATTTTAATGTTGTTTCGCCGGAAACCTTAGTTTTTAAAAATAAAAAGTTACCTAAGATACTCCTTACATTATCAATTGTCTGCCCATGAATGTCTCGTCAATTAGGTCTAGTTATTTCAGTGATTAGCTTGAACAAACTGATAAATAGGTATACAAAATATTGTATTTTCGTATGCGATAAGTGAAAGGCTGTTAACTTGAAATGGACTGTTTTTTATATTGGTAACAAGTTAGCGCTTCACTGTATCATATAACTAGATAGACAGAATACTTTTTATTGAACACAACAATCTTGAAATAAGTAAAATAGAAACAAACTTAAAAGAATGGTGCAATTGTGCAACGTTATCGCTTATTAGTGATTGCTAGGTAACCTTAGGATTAGAGTGATTAAATGAGGTGAAAAGGGTAGGCTGTATTCACTAATACACATAGTTATGGATACAAATACTTAAATACTGATCTGATATAATATGGTGTCTTTGCGTTAAACTCGTATGAGCTAATTTACTTCCTGGTTTCTACCCAGAATCGTGCCAGAACGCAATTACCTAGTCACGTCCGAAGCTCGATCCTACCAGTCAAGACTAAGAGGAATTAGAAAACACCATTTTATAAATTTCCCGTGCCAACAATACGACAGGGGGGCTGCCAAACTATTATCCGATTAACTTATAATTGCGGGAGTTGCAAATCAAATAAAAAAATAAAAGTGGTTGCGCACAAAGTAAACATGTCAGAAGTGAAACTTCTTTCGCAAACTAATTTTTAAGTCTTGTTTATATTTATACAAATCAAAGACTAGATTTCCGAAACTTAGAGGGAGGGGAAAAGGAAGATATGTTAGGAATTTAATGAATTTAATATTATTCATTATAATGTTAAAAGTGTCGAAAATCAAGACAAATAATTTATTGAATTCTCAAATGACGATTTGTAAATAGAAGTTATGAATAAATTTTTTTTTTTGTATTTAAAATTTATATTTTATGAAAAATAGTATATTAAATGACTAGTGGCAAATTAAAATGCCACATGTTATTTGTAAACATTAAAACTACATAATACATACATACATACATAGCATCACGCCTCATTCCCATAGGGGTAGGCAGAGACAACATCCTTCCACTTGCCACGATCCTTGCATATCTCCTTCGCTTCTTTCATTCTCATTAAACCTTTCATACAAGTTCGTCGGTTTAGAGTACTCTTGACCTGGCCGTTATTTAAAATGTCCTGGATTTGGTCCAGGAACGTTCGCCTTGGTCTTCCCCTTCCAACTTTCGCATTCACTCTTGACTCATAAATCCTTTTTGTCAGTCTCCTTTCATTCATTCTCTCTACATGCCCAAACCATCTAAGCATACCTTTCTCAATTTTAGTCACTACGTCTTCTTTTATACCACAACGTTCTCTTATCACACTATTTCTTACTCTGTCACTCAGTTTTAATCCACTCATGCTTCTCAACGCTCTCATCTCTACCGCATTTATTTTACTTTTGTGATTCTTCTGCCATACCCAACTTTCACTACCATACATAAGTGTTGGCACCAACACTCCAGCATGCACTGCCAGTCTAGCCCTTTGAGACACCATCTGGCTATTCATAAAAGCATGCAGAGCACCATTTACCATATTCCCTGCATTCACTCTCCTTTCGATATCACTTTCACATGTTCCATCTTTTGTAAATTTAGATCCCAAGTATACAAATTCTTTCACCTCTTCCACTTGTTCCCCATCTATCAAAATATTGCCATTCATCATAGATTCATCTCGTTCAAAAAGCATAACTTTCGTTTTGTTTACATTCACTTTCATTCCTTTCCCTTTCAAAGCTTCATTCATAATATTTAGCATCTCCTGAAGCTCGTTAGCGGATGACGCAAGTATTACTTGATCATCAGCGTAGAGTAAACATTTGATGAGTAATTCATTCATTCTTAACCCATACATACTTTCTTTTAAATCTGTCAAACATTTATCCATGAAAAGGTTGAACAGCCATGGTGACGCAACACATCCCTGTCGAACACCTCTTTCGACAGGAAACCATTCCGTGTACGCTCCGTTTATTCTGACACAGGCACTAGAACCCTCATAGAGAGACTTCAATGCTTGGATCAGAAAACCGCTCACCCCATACGTAGATAACGTTGACCACAGCTCATAATGTCCATGTACAACTACATAATGTTCAAACGAAATGGCATAAAAAACGCTGCACATCTTCGTGACGTCTAAAGAAGTTTCACATCAAAAATTTCTGATGTTACATTATTATCTCAAGCTACGAAAAACTATAACATAGTTCTCACAGTCCCGAGCGGATTTATAAGTATTTCGCGTATTGTCACTTCATACATTATTCAATACAGCTTCATAGCACGCATCTCACTCGCGCATTTAAGAATTTTTATCTCTACGGTTCTACCATACTTGATGAATTAGTTGACAGGCTATTAAAACACTGGCAAAGAAAAACCGATCTATTAAGTACAGTTAAGTGTGTAAAGTGACGAGCGTTGACAGAACCGTAGGGCGGCCTGAATTGTTGCGTCTCAATTGGTGGGACCTGTTGTGACAAGTTACTTCCTTTTATCATTTTGGCGTCCAATATATAATATATATTGGTTTTATTTGTGATTAGGCTCAACAGACTTGCTATCTATATTGAATACCAATTGATCTAATTAATACATAATATAATTATTCAAAAACATAATGTTTGTTGTATCATTCCGATCTAATCAAATAATTCTTCGAATGTTTTCTGGTTATTATGTGAATAGTTCAGTTACATACTTACATACATAAATAAATAAAATAAATAAAAAAACCTTTCATTCGATTCAGTCATACTTAACTACATACAACAATACCATAGTTAAATGTGACACCGCTCAGCTACTAATGTTGGACTTTTTAGCCCAACGCTGGTTTTCAGCGGTGTCCTTAAACATATCCTAATATAAATAAATATACTATATAAAGATAAATAACATAGCATCATTCTCATAGGGGTAGGCAGAGACCACATCTTTCCACTTGCCATGATCCTTGCATATCTCCTTCGGTTCTTTCTCTCCCTTTGCCTCTTTAATGCCTTTTTCTGCAAGATAGCGGCCTCATAGAAGGAGGCAACTGCTCCAAAACGGTGGGTATCCTGGTGACTGACGTTATTTCTGACCTACCTTGAAGCTCCTACTATCATACGTAGGCACTAGTTCTGCTGAATCTGTAGTCTTCTCCTCTGGTACCCTCAGCAGAAAGAGTACAAGGCAGGAGGCTCATAACGTAGTTCATAAAAAGAAGCTAAACCTTTACGAGTGTTTTCAAAAAATGGCGCTGTATTAATTTTCGTAATATAAATGAAATTATTATTTGAAGAAACTCCTCCATTACAAGTTTAAAACATTATATTTGAACTTGGGTGCATGAATAACAAAGTTTTTTAACAATTGAAAATTTGATTGTGATAAATAGAGTTGCGATGTAACATTATAGTCGTCATCGTCGTCATCGCTTCAACCGATGGACGTCCACTGCTGGACATAGGTCTCACGTAATGACATCTACAAGGCCCAATCTTGCGCCGCCTGGCCCCAGCAGCTACCGCCGACCCTCTTTATGTTGTCGGTCCACCTTGTGGGGGGTCTCCCTACACTGGGCCGTCCGGTGCGGGGTCGCCACTCCAGCACCTTCGACCCCCAACGTCCATCGGTTCTTCGGACTATGTGCCCCGCCACTTCAGGTTTGCGATTCGTAGGAATATGTCGGTGACTCTGGTTCTACTACGGATCTCATCATTTCTGATTCGATCACGTAGCGAAACTCCGAGCATAGCCCTCTTCATCGCACGCTGAGTGAGCCTGAGCTTCCGCATGAGGCCCATAGTCAGCGACCTCGTCTCAGAACCGTAGGTTATCACTAGCAACACGCACTGTTCGAAGACTTTGGATATATTAACATTATAGTAGAAATTGAAAAATCAATTTCGTGTTCATTTCTATCTTTCATATTTTGACGCATGTCCTAATTTCTTCTCTTTTATAATTTGAATCATATTGATGGCCTTTTTAATTTATTTAATTGTGTTAGTGAATTAACTGTATTATAATAGAGTGAAAGTTTGATTTGGAGGTGGATCAGATATTGGTTCATCTATTCTGTTAAGGTCATATTTGTATTAATTTTCGACACTTTTAATATTTTAATGACTATCAAATTCCTAACAGATATGTAACCTTTTACCCTCCCTCTAAGTCTCAAAAACCTTAAGTTTTAGATTTGTATAAATATAAACAAAACTTAAAAATTAGTCAGGCATAGTAGTTTCAATTCTGACATGTGTAATCCGTTCGCACGCACTTTTAACTTTTTTTCTTTAAAGTTCTTAGAATTACAGAAAAATTCCAGTGTCACTTACAGTATACTTATCAACTCAATACCTATTATTGTATATGGCTAGGTGACACTTAAGTAAGACTAAAACTTGAGGGTTTTTTCTACTACAACATATACATAATACGTCCAACAAATTATTATATACGCGTGAGTCACTCACTACAGCTACCATAAAATTAAGTGTTCAGTATAAATGGGTCAAGGTTGGTTTGATTTCGTAATCGCTTGGCAGTGAGATCATTAATAGGGGACAGGAGGAGGAATAATTCTATTTATGGGTATGACTTATTTTCTATATGTAAATGCACAAAACCAAAATTTCAGACGCCTTTATAAGAGAACTAGCAATACCCCATGGTTCTACCCGCAGTGGATACCCATCTCGTGGCAGTGGAAAGTCTACTAAGTCGGACTATACACTTATTTTGGTTAACATAAACGTTTTATTGCACATAGTTTTTAATAACTTCCTTTCAGATTATTAGGTACACACTTACATTTATAATCTAATCAATATACAGATTTTGCTTTACAACGAATATGTACATACATTTACAGGCATTGAAATAAATTTTTAAATCGGTACGGTAACTTTTAGCTTGATTATTATAAATTGTGAAATATAAAAGATAAATTGAAATCGCAAAACTTTCTTTTATAATATTAGAAAAGAGATTTATTTGTTATACTTTATTGTCTCAGAACTTCCCAATACAAAACATTTGACACTGGAGTTCGTCTCAGGAAACATTTATTTCTCGAGATTGACATTTTTAAATTCGTTATGTCTTTTAAATGAAATGTCCGATTTTAATGATTTAAAAAGTAAGGTAAGGTAAGTAGCAGCCCATTAACGTCCCACTGTTGGGCACAGGCCTCCTCACTCGCACGAGAGAGGGTTTTTAGAGCATAAATCCACCACGCTCTATTCCTTCACTCTCATAGTCCAATGTGACGGAATCCGACAAGACCGGAGAGAGATCAGGCGCAGGACCGACGGCTTAACATGCTCTTCGAGGCACGGGGTGGGGCACACCGTCAACTACCCAACTTCGGGCAAATATTGAGAAAATCTTAATAGAAAAGTCAATATAATATCTATTTCAAATTGGCGCGACCCGGGACTCGAACCCGGGACCTTGTCTGTAGTCGAACATGCCATCAATTAGACCAATGAGGCAGTCTTTCACACCTTAGAATTTTACTTACAGTATTATTTCTCTCAGTGAAATGCAGCTTTCTAATGGTGAAAAAGTTTTTCAAATCGGTCCAGTAGTTTTTGAGTGAAAATGTTACAAACTTACATACATACACACACACTTACATACAAAAACACAGTGTTTCGTTTTAATAATATTAGATTATATTGCAAATTTTAACAAGATATTTATATATAGAAAGGGAAATAATAGACAAATGAATAAATGTACTCTACTAAATTAAATTATTTAAGAAATACAGTTGTAGAACACCATGTTTATTCATGTATTAACACTAGATTAATTAAAACGAATTAATTACTTTCAGGGCAGAGCCCGTCGCTCGTTATTTATTAAAACACTGATTTTATATGCTCTTCTTGCTTCATTATGAAAGTGAATATTTTATTACTATTATAATTAAGTAAAATTCTTATTTAATATTGTTAAAACCTACATTTACATGGAATATAATTAAACCTTAGCTAAGTAATTATGATTTTATTGCGATCTTGAGCAGTTGATTGTGATCTTACTGGATGGCAAGTGATCTAATAACGTGAGGTATTTTTAATGTATTGTTAGTATTGTACTCTTTATTATAAACTAAATTATATCAGTATTATTTTTTTAATTTATTGTAAGAAAATTAAAATGAGCTGTCACTAACTCACGACCTGGACCATTTATAGATTGTAACTTCGTGGTTTTTTTGTCTGAACGTCAAACCCAGGACAGCGATAATTGAAGCCAATAAACCTCCCAACTTATATGCGTACGGTTGAAGAGATAAATGGAAGTTTTTTTTTATTGCTGACAGGTTACCGCTTGATTGTAATGTCATCTGTTGTTAAATGATGATGCAGTCTAAAATGGTCTAGTCTAGCAAGAGGCATATCTCTTATGGTTTCTATAATGCATCATGCTGGTAGGGTAGGCGTAGCCTCGGCCGAACGCTACCACTACTACACCTTCAAACATATCAAGAAATATATTTTCAAAATTTTCTCTCCCGGGAATGGACAACAGGACCTCTGCTAGCGAAGCGAGTATTGGGACCGTAGACAAGATGACATTCTAAGTACGCTAACGCTAGTAGAACTTATCGTGTCTCCCGGACTAGCGCAGGTCGGCAGTCAGCATTGCGAAACTAAGGTCATGGCCGTTACAAAAATGATTTCATGCAGTGTGGCATCATAGACGACAGCCAAAAGCTGGAGAGAGTACGTATATATATGTATCTAGGTACGTGCCTTAATGAATTTTGGACCAGTTACCAGGAAGTTAAGACACGTATCGAGATTGCACGAAGTGCCTTTGAAAAAAATTAAGCAATTACTTCGCAATCGTCGAATTAAACTGTCCTAACGTACTCAACTACTCCAATGGTAAGTCTGGCCGATTCTTTTATATGGATACCAAGCGTGGACGATTAGAGAAGACCTTTGGAAGCGGTTTGATGCTTTTGAGATGTGGACATTTTGACGGATGTTGGCCCTTAGCTGGGTAGACAAGGTGTCAAATGTGGGAGTTCTGGGGCGAATGAAACAAAAACCCAAACTTTTGCAAACCGTCAAGATGAGAAAATATATGTGGGATGTGCTCAAGCACGAAAGATACGAGCTCGTACAACTCATCTTTATGGGAAAAGTTGCTGGTAAAAGAAGTGTTGGCCGCAGAAAGAATTCATGGCTAAGAAACATTGGAGTGGACAGGCATATGAAATGCTGCTGCACTTTTCCGCCTTGCGAAAGATAGACAAGGATACGCAAAGCTGACTACTGCAAATAAAATATGGAAACGACGTATTATGTCGAAAAGTCACGTCATCACATGAAATTGTAGTGTGGGGGGGGGGGGGGGGGGGCTGGTACGAGAGAGACCCCGTCTAAAGTTATTTTATTTATTTATACATCCATTTTATCGTGCATAATATCAACATAATTCCAATTTACATTGTACATGTGGCATGCTTATGCATAATTTTTGGCATAGTTGGCCAAAGGTACAGGTTACAAAATAAAGATTGATGCCGTATATTGGTGTGTCCCTGGGACATTTAAAATAAATATTGCTCAAGAATCAACTGAGATATGACGAATTTTAAGTAAAAATATCTGGACTTTAATTTTTTTTCTTGTTTCTAAAAGATACAACATTATAGCGATCCCAGTAAGCATCAGTTAATTTAAACAATAAATAATTAGTTAATCGATCCTTGAACTTGATAATAATTTCCATGACTCAGTAAAATGTCTTGTTTACTTTAAATTTAACGGGTACTTGACAAATACTGAACTTCGTCGTGGGCAGCCACCTCGGGACTCTGAATAAGGTCGTGACTCAGCCGACTAGTCTCACTATGTCTAGTTGTAATGGGTCAATTTATGTCTGCTACACTTGGAAATACGATTTCTCTGATTAAAATGACATTGGTGTATTTAGACGAGATTTTATATTTAAAAACATTATTTTTAGAGCGAGACACTCTTTTTAAATTACCACGATTAGATCATGCTCCTCATATACATATGAATTGATCTAATTGATATAGCATAAATTAAAAATATACTGTAATGATGAATGAATGAATGAATGTATACTGTAATAAAAACGTACACCCGAATGAGTTTGTTGTGGGCTTTTCTCAGATCAGGGCGCATAGGTAGCTACATTTAAATATATAAAAAAAGCGATATTTAAATATTCAAAAGTGGAAAGACCTACTTGAATATGGATATTTAGAATTTTTGAATTTTATGTGTGTTTTAGCTTGTGCAAATTTTCGAATGTTACTAGAATATTTTAGTCACTCTCAAATTCGCTTATTTTTGGTCGAAATATATTTTTATATTTGCCTCCTCAAGTTTAAATACCATTTTTTTGAACTTGTACTGGTTGTATTTGATGTTAATATATTTTTTTCAAATATTAATCATTAAGGATTTATTTTGTTAAAGTTTCAAAACGTCATCTATTGAAAGCTCACCTAAAAGGTCTAAAAGAAATAATTTGAATATGTCCAAAGTAGATGGAGTAGGAATTAGTGGTAGGTTGTAATTAGTCACAGCGGATTCCTACCAGTAAGGTAAGTAGCAGCCCATTAACGTTCCACTGCTGGGCACAGGGCTCCTCATTCATAGGAGAGAGGGTTTTTAGGGCATATACCCTGGTGAGTCCACTGCGAGTTGGCAGGCATAGTACACATGTACACTCTCTATTCCTTCACTCTCATAGTTCGATTTGATGGTAATCCGACAGGACCTGAGACATCAAGCACAGAACCGCCGGCTTAAAATGCTCTCCGAGGCACGGGGGTGGATGACACCGCCAACTTCCCAACTTCGGGCAAATATTGAGAACATCTTAATAGAAAATTCAATATCGATTTCAAATTGGCCTGACCTGGGACTCGAACCCAGGACCTCATGTATGTAGCCGAACATGCTAACCACTGGCCCAATGAGGCAGTCATTAATCCTACCAGTACAAGCATTAAAAAAGTAGAAAATATAATATATGTTTAATATTATTCCGAATAATTTACTACGTATCGGATTTTCACAATTTCGTTTGTCTAACTGTTAACTAGTTTAAACACTAGACCGTGAAATTCATTTATCGCCACGGAATATTGGATTCTCTCGTAAATTTATTTCTCTCCTGTCGTCTCAAATTGCCGTCCCATCAGATTTGATTAAGAGAATTAGAGAATATCTAATGCCTCTCTCTGTTTGTCTTATTTGACTTATTGAATTGCTTAATTCTTTATTTATTTATGAAATTCAATACCCGCATGAATTAAATTACAGCTCTACAAAAACCACAAATGTTATTTTGAATTAACAAACTATTGCTACAACTAATTTTAAAGGTTTTTTTTTAAATATTTGGAATAGCGTACTAATTTCAATTATCATCCATTACAAATTGAAAAGACGTATCAAGTTCATATATTAGTTAGACGAAAACCAAAAAATATTTTGTTAACGATTGAAATTTTGTACCAATCATCTATACGTAAACTAATAGTGGAATTTCAATGGTTAGGTAAGTAGCATTCCATTAGCTTCCTACAGCTGGGCATAGCCCTCATTAATATAAGAGATAGGGTTTTAGACCATAGACCCATAGAATTTGCGTAATTGTTTATTCAATTATAATAGTAAAATGCAATTTCTTAAAGCGTGTTAGCGAAATGAGACCTCTTATCATTGGGCCAGCGAGGCCTTCAGAAGCTTCATCTTCTACTAAATGAATACTCTTTTAGTGGGAGGCTTCGGCCGTAACAATTACTTTATTTAAAGGTCAAACTTAAACATCTACATATCGCTGTTTTGGATGGCTAACTCAAGTACAGTTCTTTTGAATCGTTAAATATAAACTATATAAACGATTCAAAAGCTTGATGACCCCATGACGACGTCGCTGGCGCAGTGGAGGAACTACTCTCTTTACTCTTCGGTTCAATCGAAATTAGAAAATTGCATTTTCTAATTTGTCTAAGTGTAGACTGATGAAAGGTTTTGGCCATGGCTTGTTACCGCCTTATCAGCAAAGGTGTGCCGCTCAGATAAGAGATTTGAGTTTCGATACTATGCTCTGTAGAGACCATACGAGGTAAATTCCTCTTAACAAATTAGCGCGCTGCCGTCTTAGATTGTATCATCATTTATCAGCAGGTGTGATCACACTCAAGAGCTAACCTGTCAGCTAAGGTTTCGAGGGTTTCTTCAGTTCTGAAATGGTCACATTACAAATTCAGTCCGGTATCCTATATTTTTCTCAAAATCAATCCATAATTTAAGTTAAGAATACATCCAGAATAGTTTATAGCTTTTTCTGCTAAAGGGTCTTATTGAAAAAGTTAAAAATCGCGCTGTCCCACCACAATGTATGATTTATTACGTCGTTGCATGATTTATAATTTTACGTTTTTAAACCGCTTCCCAACATCGACAATAAAATGTATTTCCTCTAGTTTAATGTGTATAAATAGTTGTTACTATAAAAACTTGTATTTTCTTATACTGCATTAGTGTCAATCACCATCGTAACAAGTCGACACGATCCTGGCAAATCAATAAATGCGGTTGAATTCATTAGGGGCAACGTAAAACCGTGCTAATGAAACAGGTTTCGCATTTGTAAAGGTTTATTTTTAAATTAAACAAGGCTTTTTGCTGTTGTAAACTCCTACAATGTTTGTCATTATGAAGAACTGGTTGCTGGCTATTAACATTGACCCTTAAGTGTTAATATTTTAAACGGTTGCAGATGTAAATACAAGATTTTTTCAAGATCTATTATCTCGCAATGTCCTTATATATTTTGAAGGGAAACTTCATTAGGGGTAAATTTTTTACGGACGAAGCTCGTGATTAGCGTCACGAAGATGTGCAGCGTTTTGAATGCTTATTCATTTGAAAGTAAGGTAGTTTTAATATTTACAAATAACATGTGGTATTTTAATTTGCCACTCGTTATTCTTCGCCACTCTTTTCTAAATTTTAAATTGAAGAACAAAATTTAATTAATAATTTCTAGCAATTCGTCATTTGAGATTGCAATAAATTATTTGTATTAATTTTCGACACTTTCCTATTTTAATGACAATTAAATTCCTAACAAATATATTCCTTTTTCCCTCCCTCTAAGTCTCGGAAATCTAAAGTTTAAGATTTGTAGAAATATAAACAAGTTTTAATTTGATTGCTTAAAGAAGTTTCACTTCCGACATGTGTACTTTGAACGCACGAACTTTTAATTTTTTTTTATGTTTAGTTCATATTTCATTCCTTTTTAAAACATGTAATGAAATACATTTGCGGTTACTACAGTTTTTGGAATATTTATTTATTTATTTATTATTTAATAGACACACCAACAGACCATTATGACAACATTAACAATATGAATATTAATATAAGTATGAGACCAACACAATGCTCCTTTTACAGGTATATACAACATTTATAATTTAGTAAAATATAAATTACAAAAATTAAAATTACAAAATCAAAATCAAGATCAAAATAAAAATTTAGTTATTTAAGTATTGGACGGAATCATTTGGATACATATAATGTGTTCTTAAAACTAACTGGGTTATCGTGAAAAATGTCAATGTCGATGTCGTTTAAATAATATTGATGCGTTAACTAGATTTATTTTGAAAAATATCGCACAGCGGTTTCTATTAAAAGCTTACTTGAAAGTTTTAAATAACCCGTTTTTTTATTGGTCAAAAGCTCAGAAAAAGTTCTTGTATCTTCTTAATTATTTTAAGAAAATTACAATAGTATAACTCGTAACCTGGAGCAATGTAACCATTTGTCTTCAATAACAAGTGTCTTCCTCTATACCAACTTCAATGACGAATATATCGATTAGATTTAAATTACATGCGATGTCTACATTACTTAAAGTATTTTAATGTATATTACTATGAAGACCTGACATATTATATACGTAAACCTTCCTCGTGAGTCACTGTTATATATTACAGTTTGTTCGCGTTAAGAATGCAGTGAATCGTCATTATAGCCACATTTTTGTCGCAGCTGGGAAATGCATTTGCGCAACCCTGCCCCAAGGTAGAGAGTGTGGGTCTCGCCGACAAGGCCAGAATATCCACTGAAATCCAGCGACACCCTCTTCACACTGAATTGGAAGTATCAGAGGCTCCTTTGCGCATTCACCCTGATACTCCCGGATGAAACCGACTAAGGATGTTCAAGGAGGAGACAAGAGGCGTCCGTAAAGATGCCTCCTGCCGTCCAGCCTCCTCCTCCGAAGGGGAGCAGCATCCGTCGCAGCTTCCCGTATTCGCTCCATTGCCTCCTTCAAAGAAATGACGGTTTTATAGAAAGAGGCAACTGCATTCCATCCTATCTCACTGTCAAGCATGGCGCCCACTATAGTTGGCAGTGAAAGATCCGCTCCGTCATTATATCGCCCCCCTTACCAATCAAAACGGATCAAATCTTTTCAAGTTCACAATAATCAGTTGAAGATAATGGTGACTCACTGCATTCTTAACCCGAACAAACTATAGTGCAAATCGCATGAAAACCTGTTCGTTAGTTTTGAGTTTGACTTGAGTTGACAGACACGGCGGAGGACTTAATTTTATAATGTAAATGAAATGTTAAGATTTTAATTTCGCAATTTAAAATAAAGAAAGAAACCTATGTTCCTATTGTACAACTTACACGTTTAATATACAGGCAGTGATAATAAACTACCATGTGAAAAGGAATTAAATCTCGGCAATTAGCTGTCCGTTCTTTTTAGCAAGCAAAGATTGTACAGCGCTGATTTGCAGGTAAATCCTTGTGAGCAGAGCAGAGGTCAGTAGAAAGACAGACTTTCGCATTTTTAATATTTGTATAGATTGTTACTTGAGAGTATTTTGGATGCTACGAGCGTCCCATCAATATATTGCTATGCGGCGTTGGTAGATGTAGGTGGACAGTGTATAATGGACCGGTCCTGGATCGACAGAACAGTTCGATGTGCGCCCTATTTGCTTTGAATAACGGGACAAGGAATGAGCTATAGCGAAATAACATTTTTTTCCCACTAACAATTACTTTATTAGTTTATTATAAAGTTCAAATTTTTTACTCAAGAGCTCTACTAAATATTTACTGATTTGGACGCCGACTCCAAATATAAGAATACGAAGAACACTAAAAAAGAATACGCAATTATTTTTTACTTTTTAGAGCATATTAATATATTTGTAAGTTTGTTTTTAAGGCGGTTCTTTTTTGTTAAGATTTTTATTTATTTTTTGATTTTTAGTGAATCTGAAGTAAACTAATAAATTTGTGTTAATATTTGTACACCTAAAACGTTGCACCGGCTACCACCGCTTTATACATAATACACCTTATAAATATCGCAAGCTCATTGCTATTTGGTTACAGACAGTTGTATTTTCTGCCATAAACCGCACCCTTACTGTAAGCCGTTGAGGAGATCCATTGATCTTCATATTTAACTACGACTAGCACTTGACCATACCGAAGTTACGGTAGGCAACTCAAATATCTGGATAGCCTATAGAAGATTCTGTCGAGTATCGTTCATTTGCTCCTAAGAATTGAAGAGTTCCGTCACTTTGTCATGGAATCCATCATCAGAACCTAACCAAACTATCACAAAACAACCCTTGATGTATATCCTTTCCATTAAAAAAAATGTCATCGAAATCAGTTGGCGTGATCTTGAGTTATTCGTCAAATTTTAGCCTTATCCGGTTTTTTGCCATTATTGGATGCCATCATCAAAATGGATTTAAAAACTGGGACTCTATGACGAGCACCACATTTCATATAAAAAAAATCACCAAGATCGATCCACCCAGTCGGAAGATATGTGGTAACGAACATAAAAAAAATACAGACGAATTGATAACCTCCTCCTTTTCTTGAAGTCGGTTAAAAAGTTACAAAAATGTAGTCATTTCAAGTAGAAAAAAGTTTATTTTTTCTACATTAAACAGACGTAATCATGCTTCCAAAGAACAAATAGCAGCAAAGACAACGCGCGTACAATGTGTGAATTGCTGACACTCTCAAACGTGTCTCTCTTTTTTGCCTAGATGTTGGTTATAGGAGATAGCGGAACTAAAAACTGGATTAGTTTGAATAAATTAAAACGATGTGGAAAAAAATGTTGCGTGTATCGGGTTCTTTAAATCCAAACCATTCTGTGTCCAAAGAGACGTGTGCTTTCATATTAACATAAAGACAGACAGATTAATCTGTATACTGAAATAAAATTGGAGTGTTTTTACATCTTGTCATTAAAAATAAAATTTTAAAATTTTTGTGTCTCTGTGTCTGTAAGTCTCTGAAACGACTGGATTGATTCTGGTCTGTCATTGGAAGATAGCTAAGAAATATATCCTAAATCACACACGTAACTAATTGTCCCTGGTCAGAAGACTAATGACAGGGACGTTAATGGGCTGCTACTTACCTTTTTATGTAGGTATTAAAGGACAGGACATATCCTTTTCTTACTATAATTTCCTAAGCCTAACGCTATTTAATCATGGTGTCTTGTTATTTAAGATATTGTGATATCCATCTATCTATACAAGGCGTTAGGTAACCGCTACCGAAAAGGAAGACAGGCGATAGGACTAATGACACCTTTGATGATGGGACGGGAAAAAAATTATATTATTAAAAGGTTTTATTAGCAAATTCTACGCTCCATTATGTTAATACAGCTAAATGGAAAGATAGTGTCATAAAAAAATTTATTGAAAAAAAAACCAGACAGAAAACATATAATTTAAAATCAGCTGGTGCTCGATGGCAGGTAAACAATGCTAATAAAACGTTTCAAAGGGTCGATTCTTTTTCAGTTCCCATTATCAAAGGTGTCATTAGTACTATCGCCTGTCTTCGTTTTCGGTAGCGTAACGTACCTAACACCTCGTATGGATATCACAATATCTTAAATAACAAAACACCATGATTAAATAGCGTTAGGCTTAGGAAATTATAGTAAGAAAAGGATATGTCCTGTCCTTTAATACCTGCATAAAAAGGTAGGTAGCAGCCCATTAACGTCCCACTGCTGGACACAGGCCTCCTCACTCATAGGAGAGAGGGTTTTTAGAGCACGCTGCTCCAGTGCGGATTGGCAGGCATAGTACACTAGTGCACTCTCTCTTCCTTCACTCGCATAGTCCGATGTGACGGGAATCCGACACGAGCGGAGAGAGATCAGGCGCAGGACCGACGGCTTAACGTGCTCTCTGAGGCACGGGGTGGATCACACCGCGACTTCCCAACTTCGGCCAAATATCGAGAAAATGTTAATATAAAACTCAATATCGATTTCGAATTGGCCCTACTCGGGACTCGAACCCAGGACATCATGTCTGTAGTCGAATATGCTAACCACTAGACCAATGAGGCAGTTAAGACAGGCAGAGTGATAGCTACATACATACATGTATCTAATATATTTTACTAATATATAAAGCGTATCATGAAATTTTCAATGACAGAAGCTGTCAGAAACAATACGGTATGTTAATGAGGGTCAAGCCGACAATTTTATCTACTTAAAACTCGACAAGTTCATGTTAAGAGTTAAGGAACATGCGTTAATGATTGTTATCTGTTCGTATTGAGATAACCTTATGATTCTAATTTTAATCGGGTGTGTTGCCTCTTAATACAGCAGAAACATCAGTGTATTTAAATCTATACTTCCCGATACAATAATGCGAGTTCTTGATGTTAAATGAAGATACAGTCTAAGATTGAATCACTTTTATCTGGTATAGATATAACTTACATATCTGTTCTTTTTCTTATTTGATTTAGCTTTATTTTATGTGGTAACTGGCCACGGCCGAAGCCTATCGCCAGAGAAAACTTAGACAGAAAAATATATTATTCCTAAATTTGTTCTGCCAAGAATTGAATTCAGGGCATCTGCTAGTAAAAATACTAGTCGCACTGAAGTACCAGCTAATAAATAGATACAGGTGAAACAGGGGGCAAAAAGGCAGTGAAAGATGTGTTACATAATGTTGGGCAGGGATTCAGTTTTACAAATTCCTCCATGATTAGTGGTCTATACGGGTTCTTGCGGGCTTTGATTTTGGTTTCTTGCGGGATCAGTCTGCGATTCTTGTCTGGCCTTTTAGTTCTTGAGGGTTTCGACAGTTCTTGGGTCTTTAGGTTTCAATCAAGCGTTCAAGGATTGTCACAGTTCGTGCTTAATAAGGATCTACTCCGATCTGTAGTCTAAGGCGAATGTGTCGTTGCAAATTCTGGGGGAGGCCTTTTGTGCAAATCTTCCACCCGGCATACACATGCGGCCTTGACGGGAGCTAATGCGATCGCGGGTGTTGAGGAAGGTGCGGGAGGGGTGTCGCCAACGGTTGACCAATCACAATTAGCCACCACCGACGATGAGCAAGGTTCGTCCACAACACATTATAGAGCTACCTGTTGCTCTCGGTGTTACTTGACTATGATCTCATCTAATGGTAACTGATGATACAGAGTAAGATGGAACCGCGCTGATACGGTAACGGGCGATATACCTTATATGGTTTCTACACAGCATCGTTCCGGATACCGTAATCTCTTTGTTTGGTGATACCTCTTTGCTAGTAGGGTGGTAACTAGCCACGGCCTAAAGCCCACCAATCCTATCTCAGACGTATTAGAAAATATGTTTTCCTACTGAGTATCGAACCCGGGGCCTCTGCTATCAAAACGAGTTCTCGCACCACTGCGCCAGCGTCACCGTCAGATGTTTTGGAGTTAAAAAACCTTTAGCAACGGATACCATTGAAATGTGGCTAATTGCGTTTTTGCTTATACATCCCAATCCCGTGCGAATATGGCAAAACCCGTTCTAGAATTTTGCAGATTTATCGATGATTGTATCATTGGTAATTAAAGGATTATACCATTTGCGCTAAATCTTGTACGATCCTAACTTGTACTACAGCCAGTAACTTCTCATCCCACCCGAAGCACTTCAGTTTTGAGATTAAGGATATACGCGAAGGCACGCGTCACTTTTTGTAACAGTTCGTTGCTCTCTGGCTTTTGCAGTCGCTGATTATTCCCGCATTTTTACGGAACTCGTATTTGCACACGTCAAAACATTACATAAAACCAACGGTTGTTCTTTTACATGTATAAACAAGTAATAGATATAAAAAAAAATACAGATACACCATCTAGCACAAACTTGTTTACTTCATTACATAGCATGAAACCATTTACGTGGGTTTTCAATAGTTAGCGTTCTACAATTTTTGGTAAATACGATGTATAATTAATTCATGAGTTAATATTTAAAAAAAAACTGTCTTAATTTCGACACATTCACTACATGTAAGAAAATCTTATTGATATGAGATTATTTAAGATTTTAGTAACATGTATATTGGCTAAGTGTGGATTAATAATGAGAATTTATTAAGTGGGAGAAGAATGGATAAGAATCAGCCTTTTCCCGTCCCACTGCTGGGCACAAGCCCTACAGGAGAGTAGGTTTTTATAGTGTACTATTTGATTCAATGCAATGGCTACAGACACCCCAGAATAGCTTACGGGATATGCAGGTTTCCTCATGATATTTTCCTTCCACAAAAAGCAAATTGAAGAATTTTTAACAACAATTAAGCATATAAGCAGAATTTGAAACCACATCTTATCTGAGCAAAAAACCTCGCGTCACATCATTAGGTCATGATGTCCATCATAAATAAAAAAAAGCATACATACATACATAGCATCACGCCTCATTCCCATAGGGGTAGGCAGAACTAACGTCCTTCCACTTGCCACGATCCTTGCATATCCCCTTCGCTTCTTTCATTCTCATTAAACCTTTCATACAAGTTCGTCGGTTTAGAGTACTCTTGACCTGGTCGATATTTAAAATGTCCTGGATTTGGTCCAGGAACGTTCGCTTTGGTATTCCCCTTACAACTTTCGCATTCATTCTTGACTCATAAATCCTTTTTGTCAGTCTCCTTTCATTCATTCTCTCTACATGCCCAAGCCATCTAAGCATACCTTTCTCGATTTTAGTCACTACGTCTTCTTTTATACCACAACATTCTCTTATAAAAAAGTGTGCGATGAAAATATGATACGTTATGTTTCCACATTAATATTTCCCCGTCATCCAATTAGCCGGAGCTTTTAGAAGCCTACTCATATTGTTCCAACGCAGGCGTGGGTCGAAATAGCTTTTAAGTTCGACAAAAGAAAAAAAAGTGCACCCCGGAGCTTTTTACTACATTTACACGGGCGCTTTTAACCAGTTGCCGAAACAATGGAATTTAAACCTGTTCTTATCAAACGAATGCGAGAGCACAGCGATTGGTTAACTAATAATTGAAATTGAAAATGATTTTTCTTTAAATATATTCGGCATGCGTTGCAATGACGTTCGCCTTATCTTTAGTTATTGAGAAATCCATTTAGGCATACCGGATGAAATATATTAACCCATCTATCAGTGGTCGCTTGCTTACTGAATCCCATTGGAAACAACTTTATCTAATGGAATGGATAGGATCGGAACCTTTTTAACCGACTTAAGAAGAGGGGGAGGTTATTAATTTGTCATATTAATAATAATTATTATTAATTCGTCGTAATGTTGTAAGGACATTGGCGCGGGCCATTTAATCATATTTAGCGTAGCTCCCATTAGTATAGGAATATATGCAAGGTAAGTAGCATTCCATTAACGTGTCACACAGGTCTCCGCGTTCATATGAGAGAGGGTCTTTAGAGCGTAGACCCACCACGCTGTTCTACTGCGAGTTGGCAGGCATAGTACACAAGTGCACTCTCTATTCCTTACAGTTATTAGGGAGAGGAAAGAACTATTTATTAATAATTGCATAATGGCGCCATCTGTAGCTAGTTACGACAAAAAGTTTTTTAGATTCGTCGCTTCAACCGATTTACATCCACTGCTGGACATAGGTCTCACGTAATGACGTTCACAAGGAGGTGCAAGGGGTAAACGCGTCCCAGTCCGTTTCTCCAAACGCCAACCTCACCTGCAACCGACGAGGCTCTGGCGACCGACAAATCGCGGTATAACCATTCTTTATAGCTGACCTACATGCCACAGACCGATAACGGGCAGCAGCGTTATCGGCGCGAGAAGGTCAGTACTGCGATCACCAACCCGCCTGCCAAGCGTGGTGATTATTGGCAAAACCACAAAGGATAAAAACAAGGCAGCAAGGGCCCCCCAGTCTCCAGCAGTTTTGTAGATTATTTATTTTAAATTATACCGCTCCATTCTGACGTATGCGGATTCTGCCTGATACTTTTTCTGTTCAAGGTACTAGAGGAGCAGAATAAATGCCTACGCCTGATAGCAGGGGCTCCGAGATGCGTTAGATATTACGTCGTTCATTATGTCACTCCAGGAGGTGTTTGTCCGGCAGTTAATGAAGAGCATGTTCCGTCATGCGGTTAACTCCCCGCACATACACCTCCATAGCATTGCCAGCTAGTATCCTAGATCTGAGTGCACTGGACGTACCCTGCCACGTGAGCTCCTGCTGCCACTACCAATAGGTGTAGTAGAAGATGACGGCGTTGATAGCTCGATGGCAGTGGTAATACCCTGATTTGGCAAACTCTCGGATTGACCTGGATGCTCTCACCGGCATAAGTTAATGGGGACCACCTTGTTAGAATAATGGGCAGAATAAAAAATACCGGGCATTGTGCCCGAGAAAATTATCCCGGGTTATGAGGCACTGCTTCCAAGTCCCACAATTCTTGGTTGTGGAGAACCCCGGCTTATTATTCAAATATATGCAACAATTCATTTTTGTATATTCACAGCAGATAAAGTTGTCTTATCATGTAAGATCTTTTGATGTGAACACTTAATAGGACTAAAGTGTCTCATTGATTAGGATTAATTATGATGATTGCCTTATAGATTTCAATTGAAATTTGATTATCACATGATAAATTCTTTCGTCGATCTCGTTGGCGCAATGGTGTGAGTATTGGCTTCTTAGCAGAGATTTTGGCTTCGATTTCCGGCAGGGCATAGTTGCTTTCTTTAATTTGTTTGCGACTTCGATAGTGGCTCGAAAAACCACTGAGACTTGGACTGGGACCCTAATACAGTTTGGTGCTCTTTCTTCATATAAAGTATCTTCTCTTATCATCGGCCGACATCAGAGACAATGTTCCTATTCCAACGGAAATATGGGAAAATCCGTCAAGTCTCATATCGCCATCGATCCATATTTTATATTGTATAATAAATTTCATCTTATCGATACTTTCTAAAGAGCCCATTATCCGTTTTTGTTTGTTCATATCATTAATCTTTATTTACTTTCCTTTTGGCCTAGTTTCCCTTTTCATTGCAACCATAAACTAGATTCTTGTGAGCAAAACAATGGGCAGCAATATCAGAAGATAAAAAACACCTTCATTCTTTTTCCAATAAAAAATGTTTACCATCTTGAAGCTTTTGCGTTTAATTTATCATATTAGTAGTGATCTGTGGGTGATTTATTTTTATTTCAAGTCATATACAAACATCGTCATTAACGTCAAAAAATAATAACAAGTACAGAAGTATTACTGAGTCGTAAGTACTGATACTATACACACGGAGTCGCAGGTCTTGTACCTGTACCTAGTAGTATTATAATCAAACAAGGATTTGAAAAGCTTATAAATTACTAGTATTCTTAAAGTTCAAATGCAAATTATAACTTAACGCCTACGTGTCATTGTCAAGGTTTGTTTACGTAATGAACAGCCTTGAGAATCACACGTAATATCTTAATTAATTATCGTTAGGTGATACGCACACTAGCGATTTTAGGCATCAGCTTAGATGTCGATTCGATGTTTATTTAAAGAACGAATTTAATGAAATACCTTTTGACTTATAGTTTTCGGGTACGTTCGCCACTTTCATTATACGATTGGAAAGTATTTAAATGGACCATTATAATTTATTTCTCATAATCATCGATAGTACAATAAAGTTGATTTAACAAGATCTTAACTAAATAATAAATGTACTGTAGTGAAATATTTTATTAAGTGCGTTAATGGAATGGCATTTTGTATTGTACTAAGTTAAGCGGCGCGAATGATGACGTAGCGTTCGGAGGCTGGCGAAGCTTGTAGGTAGAGTACGACAGTTGCAGTTTAATGTTTAAAAGAAATGTGTGTATAAATCAGGATTAATATAATTATATTTATAGATAAAATAATATGTGTTATTATTAATCTCTATAATTGTATATTATTCACTTTTGAAATCTAATAAAGCAATTTCATTAGTTTTTTTTCATTCATTATAAATGAGTATATAACAGATTTATACAATTATTTACATTCGCCTTGTGTTTCATTTATCTATTTTTATATTGATTCATAATTTTAAGTTTCGATGTTCGTTGTATATACTATTTTTATTTTTATTGTTGTATATATTATTGTATTCGTTTTAGGAACAAATATATCCACATAACATCGCAAATGGTTAATAGTATGAAGTTAGAACGATTTTAATGGATTGCATTATTATTGCCCGTTTAGTTTTCGAATTGAAATTAATTAAAATAAAACAAAAATGCATTTAAATCGGTAAAATTTTGTTTACAGGTAATAAAACAACAAGTGTTATGTTGTTGCTTTCGTGAAGAACCAGATGGAAACTTGACAGGTATTTTATTTTCTGAAACAGGTAAATAGATGATATGATGGGGCATTAGATTAGTTCCTCTTTGTTCCTTGTCACAATTTCAAAATTTAATAAACCCTTAGATCCCGTAGTTCAACTAATGTTGCAATGACTTGCTTTTGGAGTTCGATTCTCAGCAGGGTTTTCGAATTTGTATATGCAGGGACTGGGACAGTGGGTAGAGTCTGCCGTACGTAGTTATTTATGATCCTGTACTGAATATGTGCTGCCAAGAGCAGGAAAAATTGCAATAACAGATATTACAGCTCTTTGTATATTAAGAAAAAATATCTAGTGTGCGGTTTAGCACTACATGTATATAATGGTCGTGTGTTATTACACGTCGTTATAATGTATCTATGAGGTAAGTAATCGCTCGGTACCCTATACATTCATTAGAAGAGGATGTAAATTATCTTCATACGATTGCTTTTGCTCATACGTTACTGCAGCTGCGTGTTATTAAAATGGAATTCCTTCTTTTTCATGAAAACTATCAATCTGAGTACCTCTGCGTAAACGAGGTCATAGAAACGAGTTCTCTCTTAGAGCTAATGAAATTCAGTTGAGTCACGCATGTGACACCACCGACGATATTAAATATACAAGTGGGGTCACATAATCCGCTTACATAATTATAAATGAAAACCATGGTCTGTTATATATTTTTATCATTATACATAATAGCTGAAGTGCAAAACTTCGACTGCGTACAATTAAATGTGGGATTTCATCTACAGCGCCCTCATTTGAATCTTATATAGTTGACAGTTAAAAGTAAGCACGGGATAACTAACTAACATATCCGCTATTTGCTACTAACTTTAATCCAAAAGAGTGTTATAACTTTACTTTCAATACTTAACCATTGTAATGAGGTAGTGTTATTATAAGTTCAATCAGTAAAGAAGAAGTTAATTAGAAATTGAGAACAATTAATATTTATTACTTATTAAGATTTCATAATGCTTCGAATATATATATTTTTTTAGCTTTTAACATAATTTTACAAGTGGATGTTTAATTAAATCGATTTAACCTAAAATAACTTCACGACTCACAAGTAACAGTTATTGACCAGTAACCAGTAACAGACCACAACTCACATTCTTAGCTCAAAGGAATTCGCAAAAACAACATTTTTTATAGTAAATTACAAATTAAACCTATCCTCTGTCTCATGTTAGACCAATTACAAACTTTCTGGAAAATGTCATCAAAATCCTTTAAGTAGTTTTGGAGTCCATTGACGACAAACATGAAAAACTCTCTCAACTCTACTTCCTTCGATTATACGCTTCGCTTTCAGAGGTTCAGGATTCTCGTTCCGGGTGAGTAAATTTCGGAAATTGCTTTTTAGAAATTTAGAAACTTATTATAAAAGCACACATTAAATAACAATTTTTTTCTCTTCACTATTTAAGTGTTACAACTATACTAACAATTACTTCACTATTTGAATTTATATAATTTAGCACTACTTTTCTTAAAACAACTACTCCAGGAAAAAGCTCGAAAGGCTATCTGTAGTCTGACACTGATTTTGGCTGTGTACTACCTCTTAGCAAAGACGCAATACCAAATAAACAATGCGATCTGATACGATACTGTGTGATGTCGTCGTCGTCGTCGTCGTCGCTTCAACTGATCGACGTCCACTGCTGGACATAGGTCTCACCTAATGACGTCCACAAGGCCCGATCTTGCGCAGCCTGGCTCCAGCGGCTACCGGCAACCCTCTTTATATCATCGATCCACCTTGTGGGGGTCTGCCTACAATGCGCCGTCCGGTACGGAGTCGCCACTCCAGCACCTTTGGTGATGTGCACAAATTACCTCTTATATCTTATATAATTTTTCTTTTTTGTATATCTCTAACAGATTAGATCCCGGTGGGGCGACTTTAGAAAATTGTATTTTCTAATTTGTCCGAGTTTGGACTGGAGGCTTCTCCTCCAAGTCTCCTTTTAGTCTAGATTCAGGCAGAATAGAAAAAGCAATTTCCTATATTCACCCTACCGGGGTTGAAGACCGGACCTCTGCTAGCAAAGCCAGGATGTCCGTGCCATAAGAATTTACACCACAAAAAATTACCCTCCTAAATGTAGGTATCAAATGGGCTATTTCCATTTCAGATTTTACCGCTTTCATCTTTTTTACTCACAGCTGTTCTATATTCATAACACTTTATGAATTAATGGTTCGTGCGGCTTAACCCTTTCAAGGGCTTAGATCTATTTCCGATCCGCAGCAACAACATTAATAAAGATTTATTTGTCGTTATCTGTTACGCATTCCAGTGGGATGATTGTTGTCTAAAGCTATTATACAGAGCTTTTATCGACTTATTTTTATAATTTGACCAATATCTGTAAAAAAAAGGTAGCGGCCTATTAACACCCCACTGCTGAGGATATGCCTCTTCATTCAAAGGAACAAATGTGTTTAGAGCACTGATTCAACACTCATCTTTGACATTGTTTGAATTATGGACATAAAAAATTAAACTAAATTTTATATCTTTCTGTAGTTAACAGGAAACCGGTTAAAAAGTATGGGTCGTTTATTTCAAAATGTGTTTATGTAAATTTTAATTCGTAATATTCTGTATATATTATGTGTAGTAATTGTATGTTTATTTATTTATGCACTCCACTTCCCTAATGCCACTACGATTTCCCTAATGCCAGAATTTTTTGGAAGAGATGGCTAATGAGCGATAAGACCCCCCAATTGCACACTAAAAGTACCTAATACTTTATTTGTACATCTATTTTTAGCGTGGTGTTCAATAATGCATATTATCTATCTATCTAAATCCGTTTATAGAAGTATTATTAACGGGATATGCAAGTTTTCTCATGGTTTCCTTATTATATATGTCGGAGAATAAGAGAGAAGGAAGCATAAAGTATGGGTCGTAGGGCTCTGCGCCGATATCGTCATTAATGACATCCATAATTTCCATACTGTGGGCGTTCGTTGGGTAATGTTGGTGCAATCAAACACTTAATAATTAACTCAGATTATAATGTTCAATCACTTAATGTTTCCGATATGAATTTACACAAACTCATTCATAATAATAGCTAGGAAAACGACAGTTTCAAAAGTTGACCGCACCGGCGGGCCGTCACCCGAGAACTACCGCGAGCTGCGCGCCGGACTGCCACTGATTGACTCTGCCCCACGCCGATAGACAGATGGCGCTAGCGTTCCACAGACTATTGCACAAGGACCAGCAATTCACAGACTATTGCACTCCGACATATATTTTAATACTTTAAAGCCATCCATATTTAAAAATATAGCTTGCAAATTGGCTCGTCTAATTTATCTACAATTTATTTATTTATTGGAAGTCCAACAGCGTTTTAAGCTGTTACATAGAATACTTAAAATAAGGCCAGTTACGGATCACACAAATTACTATATAATATTTGAAATAATAGAGTAGATATTATGAAGTTAGAATTTATGAAAAGAAAAAACAGATATTTGCTTTGTACTTACGAGGAGTGAGTGTATTTTTGACTTAATTTATATTTGTTGGCGAAATTTAGTCATGTTAGAAGAATTAGTGTCTGTTTTATTAATGGAGCAGTTATGCGTTTATGTGATTTATAGTATGTGTATAATAATCAAAGCTAATACCAAAGCCATTAAAAAAATACTAACTGTTTCTAAAAATAACTAATTTGAAATACATGTTCATTATTGTATTTGATTACGAAGAACATGTTCAACAAGGAATTCACAACAAATATATTCCTTTTATGTAGTAAACAAACATATATTGTAATATGAAAGGCATAATCCCATTTCTAATGAGCTACATGACCTTTAAAAGCGTTCTTAATTAAGACCCGCCGGGCGCAGAAGGCCTTTGTGAGAATCCATGGTGCGTGTAATGAATTAGTAATAAGGTCTTAAAAATATCATAGTACGCAGTAGTCTTTTCATTTGATTTCTTTTCAATAAAGCCTGTAGTGATATAGATAACTATACAAAGTGATTTCTAAAAGAACAATTAGAAATGTGCGAGAGCACTATTACTAAAAGTGATCAGCTATACAATTATTTGAATTTAAGTAGATATATGTTTATTTATTACTACTTTGTTATAAAATAATTCCAATAAACTATTGGTAGCCTGTAACAGATCACTTAATAGCTATAATCTATATATATACATTCCTACCATTATATATAAGAGATATCCAGGTATCTATTGACTCATCACGATACTGGAACCTTACACCATAGAGACTTGAAATTTGGTAGGAATATTCCTATTGCCGAGTAGAGGTCGGCTAAGAACAGATTTTGCTAAATTCCACTCGCAAGGGGGTTTGTGGGGGTGTTAACGATTGACTCAGCACATAGGGCGTAGACTTGAAATTTGGTAGGAATATTCCTTTTGCCGAGGAGAGGTCAGCTAAGAACGGATTTTACGAAATTCGGTTGCGGGGGTGTTTTGACTAATTTGCCTAAATTAATGAAAATGCTAAAAAAACATTCCACGCAGACGAAGTTGCGGGTTCAGCTAGTATACATACATTTGATCTTATGAGTAAGGTAGTAGTTAATAGTCAGTAGTTGGACATACGGTATCGCGGACTTTTTTGTAGATATTAATTCTTTACATAATATTGTAGAACATTTTTTTGTTCTATGTTCAATAGTTTTCGCAACGCAATAACCGATTATTGGTGACAATTTTTTTCTTACCTGGTTTATATTGATGCATTTTTATTAGGCACCCCTATTTTTATTTTGTGAAAATATTATATACATACACACTAACATACAGAAACACAAATATTTCCACTTTATATTATACTAGCTGAAGCCGCGAATTCGTATGCATGGAATGTTTTTTGGGTAGCATTTTCATTAATTTAGGCAAATTAGTCAAAACACCCCCGCAACCGAATTTCGTAAAATCCGTTCTTAGCTGACCTCTCCTCGGCAAAAGGAATATTCCTACCAAATTTCAAGTCTACGCCTTATGTACTGAGTCAGTCGTTAACACCCCCTCAAACCCCCTTGCCGGTGGAATTTAGCAAAATCTGTTGTTAGCCGACCTCTACGCGGCAAAAGGAATATTCCTATCAAATTTCAAGTCTCTATGGTGTATGGTTCGAGTATCGTGATGAGTCTGTAGATACCTGGATATCTTTTATATATATATATATAACAAGCGGAACGCGCGACTTCGTCTGCGTTGAATGTTTTTTCATTGGTTTGTATGGGTAGCATTCTCATTAATTTAGGCAAATTGCTTAATAAATAAAAAACATACGTATAAATACTTCGATGAGTTATTTGCTGTATATTACTGCAAAGGACTTCTAGTCCTTTTTAGGCTCTAGATTATTGCTGTACCAAATTTGAATCAATTTCGAAAAATACTTAGTTGACCCCTACTCGTCAAAAGGAATATTCCTACTAAATTTCACGCCTCTACGCCTTGTGGTTCCAGAGGTATCGTGATGAGTCCATAGATACCTGGATATTTCTGTTATATGTATATAGATAGATTAGATTAGATTATGATATATACCTATTTGTGTTTTTACGTTAATAAAGGCAGTGAATGTCTGGCAATAGCTGGATTGTATCAAAGAAAATACTACAAATGTAAATTTTTTGTAAAATGTTTTACAGGTTTGGGCAATAACTACCCGACATTTTCTTGAGGTTTCGCATATTGTATTATTAATTGCTCACTAACGCAGTATTGCCAGTGAGTGACTTTATTATATAGTTGTAGGGGAATGGGGTGGTTTTGCGACAAAGTCCTTGTACTTCTTCTTAAGTTGTGTAAAGTGAATGGGCCTTATAACGTTTGCAGCTTCAACAGGGGCATTGAAAGCCTTTCAAAAATGTCCCCTATCTTGAAAGGTATTTAAAGTAGCTGCTATTAGAGTCAGAAACTGTACTGCTCAAATTGAGCAGAAGGGCTTGCATTCTATCAATAACATGTAAAATAGTAATATGAATTCTACTATTATATACTATATGTTCTCCGCGGTGTCACCCGCGTAATTTTTGATCACGTGGAAATATAGGCAAATCTGTACTCAGCAGTGACCGTCAACGTTATAAAATTGCTTTCCCAAATTTCAAACTATTTTCGCATTAAAGGTAAGATAAGTAAAGGCACAGGCATTCATAGAAAAAATCCGTAATTTTCATACTGTGGACGTTGATAAATAATGTTGGTGCAATCAAACACTAATTATTAACTCAGATTATAATGTTCAATCACTTAATATTCCCGATATCAATTTACACAAACTTTATTAATAATAATAGCTAGGACCGCCACTCGAGAACTAGCGCGTCCGCCGCCAGCTGACGACAGATGACTGTCCCACGCCGATAGATAGATGGCGCCAGCGTTCCACAGATTACTACACTCCGACATATATATTTCTTCCATCTGAGACTTACAAATTTGTCTGCGTAAGCGTAAATGTGCATTCTTATGTTATTTAGTTGACATGAGACTGAAACTGATCTTATGTCCTAAGTCGATTCAAACCCAGCATAACAAAGAAAACGTGCATCACTGTTCAACTATATGTAATTGTAAAAAATCCCTATTATTGTATACTTGAACTTATATCAAGTTATCTATTGTATATTGTTTAAAAGTTACTTATATCGTAGACTCGTCCTATATTTGAACTATAGCCATGCTAAAGCTATTAACAGCAAAGTACACGTACTTCGCGTAGAATTGGAGAAATGTCAGCGGAAATGTTTTCCGGTAATTTGTGAAAGCGTGTAGGGGACATTGTTGATTGTAATTCCATCGAAATTGTTAGGCCGACGCGCTAATTACGGTCAGTTTGTATGAACTCCGATTACACTTAGATTAAAGGGTTATTCATTAATTAACTGAGGATGATTTTGGCGGTTTTTGATAAGCATGACATTGTAAACGAACTATGCACTATTTATTAAAATACAGATATCCTATTGATCAACCAAAATACAATAATTCAAACGAGAGAAAAATAAAGATGTACTCCTATATCTACTATAGAGTAATTTTTCTTTGCTCGTTAAAGAAAGTAAAAGGAGACTTGTCAATATTATTAAAAACATTTTTGTTTACTATAAAGATGTGCTTAACAGTGTAGAAACTACAGAAGACTTTCTGTGATGACTTGTAAACACTTGAAAAGAATTTAGTCACTAATTGACAGACCTTTACTATTATTACAATTACTGGGTACAAGCCGTCTCACTTACAAGATCCAGGGGTTTTGAAGTGAAACGTCTTTAGGCTCATGACGGTAATTTTTTTACGGATGAAACGCGTGCTTAGCGTCTCGAAGATGTGCAACGTTTTTTATGCTAATTCATCTGAAGGTTAGGTAGTTTTAATATTTAGATGCTCCCTCTTACCGCCAAAGCAGGCGGGATGCCAAGCGGCGCTTGTTTGCGCAGCTGCTCCCGCCTCCATGAATTCCTCAGTCGACTCATCTGGGGCACCAGGGAAGAATGCGCAAGCTGAACCTCTGGCGTTTCACTTACGGAGGAAGAGGGTTCCGCTGGGTTTTAGTGGTGGTGGTGGTGGTGGATCAAGGTCTCCTCTCTCGCCGAGTCCCACACTCCTGACCCATTTTCAGCTCAGGTTAAGTGCGTAATAGCATTTCCCGGCGCAAACAAAAAAGGTATTTTTAATATTTACAAATAACATGTTGCATTTTAATTTGCCCCTCATTTAATAATTTAATATACCTACTATTTTTCATATTATATAAAATAAGAATATTTCATAAATTCCTTTTTCTAAATTTGAAATTCAGAAACAAATTTTAATTATTAATTTCTAATATTTACAAAAACACGTGGCATTTTTAATTACAATTCGTCATTTGAGATTTCAATATTTGTATAAATTTTAATGACAATTAAATTCCTAACATATCTACCCTTATCCCTCTTTCTAAGTCTCGGAAATTTAAAGTTTTAGATTTGTATAAATATAAATAAGACTTACAAATTAGTTTGCCAAAGAAGTTTTACTTTTGACATGTATACCTGCACGCATGCACGCACTCACACACCTACACGTACTGTTACATCCCTAAATTCTATATTAATAACATTGATCTGCAACTATCGACTGCTACGTCAGTCAAGATGTTTACAATCAGTCAGCGATATATTGCTATAAAATCCGTAGCTCTGCCTCAATCAGTCAGTCGTTCTGGTAATTAGTCGAATTGCTGTCCAAGACTACGGACCTGGTTTCTGCCTGCCGGTCTGAACTACTAATAAGACTAGGGTCCTGACCAATATAGTTGCCGAAAGACCTTTTGAAAAGGTACTCGCGAGGCTCGGAATGAAGTGATTCTAGTAAACTGTCAAAGTTGTAGGAATAATAAAATCATATAAACAATTAATAAACTAAGTTTCTAGCCAGTGTTGTGTTTTCTTTTATAAACACTTAGGCCCCGAGACTAACAGTACGGACTTAAGTTATAATTATCGGTATAATTTTGTACATATGTACTATATTTGCCCTCATAAATCGTGAAGAAATCACGTCTCCGTGTATTCTGTGAAAGCCTCCCTTATTACGATTGTTCGTGTGCAAACAACTTAGTGCAAGCGCCGCAGCGACGCCATTTCAATGAAACTTTCACGTTCCATCGATCCAAACCAGTTTGCAGCCCTAAACGTAGATATGGTAGTACGAATATGAATCTGGGTTACCGACTGTTTATTTCTTTTACCAACTACAGGGACTAGGTGTAGGTAGATGCTTCACAGTTATCAATAATGATATCATCTTTTGCAATTCTATACATATACTCGTATTAGTTTTTCATTGTGACTTGCGTATTTAATACGATTCAAATCTCATAACTTTTAATGACTGTTGTATTAATATTATTTTCGTTTCCTAAATTAGATTGGAATAGGCCTCATTCCATTCGATTATGTCAAATATCCATGTACCGCCACACCTAGACATCGTCGAGAGCTCAGTTCTCGAAATTGTTGACGAGTACACATACCTGGTGCATATAGTCCAGCTAGGTAGGTCCAATTTCGAGAAGGAGGTCAACCGCCGACTCCAACTCGGTTGGTCAGCGTTCGGGAAGCTATGCCAGATATTTTCGTCAGATATCCCTCAGTGCCTGAAGACCAAAGTCTTCGAACAGTGCGTGTTGCCAGCGATGACCTACTGTTTTGAGACGTGGTCACTGAATATGGGCTCATGCGGAAGCTCAGAGTCACTCAGCGTGCGATGGAGAGGGCTATGCTTCAGATCCGTAGTAGAACCAAAGGCAATGGGCGGGGCACATAGTCCAAGGGACCGATGGACATTGGGGCCCGAATGTGCCGGAATGGCAACCCTGCACAGGACGGCGCAGTTTAGGCAGACCCCCCTACAAGGTGGACCGATGATATAAAGAGGGTCGCCGGTAGCCGCTGGAGCCAGGCGGAACAAGATCGGGCCTTGTGGACGTCATTACGTGAGACCTACTCGTATGTCCAGCAGTAGACTTCCATCGGTTGAAGCGATGACGACGACGACGAGGCCTCATTCCTGAATAAATAAACATCATTTTTCGTAAAAAAATTTTTGCACATTGAATAAACTACGTTTATCGTAAAAATGCAAAATAAAATAAATTTATACATATAAGTATAAAACCTAAAGAATTTAAAAAAGTTAAAATTGCGTGCGTACCAAGTATACATGACAGAAGTAAAACTTCTTTGGCAAACTTATTTATTATTCATGTTTATATTTATACAAATCCGCAGAGGAGCAGCGTGGTGGGTCTATGCTCTAAAATCCCTTGGTCCTCAGAGTGAGGAGGCCTGTGCCCAGCAGTAGGACGTTAAAGGGCTGCTACTTACATTTATACACATGTAAATCTTTAGATTTCCGGGACTTAGGAGGCAGGAAAAAAGGAAGATATGTTAGGAATTTAATTGTCATTAAAATATTAAGTGTCGAAAATTAATACAAATAATTTATTGAAATCATAAATGACAAATTGTAAATAAAAATGCAACGTGTTTCTCAATATTAGAAATTATTAATTTAATTTTGTTTTTGAATTTAAAAATTAGCAAAGAGAATTTATGAAATATATTTATTTTATATTTTATGAAAGATAGTAGGTATATTAAATGCTCAAATGATGGCTGGCAAGTAGTTTTCGCTTTTATTGTCCAAGAGCCTTGTGACAAGTTTAACTGTTCTGGTGATGGTGGTGGTTGTGCTATTTGGAAAACAAGAACCAATTGTAAGTCTAAACTTTTCTCGAATCCACCTAAATATATGTATACTAGCTGAACCCGAGACTTCGTTTGCGTGGAATGTTTTTTGGGTATCATTTTCATTAGTTCAGGCAAATTGATTTACAAATAAGAACATAATAAATAAAATTCTCGGCAAAAGGAATATTCCTACCAAATTTCAAGTTACTACGCCTTATGGTTACAGTGATATCGTGATGAGTCAATAGTTCAAAGTCAAAGTAAAAATAAATTTATTCAAATAGGCCTATTACAGCACTTTTGAATCGTCAAATGTCGTTTTTTTCTTTTTATTGTTTAAATGAATGACTGATGATAACATCAAAGAACGACTTACAAACTAAAGTTACAAGGGTTCCTTCGCCCCCTGATCTGAGAAGAGCCCACAACAAACTCAGCCGTGTACGTTTTTTGTCATCATCATTACAATATATATTTTAAATTTATTCTTTATCTATATTCACATAGAGCAAATAATTGACTCCCACGCTTTTTGTCTTCTAAGTGTGCTTTCAAATTATAGAATGATTTCTCAATTACATTTATTTTAATAAAAGATTTAAATTTATTAGGAGACATCTTTGTAACTTCTTCTGGGAGCTTGTTATAGCAACGTATACCCTTGAATGAATTGTCAATTTTATGTAGCCTACTAGAATTTACAGCGATTTTGTTCTTATTTCTTAAGTTATATGAGGTGAGGTGAGGATTCATTGTTTTCCTAAAAGAGTCAATATTTTTATGGAAGTACAAGTTTTCTAATATATATATACGCCGTGAACTGTCATTATTTTTACTGCTCTGAATTTGTTTCTCAGCGACTCTCTTGGACCCATATTTAGATCGCACGAACAGCCCTTTTCTGCAGCACAAATATTGCATCTATATCAGCAGCATTACCCCAAGTTAACACTCCCGCAACACCCTTTGCGGGTAGAATTTCGTAAAATCCGTTCTTAGCTGACCTCTACTCGGCAAAAGTAATATTCCTACCAAATTTGAAGTCTCTACGCCTTATGGTTCCAGAGATATCGTGATGAGTCAATAGATACCTGGATATCTCCTTTATATATAAATAAATAGGTGTAAAAAGAAGGTAAAATCCTAAACATCGTCCTTGCCAGTTCATCGACCTACCTGTCACAATATTTACCTTCGCAACCCTTTGTTGCAACCTTGCCAATGTTTATCAATTCAAGTGTCGCCTATCGCCTGATAACTGCTGATAAATTGTGTCGCGGGAAAATGCCTGTCTGTTTCGTGTAGACAATTTATTTACATCATGTTTATTAGTTTCGCAATTCGCCATGAATTTATTCATAAGGATATCGGTTTGTAGATCTGGAGACAAATATAAACACGTAAAAGGCGTTTTATGTCTTAATTTAATAAGTTTTATGGGGATAGTTAATGATGTTTTGTTCATTGAAGCAACCTTTATATGTTGATGATCCGTTTGTTTTTCATTGCGAAAATAGCAAAGTTCAGACAACAAAAACTAATTTACTTTTTCACAACGCCTGTGATAATATTGTGGACAATATCGCGTTGTTCGTTCTAAGCCATTACTTTTATAGCAGGCACTTATGAATGTTTGTCTGTACAAATCTTTTGCGTNGTAGCCTACTAGAATTTACAGCGATTTTATTTTTATTTCTTAAGTTATATGAGATGAGGTGAGGATTCATTTTTTCCTAAATGAGTCAATATTTTTATGGAAGTACAACAAATTTTCGAATATATACGCCGTGAACTGTCATTATTTTTACTGCTCTGAATTTGTTTCTCAGCGCCTCTTTTGGACCCAAATTGTAGATCGCACGAACAGCCCTTTTCTGCAGCACAAATATTGCATCTATATCAGCAGCATTACCCCAAGTTAACACTCCCGCATCCTCCCTTGCGGGTGGAATTTCGTAAAATCCGTTCTTAGCTGGCCTCTACTAGGCAAAAGTAATATTCCTACCAAATTTCAAGTCTCTACGCCTTATGGTTCTAGAGATATTGTGAGTCAAAAGGTAACACTCCCGCAACCTCCCTTGCGGGTGGAATTTCGTAAAATCCGTTCTTAGCTGACCTCTATTAGGCAAAAGTAATATTCATACCAAATTTGAAGTCTCTACGCCTTATGGTTCCAGAGATATCGTGATGAGTCAATAGATACCTGGATATCTCTTTTATATATAAATAAATAGGTGTAAAAAGAAGGTAAAATCCTAAACATCGTCCTTGCCAGTTCATCGACCTACCTGTCACAATATTTACCTTCGCAACCCTTTGTTGCAACCTTGCCAATGTTTATCAATTCAAGTGTCGCCTATCGCCTGATAACTGCTGATAAATTGTGTCGCGGGAAATTGCCTGTCTGTTTCGTGTAGACAATTTATTTACATCATGTTTATTAGTTTCGCAATTCGCCATGAATTTATTCATAAGGATATCGGTTTGTAGATCTGGAGACAGATATAAACACGTAAAAGGCGTTTTATGTCTTAATTTAATAAGTTTTATGGGGATAGTTAATGATGTTTTGTTCATTGAAGCAACCTTTATATGTTGATGATCCGTTTGTTTTTCATTGCGAAAATAGCAAAGTTCAGACAACAAAAACTAATTTACTTTTTCACAACGCCTGTGATAATATTGTGGACAATATCGCGTTGTTCGTTCTAAGCCATTACTTTTATAGCAGGCACTTATGAATGTTTGTCTGTACAAATCTTTTGCGTTATTTCTTATTTTAAGTATTATTTTTAGTTTCATTGTAAATATGTTAAAACTTATTTAGGTTTTACTGTAATGTATTGTTCAATTATTAATTTGAATGGAATAAAGAGTTTTTATCTATGTATTTATTATTAAATATCGTGATTTGTGCATTATTTTACAATGCTAATTTAGTTGACTTATCTGTTTTTTACTTTAAATATACGTAAGTAGCAGCCCATTAACGTCCCACTTCTGGGCACAGGCCAGAGGAACGAGGGTTTTTAGAGCATAGACCCACCACGCTGCTCCACTGCGGATTGGCAGGCATAGTACACAAGTGCACTCTCTATTCCTTCACTCTCATAGTCCGATGTGACGG